>JAZKJV010009086.1:0-433548 GCA_037367405.1 Ottelia alismoides | reverse complement strand
TGTAAACACTTTCTTTTCTTTTTCCTTCTTTTTCAAAATACTTAAAAATTTGAAAAAAAATTCAATAAAAATTTGCATATTTTGAAAAATTCTCACAAAAAGAAGTTTTTTTTAAATACTTTATTTGCATTTGCATGTTTCAGAATCATTGCTGACATTTACACTAGTCTGGAATAAAATTGAAGAATGGACCTCGGTTAAAACCTTAATCCAGTTAACTTCAGAGGAACCTTATAGGATTTGGAGTTGAGACTTTTCAGGTCTAGGGACTTAATTCTTTGAGTCCACAAGTCTATGTTCACATGTCATCTTGATTGGTCTAAGTAGAATTTTTCGAGGCACGTATGACCCTTACAGACAGTGGCTTGACTTGGACATGCACTTTACACGTAGCTCAACACGGATGAGGTGGTGAGGAGGCAGAATCCTTTGGTTTGGAGTAGCACGCGGATGTTTAACAACTAGTGGAAATACTCGTCCTTGTCTAGGGAGGGTAGTGCACCTCAACCTGGTCTAGTAGCATTGATGTCTAACGACAAGATGTTGTGGGTTTCAATAATGCTTCAAAAGAAGGATAGTTTACTAGCTCAAGAAGAAACTCCTTATGTACATGCTACACATGTTGTGTGGGTGTGTGTGTATTAAAAAAATGCAAAAACTCCAAAAAAAGGGACAAGCCTGATTGAAAATAAAATGCCTACCGGAGTGTATATAGTTGAATAAGCCAAAGCTTATGTGATTCATTATCTCATCTCAAGGAAGCTTGCAGTTGGAGACTTGGATACACTGGTCAAGCTCCACAGGATACATGGCTACACTGGCTATGATCCATTCTCTTCTTTCCCCCTCTTCTTGAGCTGGTTGTACTTGAACTTAGAAGGAATACCCTGCTCCTCGAGGAATGAGTTGCTAGACCAGGGGACTATAGTTACTTTGTTGAGGGAGGCTATTTCGTTGTCACTTTTGAGGTGGGGAGCTATATTACACATACATCGTATAAGTATAGATCATAGTCATAAGAGTTTGTGTATGTAGAGTTGTTCTGACTGACTGTTGAGGAGACCTAACCATAGAATTGTAGAACTTAAGAGCTATTGAATCTTAAATCTGTTCCCCAATAAGGTTCCGCCAAATTAATATTCCAAAGGTCTAATCGAGCACCATACTTTGATTTTATGAAGATAAGTTTAATAATCGACATTAATTCCCCTTTCTTCATTTTTCTTTTCTTTATTAGTGTTTTCACTTCTTTTTGAAATAAGTCTTTGCTAAGGACTAGCAAAGTTAAAGTATAGGAGAATGATGAATCCATAACTCATCATCTTTATTCTTTTATTTTAGCCAAATTCATTAGCAAATCATCTATAAACATCTGTTAAATCAATAAATTATCATTCACGTGAGTTTGTTAATAATGTATAAAACATATATTTATCAAAAATAAAAGAATAAAGAAGAAAAGGAAAGGAAAGGGAAATAAAAAAAGTTGTGATTATGTAATAAGTACAGACTAACCTGAACCTCGAGATCAGGTCAGTGATTGACTTGATCAACAATGAATAAAAGTAGAGAGAGATATGGTCCTCATTTATCCAACATTCCCATCGTACATATCATATAATAGTATATATTTATTTTGTAAATACTCTTCACTCTTCTCATGTATATATCTTTGTACTATTTAACAATAAAATAATATCAGAGTGAATTATTTTCTCAATAAAACTTGTAAATAATAAGGTGTTGTAAATAATAACATTAATTGTATGTATAAATAAATAAAATAAAGCTAATTTAGTTAGTGTGTAAATATGTAAAAAGTGTGCATAATGTTTATAATACTATATTTATTTAACTAATATAAATAATTTATAATAATCAAATATAATTTTTCATATGCCTTAAATTATTTTGTAAGTAAGTAAATTATAAAATATAATGTACTTTTGTAAAAGCAATAAAATAAATATGTGTAAATATGTATATAGGTATATTATACATGTAGACATTATGTATACTGTATATAGAATTTGTGCGTATATAAATATATATTAAAGCTATTAAAAATCACAAAAAAATAGTTGCTTACTATTATTCATCCAACGTCGATTCTCCTTGTCTCATAAAATATACTGGAATAATTTCTTATGAGCTGACAGAGAGTGGTGCTTCTGAGTATTCATCATCCGAGGACGAATCGTTCGATCCCAAAAAGGAACAAATTCTAAGAAAACAACTGAAGCAACTAAAGAACAAGAATATCTAGAATGCCTCCACTTTCAAATACTCTTCCTCTGAGGATAACCCTGATGATGGTTACCTTTCATCTGATTCATAGACTTCATCTACTCTCCAGCATGATTTCTCTAAGGATAACACTGATAATGGTTGGAACGATATGCTTCATCTCCTTCTTATCATTACGATCTCCTACCACATGCTCATAAAAAGATCGGTCGAAGACCTCCTTAATCATCGGCTACCCTCCCTCTCTGCCAACCCCATCGGTCTCCTTGTACATCTTCTTCCTCTACTTAGGATAAGGACTAAGTATTGGGGGGTGGGTTGATTTCCATCTGTATATACTCTCTTCATTCGCATATCCTGACCACCTCATTTTCGCTCTTCCTATACTTAGATTGTTCACAACCTAAGTATAGGGGAACGGGCTGATCTATCTTTTTCTTTTTTACTCTCTTACGCTTAGCCCGAGCTATGTCTTCTCTACGCTTCTTGTGCTCTGAGGACACTACTCTCTAAGTATAGAGGGGGTGTATATATACTATGTATATATTTTACCCATAGCTCGTACTTTCACGTAAGTCTATATGTATTTACGGGTGGGTAGCTAACTTGAAAAAAAACAAACAAAAACACACAAAAAAACAAAAAACAAAAAACAAATCAAAAATTTTTTTGCTACTAACAGTGACTGTGTCCAATCAAAAAATTTGAAAAAAAATAGCTTCTTATTCATTTCTACAAACAAAAATTCAAAGCATGAAAGTAAAAAAAAGTGTGTCTGCATTTCACGCACCTGCACTTCATCCAGCATTACATGCATTTGCATTTGTGAAGCCATTGGGTTCTGAACTGAGTTATGAGTAAAAACCGAGAGTGGACTGGACTTGACCTTAATCCACCTAATTTCAGAGGAACTTCACCGAGAAAGAGGATTTTAGAAGCTTCAGGTCTTTGACTTAATTCTTTGAGTTCCACCTAACAATGTGCAGCGTTTGACTCTTAGTGTCTAACCTGGTCTCTTCATTTTGGGTACGACTCTACAATAGGGAATCGATTTGTACTCTCACACTATGCACTTAGCTCAACTCAGACGGGATGTTGGAAGACTGTGTGAGCCTCTTTTCTGATAGAGTGGACATCTAAAGACCAGAGTACGGGTTGAAATAAAGCTTCGGAAAAGGGATGGACGACTGGGCATATTTTTTTTCTAAGACCCCAAAACATGTACGGAAAAAAAAGATTCCATATCCATATGAGCACAACAAGATCCATGCAGAGCTACCAAAAATCCAAATACAAAGAAGCCTACTACCAAATAAATATTTTACCAAAAAAAGGTCCAAGCTTCAAGAAAACCTGCAGATCTTGGTGGAGACTTGGCTAAACTAGTCGCCTTCACAAGGAAAGGTGATTCACTGTCCACCCTCCAGTTCTTTTCTCGTTCTTCTAATTTCTCCCTCTATTCGATTGTGAACACAACGTGACAGACCTTAGAAGGAAATACCTGAATCCTCGAGGATGAGTTACTGAAAAGAGGTTTGCATGGTATTCCGGCATTCTAGATGGGAAGAGATAAAACATTTCACGCACATGAGTCGATTTTTCAATGTTCATGGGTTATGCTTTGGGGGGATGATTGGTCTAAGATGACTTCTGAGCTGAAAGTGTGACAATGATGTGTAGAACTTGAAGGCTGTTGATTTTTAAATTCTAAGTCTCACAGAAAGTTCCGTCAAACTAATAATCCATAGGTCATGGCTAGTTTCATTTTCACCTTCTGCTCATGGTCTTGGTATGGAACCCAATCTCATTTCACCTCATTGCATTTCTTTTAATGCTCGAGGATGAGCATGGTTTAAGTATAGGGGGATGATGAATCACATATTTATCACTCTAAAAGTCATGAATTAAGATCAAATCCCTAAAATTCATCGGCATTTCTTCATTTATTCTGCATAATTAGCATTCATGCATGTTATGATAAGAATGGCATTTTATCACACATTATTGCACAAAATAAGAAGCCAAAAATCTCAACCAAGATGACCTGTAAAATAGCCTAACTTTCTTGATTTTTAACTAATTCATGCTAACTCCAAATGACTTGAAATCACATGCATTGTGTACATTGCTAACAAGAATAAATGAAAAATACAAATAAAATCACTAACCTAAATAAGTGGACCAAAAACCCAAACCCTGGTTCTAGGATATCCAAACTAAAACCTCAAAATCTTCCTTATCCAGTGTTTGATTCGATCGTACTCACTTTTAACCTAATATACATTCAAATACCTTCAAAAAAGACCAAGTTCTAGTGCATCAGAGCTCATATGTGAAAGTTGGGTTTTTGGGCCTTTTCTGTACAATTCTATTTTCTCTAATTTTGACGTATTATTTTATGTACATAATTGACTCATTTTATTTTATTTCTTTTTCATTTATTTTCTTTGATAAAAGTTTTATTAAAATGTGCAAAAATCCAAATCCAAAATAAGCTTGAAAGCAAAGAAACTAACTGAGTCCGAGTGCTCACTAATTGTCTGTACAAAAATTATCTTTTTCACATTTTATTTTATTTCTTTTTTTTCTTAATTGATAAAAATAAAAAAGGTTAATGTGTAAATATTTATCTTTAATTTTATCATATTTTTTCCAGATTTTTGTCTATTTTAAAAATGACAAAAAGGTATAAAACCCAAAAATCAGGGTATTCTGTGTACATAGAGTACCCCAAAAATATCAATTTGTGCAAATGATCGATTTTGATTTTGATTTCTTATGAAAGTTGTAGATCTCCTCGAGACAAACAACTTTCGTGAAGAAAATTTTTCGATCCGATGTCATTTATTATTTTTTACGTATTTATTATTGTATTTACTTTTTGATTTTTGTGGGGATGACACGTGGCAACTCCTGGAGCTGCCACATTTCATCGATTTTTAACCTTTATTTTCGTTTATTTTTATTACAAAAAGAAATCAAACGTGGCACCTCATGTGCACGCGTACTACACGTGCCCAATCATCTTCCTACTTTCCCACTTGGGAGGCGGCGGTGCCCCACGTATCCTGGCCGCCTCTGCTGCCCTCCGATCTCCTTCCAAATCAAACACCGCCCTGCATATCTCACCCCTTCCCCATTATGTGATTCTCAATCCCATTCGAACCCCCATTCAATCTCCTGTGATCCCCTTCCTAATCCAAACCACTGCCATCCTTCGTTATTTAATCTCCGACCGTCACCCCGCTACCTTCATCCGTTGTTTGCACAAGTCGAGTGGGAGATGTCAGTGGTGACAGCATCGGGTCTCACCCTCCCACGGTGAGATCCGGTGGGTCACCTCACCGCTGCATCGTCGCCACTTCCACGCAAGTTGCTTCGCTCCAACATTGCGTCGTTGTGCCCACTACCACTGCAATCCACGACATCCACCTCCACTCATCATCCCTGCACCTCCTGGTGCTCCTCCACAACTCCGCTCATCTTAACCGAACTACTCCATGATTCATCGATTCACCGTCCCTCGGCCTTCAGGTCGGGGCAACCATTCTTAATCGACACATGTCGCCTATGCCGCCAACCACCTCCATCTCTGACGCTTCAAACAACCCACATCTCTTCAGCATCCCTCCAGCATCGACTTCGACTCCAGCCTCCATCCCGTCTCTCCTCTGCTGTGAACAAAACTTGTCCACATTCTTCGCCACCGATGACCCCTACAACGGCCCGCACCGATGCTCCAGGTGGCCCACAGCCCCTCGGCCTACGCCGCTTCTTCGCCACCTTCGACCGTCCTCTCCACCGTGCTCCCTAACCCGAGACCTCCCCAAGTGAGGTGCACGTGCGGGGAGGGTCACGTGAGAGGCATCACCCTCCTGGGTGATTTTGCAGAAAAGTCCCAAGAGGTCAGTTTATTTACAGAACCGGCCCAGCCATCCAAGGGCACGAGCATAGCATGTGCCCCTTGGTATTTTTGCAAGAAATCCCCTGGCACTCCACGTATTTGCAGATCCATCCAGCCACCAGGAGGCACGTGCTTTGCACATGACCCTTTGGAAATTTTCCAGAAAACCCTTGGAGGGGTAGGTAATTACCAATAAGTCCTTGCGCTGCAAATTTTATTTATTTATTTATTGTAAATGAAACTAGAACCCTAACTTCTACCTATTGTTTAAGCAACATTTTTTCATCATTTTGTTTATCAAAATTTTGCATGATGTTCTTCAACTAATTCTCTTACAATATGGCATGCATGTAATCATTTTATTTTCTATGGATAATTAATAATAATTGTTCTTGCGAAAATTGACATATTTTTCCCGTCTTGTGCCTCAAAATTCATAAGTAATCAATCTTTAATTTTTAATAGGTACTAAATCTCGAATTTTTATGGTTTAGGACTTTTTTGAGATCAATCACCTAGTGATAAATCTTAGATAATTTTATCCCTTGAAAATAAATAGGTTTAATATTTATTTTAATTAATTATTGAAATTCATTTTATTTTCATTCATAAATTCATAAAATTTTATCTTTTATCCAAAAATTCCAAAAAACTTTACATTGCATTCACTTCATCATAATTAACATCTCAGCCAAGTTTCATAATTTTCGGACATTATTTGATTGATCTTTACATTTTAGTCCCTAAAATTGGTCACATTTGCATTTTGCATCCCAAAATTACATTAAAAATACCAAAAAAAGACCGCCTCGAAAATCATGCATGAACTTTGATAGACAATTTTCTAGGTTGTTCCTTTGCCTCCTTGAGTTTGACCTTGGGACTTGCCCAAGTAAAATAAACATAAAACCATGTTGAATAAAATTGATTAATTTATTGTGGTTATTTCTTGAACAATTCTGAATTTCCGACGTAATTACAATGACACAATAAAATAATAATTCATGATAATTAAATTAGAATTTTTGTGACTCGTTAGATGGCGTCGCTGTCGGGAGGCAAATGTTGGACATGCGAGCCCACGGTGAGCCATTATGCAATAAATGTTATTGCAATTCACTCCTAAATCTGAAATAAAGAGTACAGAATTTGCATAATAGGTCCCTTAGTGCAGTTAGGATTATGTACCATGGCCATCTTAATGATCATACAGCTGTTGATTCAATTATTGAATCATAGAGGCTGGTGCTTGGATGAATATCTAATGAGTTAGATTGAGGACTCATCAAGCACCGTCAAATGATTGTTAAGAGATGATCTCCAGCCTGAGTAGGAGATGGCAATCCTATCTCAGTTAGGTTGATATCTGATCTACCTCTTGATACAGGTCCTCTACATAGGAATAGAGATTCGGAGGTGTCAGATTAGTTAGGTCAAAGAGTTGACTTAACGAGATCGAGATAACCAAAGTCCTATGTCGTATGCTGTCATGATATAGGCACACATCCTCTGACCGGAGACAGATGTGTTACTATATGTCTGAGTATGTACATTTGGCAGACCAATAGGTTGATTACCTAATCTAGGTCTATACACCGGCGCGCTGGTGTGCATATAAGGGCATATGAGTAATACGATCTCTCAAAGGGATCATACAGGTTCAGTTACTGAACCGGAAGACATGAGCTCACTCATGAAATATTGGGAAGAATCAAATTCCATGCGCATGGTCGTCTCGCTTTGGAAGCCTTACTAAATTTGTAGGTTTGATATATACTTTTGGAAAGTATATGATCAAGACGTAGGTATGATATATTCTTTTGGAAAGTATATGATCGATACCAACTCCCAATGATCGAATAAGAAACTTACTGATAAAACCCTGAAGTAGATAGTATAAAGTTGATTTAATACTTCGGGTTTATTCTGAGTCTTCCAGTATGCAGGATGTACAGGTATTGGGAATACCTGAGAATGATGTGATCATAAACGATTGTATAACCATGACGCTTCCATTCCTAGGGAGTGATGAAACGGGTCTGGATTTTCGTGACTCCTCTCAGTAGAGAAGTAGTCTGATCTTAGTCCAAATGTTGGACATTGATCTGAATGTGATTCAAATGCAATGAGAATAATAGATTTGCGGTCTTGATTTAATCAAGCATCTATGGGAGGCCCGCGATCTGGATTTGAGATATGATCTCAACATCCATGTCACTATACGTGGAACAATACAATCGCCCTGTCCTTATCTCCAAGTATTCGCAGAGAAAGCGCATTATCCTTGAAAGAGTTCATGGATAATTCTATTGTTGATATATGTATCCGAGCATTGAGAAAATAGATAATTAAATGTGATTTAATTATCATGAATAATATGAATTTAATTCATATTATAAGGAGAATTATCTTAGATAATTAAATGTGATTTGATTATCAAAGATGTAAATAATGTGAATGTGATTCATATTATTTGAGCACATGAGAATAAGTTATCCAATATAATTAAATATGATTTAATTATTGTGGATAAGAATAATATGGATAGTAATATCCAATTTCATAATATATTATAAATGTGATTTATAATGTATTAGAGAGAACTAATTATAATTTATTTTTGTTAATTAATTATTAATGTGTATTGGATACACATTGTCTAATTAATTGATAATGTAAATTATATGTTGTTTTGGGTTGTGAATATGATTCACATTTTTTTCCAATGTCAAGATTGCAATATTCTCAAATATAATTGTGAATTATTTTTGATGAATAAAATCCCAACAAAAAGTTGTTGGAAATAAATAATGGAGAATATCAAGGAGGCAAGCAATCTCATGGATCTCCATGAGATTGCCCTCCATATGGAAAGGGTGGGCGGCACCCAATTCCAAATTGGAATGGGTGGCCGTCCACATGGAATGTACATGGAGATGTAATCTCCATGTATATTCTCTCCTTATTTATTTGTTTAATTTGGGATTGATTTGTATTTGATTTTGTCAAATATATTTTAATCTAAATTAAATTACAAGGTGTTGGCTTTTACCAACAACAATCTTGACCATTGGATTGACATAAATCAATTTCATCCATTGATTTTATATGTCCCATGGATTGAGATTCATGGATCCCAAAACCCTATAAATAGAGAGGCATACCCATGCTCTCTCTTTACACACAATGCTTGAGAAGCATCTCTCTCTCTCTTTCTCTCTAGACGTCAGTCCTCTCTCTCCCTCTCATGGACGTCCACTATGGATGCCATGGAGAGAGTCTTCATCGCCGCAGCGTCGTCGTTATGCTGCCCGATCATCTGCTCGTGGATCTCAGTCTCTTTCGGTGCGCCTCGCTCATGAAGAATACGTCGGATCTCGTGTGTCGAGATCAGGAGATCCACCGCTGGATCATCAACATGGATTGCGAGAAGCACGCGGTTCATCCCCGCGCTCGCAAGCGTCTCCTCCGTCGGATCGGACTTGAGACAGGAGGTCTCTTCGTTTAGAGACTCGATCGCAACCACGCTTCAAGAGGTAATCCTATTACTTGTTTGTGGTTTATACGAAACGATCCGATAAGTGTTCTTGGATCATGTGGTTTCGTCGTATGAATTTTTTTTAAATTCCGCTGCATCGAGCAACTAGTGCGACTAGTCGCTCCTCGTCGTATTCGATATGACGCTCACACTTCCGTGATGCGCTTGAGGATCTAACCATATCCTTCAAGTGGTATCAGAGCCTTAGGTCGATGGTTTCGAATATGATTCGCTAACCGAGGACGACTTGGGTTCGTTAAGGTCGCGAAAGTTTTCATCGCATTTGATTTCGTAGATCTGTTTAGTAAATAAATTCGGCACTGTTTAAATTGTTTAAACACGAATTTAATACTTGGAATATTTTACCCATTAAATAAGTAAACCATAGGATCTGAGTTTGCGTAAATCGGATTTCGTATGCTCGAGATATGGTTGTTTTAATGAACATGTATGCACTGTTGTGGGAACTGTAGATCTGAACGTGATTAAAATGTTAATTACTGTTTAGACTTGCCTCGAAATGCATAAAACATAACTTGGATTCTGTCCTAAATCAAATTAGAAATCTATGAAGTTTGATTTTGTCTAATTTGGATTTAATATGATTGAGATATGCTAATTTTAGTAAGTAGGGGTCACTGCTGAAATTACATTCCTAATCAAGAACCATGTGATTGTCAATTAATGAAATTAATTGTTAATTTCAAGAAATAATTATGGAAAATATTTGAGAAATATTGGAAGATGATTATTTCCTTAATTTACTTGGCCTCAACCAATTAATTGATTAGATTTGATCTAGATCAAAATTAGAAACACAATCATCAAACTCCTTGCTTGAATAGGAGTGGGAATTTGTCTAGCAAATTTCCTTATAATCAAAATTGTTTTGATTACTATATGGTATAATTTCGGTTGAAGAACCGATGATCATCTCAATTACAAATTAATCAATTTGGCATTATCCTTTCCCGAGTCGGATATGGTGACTAGTCGGAGATCGCTGGGGTAGCGGGTTGCAACGTATGTGGTCCGTCCCACTCTCGCCTGCACTGGCCATGACAACGGGTAGGGCCGGGATAATGTCTGATGGATTAAGTTGTATTTTTTCTAATTATTAAAATATGAATTAGTACGTACTTTGAGAATAATACCATATATATATTCAAATATAGCAATCAAGTTTGATTGATTGAATTGGATTGATAATTAATTTAATATGATTGAATTAATTATATCCAATTAAACCACTCTATTATGAATAGAGTTATTATTTCCCTTGGAAGAATTAATTATGTGAAAATGATTCATGATAATTAATTAGAACTTGAATACGATATGGAGGATCACATAAGTGACATCCATGGTCTCCCGTCAAGGCGAAGAGTTTCATCGCCAGATATTATATGTAAGAGACGCATGTCCGAAGTGACAGCTCCTGCATATGATCCATTTGGATCAGGCTCGTCGCTTCTCGAAAGAGTAAGGATGTATGCGTAGTGACCCCATTATCGAGTCCTCATATTATTGGGGCGATATTGGATTGCGCATAGCGAGTTGTATTCCTGTTGACGGTTGGTTCAATTAGTGACGGGTCAACATCACCTTAGGGGTGGTGGGCTCGGGTGTTAAAGACCGAATTGGGAGATGCAAGTTGGACTTGCAAGGCGGAATGTGTTCCCACTTCTTTTTATCCGAGTTGTAGGTTCTCATATTATTGGGATGCAACAAAGATAAGGAAGGAGATCCCATATCTTGCTTGAGGTATAATGGTAAGTATATCTCTTACATTGAAAGTGATCAAGGGAATGAACTTTCATTGTTGACATGGCAAGACAACTTTGATATAGAAATTCCTAAATCAAAGTAAAATATGTATATATATAAATATACCCTTATGCAAATATTTTATTTCAGATAATCCTTTATTAAACCCACTCAATGTTATACTCAATGATAACCAGTAAAATATCATGGATTGGACTCATGATCCAGATATTGTGCTTAGAGTTGGACACATAATGTATGTGGTTGCAGTATGCAAGTCTCCTCATACTAATGAGGAATGATAATAGGACTACAACCCTAGGGTTTGTATGTCTCTATAATCTTGATCTCTCATCGAATGTACTTTGGAAGTGACATATCGATAATGATCGCTATTGTCAAATAATCCTTATAAAATCTAAGAAGATGTGTAGTCATACATATGTGCTCTCGATATTTAATCATGAATGATGTGGTTCTCTGCATCATGCAGAATGGTGGCTCTATAAGAGATGATGTATTCAAATTGTTTGAGTACCTACCTGAAACAATATTTTAAGAGTCTAGATGGATGTAGATACGATGAATGTCATCAATCTACTATCTATACTCTAGTCATTCATGAAGCTTCATAATATTCATATTGTATGAAGCTTGTATAAATGTTGAAATACTCTTATATTGAAATTTTTGATTTTAACATAAGAGATCCTTGGTCTTGAGCAACGGTTGCTTATAGACAAAGGGAGCGCAGTGGAAGCATGGGTTGGACCCAAGTTAGAAGTATAGTCAAAGAGTTGACTGTACTTCTGTGACTTCTATATGACATCCAAAGAGTTGGATGTATGCCAATACTGCAATAAATTGATGTGTTGATGGTATGACTATCAAATCTATCTAGAATCCTTAGAGAAGGAATCGGATAGTACATCAGAAAAATCTACATATAATCATTGAAATTGACTTACTTATTTGATAAGATAAAGTCTAATAATTGTATATCAATCTTCTAATGACACTTGCAATTGGTTGCATCTGTATTAGAATATTAGAAATTCGATCTTAAGGTTTAATGGTCATCCATGTTGGAATTGATGCAATTGTTGAAACAATTTCCACCGGATAAATATACTTCATATTTTCAGTGGCAGCCCATAGTCTTAGAGAATGTCTCTGTGACCTAGATATTAGAATACACTCATTATTTATTTCTAAATGTTGGATGTAAACATGAATTCTGTAATAAATCTATCATAAAGAGTTATGATGGAGATATTTCATATAGTAATCTAACATCTAGTGGACTCCACTAAATTAGAAAATTAATGAATTGTTCATTAAGATTTCTAATACTGAAAATTAAACCTTTAAAGATCAATAGGAGGATAAATATCATTTGACAATGATCTGGCATCATGTTTTGGACATATGTCTATTGATGAGATCAAGTAAGAGATGAAATTTTAGAATGTCTAAAATTTCAAAACTTGCATACTTATGAATATTGTATTCATAAGTAAAAATGTCCAATACACCCTTCTTTGGGAAAGGTGTAAGATGTCAAGGTATTCAGGATCTCGTACATATTGATGTATGTGAATCATCTATATCATAGTAACATTATGGATATGTGATATCTATTAATGATTATTTGTGATATGAGATTTCTTCTCTTCACCTAAGAAACCTTTGAAATGTTCAAAGATTTCACAATTTTGGTTTAGAACCAAAGGTTGAAGGAAGATGAAATGAATTTGATCTAACCAAGGTAGCTTATACCTATTAGATGAATTCAAGGAATACCTTATGGAGATGTGAATATCATTCCTATCTCAATCCTCCTAATGAACCTTAATTCAACAGAGTTGTAGGGAGATACAATTGATCATGTGTGACATGATTTGATCAATGATTAATCTTAGCATAACTATCTCATAGTTTCCAGGTATATATATGTAGTAGAGACTACATTGTATATCCTAATAAGGTTCCAAGCTATTAAGCTGGAATCTAGCACCAGAGAGTGCTACTTCATTAGGAAAATAAAGGATGGTATTGGATACCTACTTTATGACCTTGAGATTCTTAAAAAGATCTCATCTTTGAGAGTATGATTCTTATAGAATGACTCTCTTGAGAATCAAGATGAAAATGAAGTAAAGGAACTCATATAATCTTGAGAAGATAATGAGGGTCCTGAAATCGGAAACTAAAAGAATAATTGAAGATGAAACGCTAATACTTCTTCATATAAGTTTGAGGATGTATTCCATGTGTCAGTTAAGTCTGAAAATGATCGGACTTCATTTGATGAAACTCCTGAGGATCATGACATGGAAAGAAGGATGTTAGCAATAAAAGTCTAATGTAGACTTCATATACAAGTGTTGTATATGGACCCTCGAGGATCCACCTATATGGGTAAGACCCATTAAGGTGTAAATGGATCTTCAAGAGAAAGAGGGAACCTGATGAGAAGGTATAGACCTTCAAAGCACGGTTCGTAGCCATGAGCTACACACTGAAGAGAAGGCATCGCTTGCGATAAGACTTGCTCTCCAGTAACCTAGCTTTAACCCATCAGAATATTGCTAACTATAGCTACACAACTTGTCTATGACATCTTCATGATGTGAGTCAAGATTGCATTCCTCTATGAATACCTCTCTGAGGATGTTCATATGAAGTAGCCCCAGGGCTTCATGGTTGAGGAAAGCAAGGTGTGCTAGCTGAAGAACTCCATCTTTGGACTCCAATAAGTTTCTTGTAATTGGAACATAAGATTTGATGAAATTATAAATGTTATGATTTCAGATAAAATCTTGATGAACCATGTGAAGCTTAGTGGGAGTGCCATTGTGTTCATCGTGCTAAATGTAGATATTATCCTAATCATTTGGAATGATCTAAGGACGATAATAATAAGTGTTTTATAATCTGGTTATCCCATACCTCGAGATATGATCTCAAGGATACCTCTTAGATCTTAGTTCTAAAGTCGTTAAGAATCAAAGAGAAGAGGGTATTGGGAACATCGCATTAGTAGTACACCTTGGACTTACTCCATTCTCTGGAAAATTCCAAGAAAAGCTTCCTTCCCTTAAGATGTGGTAGTGACCTGTCTAGAGGGATAGCACCTCAAAGAGTTGAGGAAGTGAATGCTAGAACTGCTTGCACTTGTGCATCAGTTATGAGAAGTTGAATGTATGCTAGATGTGTACAAGAACCAGATGTCTACCATGCAGTGGGAGTAGTAAACTGTTACTAATCCTACTATGGTGATAAAACACTTGATTTCAGTAATAATAATATCTTCAAAGATGATAGTGATCTCAAAGTCTTATCTTCAAAAGTTTAAGATCTTGTATATGGTGATCTATAAGGGTCTTAACTGTAGATACCTTAGGAGATAGAGATTTCCAGGAATGAAGGTATTCGAATAAGGATTATGGGAATACTGGTTATGATAAGATGTAGTGTCAAGGACACTATAACCGATAAAATTGAGTATTGGTTGCATAAGATGCAACATTCGCATTGGATTCAAACACTGTTACTAGGAGATATGCAAGTGCCGCAAAAGGACTTGGCGTAGTCTCTTGGGAACAGAGTGACTAATCAGCTTACCTAGCTATTTTCTAAATAGCCTATGATTGTCACGTGAGTGTTGGTTTAAATGATTAGCCCATTAATGGCTCTTTGGGCTAGTGGGAGATTGTTGGACATGCGAGCCCACGGTGAGCCATTATGCAATAAATGTTATTGCAATTCGCCCCTTAATATGAAATAAAGAGTACATAATTTGCATAATAGGTCCCTTAGTACAATTATGGTTATGTACCATGGCCATCTTAATGATCATACAGCTGTTGATTCAATTATTGAATCATAGAGGCTACTGCTTGGATGAATATCTAATGAGTTAGATTGAGAACTCATCAAGCACCGTCAAATGATTGTTAAGAGATGATATCCATCCTGAGTAGGAGATGGCAATCCTATATCAGTTAGGCTGATATCTGATCGACCTCTTGATGCAGGTCCTCTGCATAGGAATAGAGATTCGGAGGTGTCAGATTAGTTAGGTCAAAGAGTTGACTTAACGAGATCGAGATAACCAAAGTCCTATGTCGTATGCTGTCATGATATAGGCACACATCCTCTGACCGAAGACAGATGTGTTATTATATGTCTTAGTATGTACATTTGGCAGACCAATAGGTTGATGACCTAATCAAGGTCTATACACCGGTGTGTTGGTGTGCATATAAGGGCATATGAGTAATACGATCTCTCAAAGGGATCATACAGGTTCAGTTACTGAACCGGAAGACATGAGCTCACTCATGAGATATTGGGAAGAATTAAATTCCATGCGCATGGTCGTCTCGCTTTGGAATCCTGACTAAATTTGTAGGTTTGATATATACTTTTGGAAAGTATATGATCAAGACCTAGGTATGATATATGCTTTTGGAAAGTATATGATCGATACCGACTCCTAATGATCGAATGAAAAACTTACTGATAAAACCCTGAAGTAGACAGTGTAAAGTTGATCTAATACTTCGTGTTTATTCTGAGTCTTCCAGTATGCAGGATGTACAGGTATTGGGAATACCTGAGGGTGATGTGATCATAAACGATTGTATAACCATGACGCTTCCAATCCTAGGGAGTGATGAAACGGGTCTAGATTTTAGTGACTCCTCTCAGTAGAGAAGTAGTCTGATCTTAATCCAAATGTTGGACATTGATCTGAATGTGATTCAGATGCAATGAGAAGATTAGATTTACGGTCTTGATTTAATCAAGCATCTATGGGAGGCCCGCGATCTAGATTTGAGATATGATCTCAATATCCATGTCACTATACGTGGAACAATACAATCACCCAGTCCTTATCTCCAAGTATTCGCGGAGAAAGCGCATTATCCTTGAAAGAGTTCATGGATAATTCTATTGTTGATATATGTATCCGAGCATTGAGAAAATGGATAATTAAATGAGATTTAATTATCATGAATAATATGAATTTGGTTCATATTATAAGGAGAGTTATCTTAGATAATTAAATGTGATTCGGTTTGGGTGTCCTTAGCAGAGTGGGTGGTTTAAAGGACATTGCGTAAGGCTCCGTCCTTAAGTAACACGAGTAGCTATTTTACGGTATGTACTAACACCCATACTGGCTGAAAGTAGGTGCAAATAGTCGTAAGAATTTGGGCCAGTCTTTAAGAAAATTTCTGGCACCTAACAGCTTGCTAATTTTTTTCCAAGATTAAATTTATCACCAACTAAAATTGAAAAGAAAATTTGATGAACTCTTGCTGCTTCATTGTCTGAGTTGGTGAATTTGGGGTTTGATTTGTGTTTGCATTGGTGTGCTGAACTGATTTCGAAGATAAAAAACCACACTTGTGCCATCACTCTCCTTGATAATTTTTTTTGAATATCCTGTGCACTTGCACGAGATCAACCATGTCGATGCATCATCAACCTCCTTTGACAAAGACAAGATAATGGTCTGAGTACCCATCTGATCTATATTATGAAAATGATTTTGTCTCGGTCAGGCCCAAATCATCTAAACCCTCTTCTTTCAAGAATCCTCCAACATTTATGGGAGACTTTCACTCTCGGATTTATCCGACCCCCTCGATAAATTCCAAGCCATTCTACTTGAATCATCCGATCAAAGTCACCACAGCATCATATTCTTCACCTCCACCTATGACCACACATGAGCAACTGCCAACCTGGACCAAACCATATTATTCCTAGTTTCTCGTTGAAACAAATGAACCATTTCAAGATCAAATCACTTTTGAGACTTATGAGTGGTCGAGAGACCCAACCCGATCACACCAGATGGAAATGCCCGAACCTAATGACCATCGGTGTTGGACTAACCGTGATGATCACATCCATATTGACAACCCTAAATATCACTACTTCGACCAACCTATACATACAGAGGACCAAATGGATGATATCAACATATATGAACCCTGTATGACTCCATTGTTTGGGGGATACAATCAATCATGACCATAGAAGTAGACTCTACTCAAACCAGCATTGCATTCCTGAGTCATGGCATGCTGAGTGTGAGACCTATAGGTTCCTGCAAAATCCTTCCACTGAGCATACTCCTTCCATCATTTTTGAGGAGAAATTTTCAGAAAATAACAATTATATGTTGGAGATTCCAAGAGAATCTCATCTCATACAGAAAAATGGCAGATTAAATTATTGAATCTTAAATTCAAAAACAAGAACACACACTGACTGCTCCCATGATTGATCATGAAAAGATTATTGAGGATGATACTTCGAGGATAAATAAGAGCTATGAATTAATGGAGGATAAATTTAGAAACTTCACCGACTGTAATCTGATTTTATGGTAGTTGGGATATAAAAATGGATGATGAAAAGGTTGGATCTCCTGTTGAAACTTATGAGGATATTCAGAAACCCAGAGACTATGATCACCCTAGGGACGACTCTGACAGCGATGCCTCTGCATATTATTCCCCTAGGGATCACTCTGAATCTGACTTGGCATATCTAAGCTCATCCTCATCTAGGGAACACAACTCATCCACATACCACATAGAAAATACCAAAAAATGAAATATTCAAAAACACTTAAAAATTTGAAAATCCAGAAAAATTTAAACTGAAGAAGATTTGAAGAATTTGGATCCTTCTCTCAGGGAAGCACTGGAGAAAAGATTGATTTTTGAACTTCCCCTGATTCGGGCCATTGAACACTTCCCCGACCTTAAAGGATTTGTAAGGAACAAATTAGTGATGAAAAAGTCAGGCAGGATAAAAACAAAGCCTGAAAGACATATCTTGTCAATGGCCACCTTCTTGGTATTAAGGAGAAAAATTAAGAGTCGCATAGTGAAGCAGTTGCCCAGATTTGACTGTGGAATCAAAGACACAATATTTACCCATGCTCGAATCGATGACGACTCACTAATCAATATCCACTCGACCTCTGTATTTGATAAACTCAAACTCGGACCTATAAGGAAAATAAGAGAGATTGTTCAACTGGTTGATTGATCTATAAAACGACCAAGAGGAACAATTTCCATCATCATTGCATTCCAAGTTGCTCCGCTCAAAGTGGACTTCACAATCATTGATATTGAGCATCAAGGAGATTTTATCCAGTCTTCAATCATTCTTGGAAAGCCATTCTTGGTATTGGCTAAGGCAATTATTGAGTGCGAGACTCGAGAAATCAATTTTATAGCATTGGGCGCACTTTGATCTCACCCAGCCTTTGAGAAACAACGATTTCCTGAGGTGACCCACGAAGCCATCAATAGATGTAACTACTAAACTGTAGAAGAGCCCTACCCCGCTGCTACACCTGAGATAATGACTGTTGAAGAGACTATTGGTTTAGAGACTCTCCCCACTGTTCCATTTCCTGCATCTCTAACCATGGGAAATAACTTCTCATATGATCCTGAGACGAATGCATGGGCACATCCTGAGTCGGCCAAGATCTCCTCTGATCACTTTGATTAAGTCAACCTGACACAGGAATGCACCAACATCAAGTCAATTGAGAATGAATATGCAGAGACTCTCCCTCCAGTTCTATTTCCCAATGCTCTCACCATGGGAAAGAGTTTCTTATGTAATCCTGAGACATGTATGGGCTCAACCTGAGTCGGCCGAAACCTTCTCTGACTACCTTGACCAATTCATTCCAACTCAGGAGTGCACCAGCATTAAGAAAACTAAGAACAAATATGTGGGACGTGCACTGACCAAGGAGGAATATTTCAGTGGTTATTCATCTGGAGACTCAAGTGTCAACACCTCACTCCCAGGACCAGCACCTTCACGAAACAAAACGGTTGCTCCTTCATCTCAAAATAAAGTTGCCTTTGACCTTCTATAAGAGGAATCATCTGATGATTCCTCATTAGGTCCGAAAAGGGTAATCTACATGAGTGAAGTCTATTCGGCAGTCCTAAAATCCTATCTACGCAAGGATCCAAATTTCGATTCCCGTTGGAAGACTCTTGTTCCTCACTATTATTCATCCAAAGTTGATTCTCATGGTCTCATTAAATATACTGTAATAATTTCTTATGAGCTGACTGAGACTGGTGCTTCTGATTATTCATCATCCGAGGACGAATCACTTGATCCCAAAAATGAAAAAATTCTAAGAAAACAACTGAACCAACTAAAGAACAAGAATGTCTGGAGTTCCTCCAATTTTAAATACTACTCTTCTGAGGATAACTCTAATGATGGTTACCTTTCATCTGATTCATACGCTTCATCTACTCTCCAGCATGATTTCTCTGAGGATAACACTGATAATGGTTGGGAATCATATGCTTCATCTCCTTATTATCATTACGATCTCCCACCACATGCTCACAAAAATATCAGCCGAAAACTGCCTTAATCATCGGCTACCCTCCCTCCCTCCCAACAGCATCGATCTCCTTGTACATCTTCTTCCTCTACTTAGGCCAAGGCCTGAGTATAGGGGGATCGATGCCCATTAGTATACTCTCCTCATTCACATATCCCGACCGCCTCATTTTTTGTCTTCTTCTATACTTAGATTGTTCACAGCCTAAGTATGGGGGGCGGGCCGATCTATCTTTTTCCTTTTTCTTTTTCACTCTCGTACGCTTAGCCCGAGCTATGTCTTCTCTATGCTTCTTGTGCTCTGAGGACACGACACTTGCTAAGTGTAGGGGATGTGTATATATACTATGTATATATTTTACCCATAGCACGTACTTTCGTGTAAGTCTATATGTATTTACGGGGTGGATAGCTAACATGCAAAAAAAACAAATGCAAACAAAAAAAAACACAAAAACAAATCAAAAACAAAACAAAAAAAGTTTTTCTACTAACACTGACTGTGTCCAACCAAAAATTTTGAAAAAAACAGCTTCTTATTCATTTCTGTATAAAAAAATTCAAAGCACAAAAGTCAAAAAAAAAGTGTCTGCATTTCACACGCATGCATTTCATCAAGCATTACATGCATTTGCATATGTGAAAAACCCTTGGGTTCTGAATCGAGTTATGAGTAGAAACTGAGAGTGGTCTGAACTTGACCTTAATCCACCTAATTTTCAGAGAACTTCACTGATAAATAGGATTTTAGAAGCTTCATGTCTATGAATTAATTCTTTGAGTTCCACATAACAATGTGCAACGTTTGACTCTTAGTGTCTAACCTGGTCTTTTCATTCTGGGTTCGACTCTGGAATAGGGAATCAATTTGTACTCTCACACTATGCATTTATCTCAACTCAGACGGGATGTTGGAAGACTGTATGAGCTTCTTTTTTGGTAGCGTAGACATCTAAAGACCGGTGTACGGGTTGAAATAAAGCTTCGGAAAAGGGATGGATGACTGGGCACAATTTTTTCTAAGACCCCAAAACATGTATGGAAAAAAAAAGATTCCATATCCATAGGGGCACAACAAGATCCATGCAGAGCATCCAAAAATCCAAATACAAAGAAGCCTACTGCCAAATAAACATTTGATCAAAAAAGGGACCAAGCTTTAAGAAAACCAGCAGATCTTGGTGGATACTTGGCTAAACTAGCCGGCTTCACAAGGAGAGGTGACTACAGTGGCCTCCCTCTAGTTCTTTTCTCCTTCTTCTAATTTCTCCCTCTATTCGATCGTAAACACAGCGCGACAGACCTTAGGAGGAAATACCTGACTCCCTAAGGATGAGGTACTAGAGAAGAGGTTTGCATGGTAGTCCGGCATTCTAGATGGGAAGAGCTAAAACATTTCACACGCATGAGTTGATTGTTCAATGTTCATGGGGCATGCTTTGGGAGGAGGATTGATCTAAGATGACTTCTGAGCCAAAACTGTGACAATGATGTGTAGAACTTGAAAGCTATTGATTTTAAAATTCTAAGTCTCACAGAAGTTCCATCAAACTAATAATCCAAAGGTCAGGGCTAGTTTCATTTTCACCTTCTGCTCATGGTCTTGGTATGGAACCCAATCTCATTTCACCTCATTGCATTTCTTTTAATGCTCAGGGACGAGCATGGTTTAAGTATAGGGGGATGATGAATCTCAGATTCATCACTCTAAAAGTCATGAATTAAGCTCAAATACTTAAAATTCATTAGCATTTCTTCATTCATTCTGCATAATTAGCATTCATGCATGTTTTGATAAGAATGACATTTTATCACACATTATTGCAAAAAATAAGAAGCCAAAAATCTCAGCCAAGATGACCTGTAAAATAGCCTAACTTTCATGATTTTTACCTAATTCATGCTAACTCCAAATGACATGAAACCACCACCTCTATGTACATATTGCTAACAAGAATAAAGAAAAATACAAAAAAAATCACTAACCTAAATAAGTGGACCAAAAACCCAAATCCTAGTTCTAGGATTCCCGGATTAAAACATTGATATATTCCTCATCCAGTGTCTTATTTGATCCTACTCACTTTTGAACTAATATACATTCAAATACATTCAAAACAAAACAAAGTTCAAGTGAATTAGAGCTCTTATGTGAAAGTTGGGTTTTGAGCCTCTTTTGTACATTTTGTAATTTACCTAATTTTGACCTATTATTTTATTACATAATTGACTCATTTTGTTTTATTTCCTTTTCATTTATTTTCTTCGATAAAAGTTTTATTAAAATGCTTAAAAATCCAAATCCAAAATAAGCCTGGAATCAAATAAACTAGCTGAGTCCGAGTCTTCACTATTTGCATGTATAAAAATTGTCTTTTTCACATTTTATTAAATTTCTTATTTTTCTTAATTGATAAAAATCCAAAAAAATGAGATTAATATGTAAATATGTATCTTTAATTTTATCATTTTTTTCTGGATTTTTATCTGGTTTAAAAATGATAAAAAGTATAAAACCCAAAAATCAGGGTTTAAATCTGACAAAAAATGTACAAAACTCAAAAATCAGGGTATTCTACATACATAGAGTACCCCAAAAATATCACTTTGTGGAAATGATTGATTTGGGTTTTGGTCTCATGAAAGTTGTATATCTCGTCGAGACGAACAACTTTTTGTGAAGAAAATTTTTCGATCCGATATCATTTACTATTTTTTATGAATTTATTATTGTATTTACTTTTCGATTTTTGTGGGGCTAACACATGGCCGCTTCTGGAGACACCATGTGTCACCAATTTTTAACCTTTATTTTCGTTTATTTTTATTACAAAAAGGAATCAAAATCAACATTAATGACACGCACGTGCAGTGCCCGTGACTCCTGCGTACGCGCGCTACATGTGCCCGATCATTTTCCTGCTTTCCCAATTGGGAGGCGGCAGTGCCCCGCGTACCCATCCGCCTCCGCCGCCCTCAGATCTCCTTCCAAATCAAACATCGCCTCGCGATCCTCACCACCCGTGTATGTTGGCCCTTCCCCATCACATGATTCTCAATCCCGGTCAAACCCCCATTCAATCTCCTACGATCGCCTTCCTAATCTGACGACTGCCATCATATGGTATTTAATCTACGGATGTCACCCTGCTACCTTCATACGCTGTTTACACAAGTCGAGTAGGAGATGCCGGTAGTGACAGCATCGGGCCTTACCCTCCCGCAGCGAGATCCAGTGGGTCACCTCACCGTTCCAGCATCGCCACTTCCGCACGAGTTGCTTCGCTCTGGCATCGTGTCGTTGAGCCCACTACCACCGCAATCCACCGCATCCACCTCCACTCATCATCCCCACACCTCCTGGTGCTCCGCTACACCTCTGCTCATCTTAACCGAACTACTACGCGCTTCACCGATTCACCTTCCCTCCGCCTTCAGGTCGAGGCAACCATTCTTCATCGACACCTGTCGCCTACGCCGTCTAGCACCTCCATCTCCGACACCTTCCAACATCCCACACCTCTTCAGTGTCCCTCTAGCATCGACTTTGACTCCAGCCTCCATCTCGTCTCTCCTCTGTTGTGAATAAGACTTGTCCACATGCTCCGCCACCGACTACCCCTACCACGGCCTGCAACGACGCTCCAAGTGGCCCGGAGCCCCTCCGCCCACGTCGCTTCTCCACCACCTTCGATCGTCCTCGCCACCCTCCCTGACCCGAGACCTCCCCATGTGAGGTGCACGTGCGGGGAGGGTCACGTAAGATGCACCACCCCTGGGTGATTTTGCATAAAATTCCCAAGAGGTCCACTTATTTACAGAACCGACCCAGCCATCTAAGGGCATGTGCATAGCACGTGCCCCTTGGTATTTTTGCGAGAAATCCCACGGCACTCCATGTATTTGCGGGTCCATCTAGCCAACAGGGGGTACGTGCTTTGCACGTTGCCCTCTGGAAATTTTACAGAGACCCCCTAGAGGGGTAGGTAATTACCAATAAGTCCTTGCACTGCAAGTTTTATTTTTATTTATTTATTGTAATTGCAATTAGAACCCTGACTTCTACCTATTGTTTAAGTAACAATTTGTCATCATTTTATTTATCAAAAATTTGCATGATGTTCTTCAACTAATTCTCTACTATTCCTGTGGTTAATTAATAATAATTGTTCTTGCAAAATTGACATATTTTTCCCATCTTGTGCCTCAAAGATCATGAGTATTTAACCATAGCTTTGAAAATTGCCAAAAATTCATGCATTGGAGAATTAATTGTTTTTAACATCATGCTTAAAAAGAGTTGAATTTGCATGCATGGTTTGTCCTATAAAAATCATTTTGCATATTTCAATCTTTAATTTTTAATAGGTATTAAATCTCACATTTTTAATGTTTAGAACTTTTCTGAGATCATTCTCCTAGTGATAAATCTTGGATAATTTTATCTCTTGAAAATAAATAGGTTTTATTTATTAAATTAATTATTGAAATTCATTTTGTTTGCATTCATAATTCATGAAATATTTATCTTTCATCCAAAAATTCCAAAAAAATTACATTGCATTCATTTCATCATAATTAACATCTCGGCCAAGTTTCATATTTTTCGAACATTGTTTAATTGATATTTACATTTTAGTCCTTAAAATTGGCCACATTTGCATTTTGCATCCTGAAATTGCATTAAAAATACCAAAAAAAAGACCGCCTCAAAAATCGTGCATGAACTTTGATAGACAAATTTCTAGGTTGTTCCTTTGCCTCCTTGAGTTCGACATTGGGACTTGCCCAAGTAAATTAAACATAAAACCAATCAAATAAAATTAATTAATTTATTATGGTTATTTCTTGATCGATTCTAAATTCCAGCCTACAACGAAATGAAACACTAAAGCTTAATTCATGCAAATTAACTTAGGGTATCTCGGGCTCGTCATGTTGCGTCAAGCCTCACCGGTCTGTCACAGTCGGATTGAGGAGAGGAGCTCGCCTCCATCCCCTTTATTTGCCTTCCAACCTCCGATCATCAAGTACCCATAATCCTCTTTCTGTCTCCATACTTTCTTCGATTTATGTTCGCAACTGTTGTTCGCTTCTAAGTCTATGACCACCGGGTTGGGGGCTTCTTCCGATCATCCAACCGCATTGAAATCATCGTCACATCACCACCCATCTTCCAGTGCAACTTGATCATCCTATAGTTCGATCTTAGACGGTTATCTAGGGAACTACTCGCATTAGCTCTATTGACCGATGGTTTTTTGGAACCACCAAGGTTGGTCAGTCGTCAATTGTTATTTTTGTAGTAGTCCCCAGGTGAGGCACCTCTCCTCTCACACTACTCTTTTTTTTACTTCACGACTTTTTATTTTTTATTTGTGCAGCACAGATTTCGTGTCGTACAGCTGAGAACCAGAAAGCCGACTCGATTTTATTTTTTTATATTAACCTTTGTAACAAGATTAAGGGCACTTGCCTGTTTTTCTATTTTGTAGAAGGGGCTCCATAAGTGCATCCCAACTTGTACCTACCTCCCTCTTTTTCAGGGTTTGTTTCACCGAGTTTCGTGTACTTAGGGGAGTAGGGAACCCACCGTGACTTTTTCATATCGTGATTTCTCTATATTTTCTGCGTCTTTTCCGAGGTTAGGTGCTTGTCTAGGTTTTTCGATTTATCTTTGTTTGTGCCTCAGTAGTTAGCATTAGGACATGCGACCTAGTTGTATTCTTGCTCACCTAGGACATAATAAGACAAAAAATCGTTAGACGTTTTCTTGAAAAGACTAAAAAAAGTTAAAACCCAAAAATAAAATAGGGACTGCTAATCTATTTGACTTAAAATTAAACATAACGGACTCCACTTATTTGGGAGAGCAATCCCCAGCGAATGTATGGCAGGTACTATCCATATCTGTGAGTGAGGGATGACCCATAAGGTTAGAACCTGAGATCGGATTTCTCGGAAGACTACTGATATGATAGTTAGTCATTGTACTCTTTAGTGAGGAGTCTCGGGTAGCTGGAAATGGTTCGGATTTCCTTAGAAGAGTGGGAGGTTAGAGGACACTGTATAAGGCTCCATCCTCAAGCAAACGGGTAGCCAGAAACGGTCTATTACTTATCCCATACTGGCTGAAAGTAAGTGATTAACTGTTCGGACTCGAGACAGTCTTCCGGGAAGTTTAGGTACCTATCAGCTCATGTAATTTGTGAAAATACTTTCTTAGCCAACAAACACTAAAATTGAACAGATTAACGACCAAACTTTTACGATCATCACCGGGTTGAGTTGGTGAGTACGGGGTTTGCTTTGTATTTGATTTTGTGGTGTGAGTCTGTATCTTATAGATCTTTAACAATTTGTCTTCTGCCTTATGATATGATGGGTAGGCGATCGACTCTGATCGATCTGCTCTCTCGAGTACCTGCCCATCCATCTAGATTGGTTCGGGATGTCCGTCTTCCCAAACTCCCATTACATTTCCTCTTCTAGGCGTAACATCGACCCTAGAAGTTCTTCTCCCACTCCATCTTCTTCTCAATATTTATCATCATTACCCTCGGTTCAAGAGAACCCTCCTCTACAACCGTAGTTGCATATTGACCAGGTCGGATCTAATCTAGATTCTTTCTTCTTTCTATAAGACATGGATGACAAAGGATCGTGCAACCGTAGACTACCTCGGTAGTGATAGATCAGGACGCGATCAACAGTGGTCTCCTTGCATCCCTTGAAATAATGCAAAATCAGATACGGGAGTTGGATAGCTAATGAACGACGTCCGAATAGAGCTGACGCAGCTGAGAGCCTAGAGAGAGACTCCTGACGTTGAGATTCCATGAGTTGAGGCTTGTGGACAGAATGGAGCATAGACCTCCAATTGATCTGAACCGCATAATGAAGCAGCTCTACATTCTTGGAGCAATTACTACACATCGGTAGATCCATCTCCCTGTCATCCATGGAAATTTTGAGCTCCGTCCACAGACCATTCAGTTGTTGCCCAAGTTTCACGTGCTATCTATGGAGGAGCCGCATCTTCACCTACAGGAATTTGAGCTTATCTGCAATATGGTGCATGATCTGCATGTGAACGAGGACACGATCAAATTGATCACCTTTCCATTCTCCCTCATGTATAGAGTAGCCTATTGGCCGAAGCATTTAGGGAGATACATTTCGACATGGGAGCAATTAAGAACGGAATATCTGAATAAGTACTACCCACTCGGTCGTACAAATTCTGCACGAGCTATGATTAGTAACTTCACCATGATCAGGAATGAGCAGTTCCATGAGGCATGGGACAGATTTAGAGAGCTCACTGATAGGTGACCCCACCACAACATCTCGAAGACAAACCTAGTTCAGAGCTTCTTTTGTGGGATGACACTGGAGTTGCAGGAGCTGGTGAATGCTTCCTGCGATGGTTCATAAATCTCCGAGCATGAGGACCAAGTCTGGGCCATCTACGAGGAGATGGCTGAAAATTACACCACGATATCCCAGAGTAGATTCTACACTCAGGTGAAGCCATCGACTTATCACTAGCATTCTCGTGTGGCACACAACAAAGGAACTCCTTCTTTAGTCGTGTCTACACATTCTGAATCCTCATCAGCCGATATGGGGATCATTTGCCAGAAGCTGGATCATATGGAAATAATTGAAAAGAAGTGCCAGAATTTGGACAAGCTCAATAAATTGACAAGCATGAGAGATGCCTTAGCGATATGAAGACACAAGTCATGTGCCTTCAAGAAATTCAGACAGATTCTACGAAGTCTTCGAGATCATAGGCTGACTCAAGAAGCAGAGATCGAGGAATTTTTCCGTAGCCATCAGTTCAGCACATATACCATGTGCATTCTGGGTTGACTCACTAGTCTCCAACTTACCCGCAAAACCAGCAGACACCATCATCTAACACCCAGATGGTGGTGTATTAGAGTAATCAGCCACTAGCATCCATGCCCCCGGTTTATCCTGAGATACCTGAACCGTAGATAGAGGTCAATGGGATATGGTACAACCAACAACAACAACCAGGGATCCTTCGTGATAATCCTAGTTTCCATTGGTCTTTTGGAGGTGCCTCTTCCTAGTAGCCATCATAAGCATAAATGGGGCAGAATCACGAACGACAACAACATTCCGATCTTCGTCGGTATCAGCTAGCTCAGTGGAGACAGAACACATATCCATCATAATATCATCAATCTTACCCTCCATAGTAGCAGCCAGCTCCGTAGCAGGCTCAGTATCACCAAGGCGACTCATTCGAGTCTCATGGTCCCTTCCATGATAACCCAGCTCTTGAATATCTTGCTAATTTGATAGCCGACCAGCTGGTCATATTTAGGAGAGAAATGGATGAGTTTAAGAACCATGTTACTGAGATTGTCAAAGGGAAATCTTCTATTCCAGCAAAGATTGAGTCGAACCCTAATAGTTTAAAAAGGAAGTCAGAGCGGGTACATTTGCCAGAACATTTCCTCCAGTCATAGGTATTTTTACATGATTCTATTTACTGTGATGAAGCTGATTTTATTTCTCTTAGGAGTGGTAGGATACCCGCAGGTGAAGACTTAACTAGGCTTGAGGAAGGAACACCTGATGATACAAGTGAGCCAGTTGAGTCAGATGATGGTGGTGCTGATGTCACCTATCCCTTTGAGAACGTTGATGGTGGTGCTAATGCCACCAAGCTAGACAAGAAGCAGTCAGAGTCTGATGTCACTGCAGATGCATTACCATTCTTCTTGTAGAGTGATGATGATAGAAAAACACAAAAAATATACAAAAGAGAAAATCCAAAAAGAAAAATAAAGATAAGACCGTTGATCATCTTAGATCTCATGAGTCTTCTTCTGGTGATTTGCAAAGAGCACGTTCCTGTTTTACGAAAAAAATCTTCTTTTTGTTCTTCTGATCCTCCTATTATACGGACTAACAAGGAGGGTGTACATATACCTTTTCCCCAAGCACTCTGCTTGGAGAAAGGAGATAAAAAAGAAAATATAAAAAAGAACCAGATGAATAATCTGACAAAAGAGATGATAGATAAGTTCACTATTCAGCTTACTCTTTCAGAAGCCTTGGCACACATCCCTCTTCTATAGAAAGGACTCAAAGAGCGCACTACAGTCCGCAGAAAGAAGAGGCATCATAGTCAATGTTTGGAGATCCATGTGTTCACCAAGGATATGTCATGCAATCCAGAATCGTCTCCCAACCAAGAGATCAGACACGGAAGCGTTGTATATCAGATGTGAGAGTCTCGATCAGAATTTTGATCGTACCCTTTTAGATAGCGGAACGTCAATTAATCTCCTTCCTTCTTTCTTACTTGACAAGTTCGAGTTCGGACATCTTCGACCAAGTAGGACGGTCTTATAGTTTTCTAAGAGATCGGTAAAGAGGCCTAAGGGATTAATTGAGGATGTTATCATCACCATTCAGGTTTTGAAATTCCTCGTGGACTTCGTCATGTTGGACATGACAGTCCCTGAATGTGTAATCATACCCCAATCATATTAGGAAGACCTTTTCCGGTGATAGCTAAGGTCATTTCCGATTATGGTACTGGGAAGGTGTAATTTTGCATCTAGTGCAAGAGTATACATATAGAGATGATCTAGGACCTCAAATCAAAATCAGAAAAGTCAAGGCGAGCATTTGATGACGAGCCCGATAGTCATCAAGACTGTGATTTTGTACAGACTAACGATGAAGCAGTTTGAACTGAACCGAGCATGCAATCTTTCATCACACCTTCAGCGGGGTCTGAGATTCAGATATTAGATGATGGGAGATTGAAGAGCACAATTTTAGAGTCGATTAGTGACAAGGGTGATGGAGACGATTCTGGTACTTTTTCATACCATTGTGAAATTTTCGATCCCTCCAAGTCTGAAGTGAATGATCAGATCTGTCAATCACTTATAGATCAATCAGATTCAGAAGATGTTGATTGGAAGTATTTCATCGAGTTCCTTTCACTTTAGACTTTATCCGAAGAGTCTACAGCCAGCCTGGAGTCCCAGACAGTACACCAGATTCAGCTATCAGATGAGCAGTCTCCATATCATTTTGAGTAAGAGAAGGATGGGCTTAAGCTTACAAACCAAGTAGCCTATTCCCAGGCCCTAGTCAGACGATCTCTCCATATTCCTTCTTCCAAGGAGCTAAAACTGTTGCCTCAGAGCATGAAATATCAATTCCTTGTTGGAGAACCCAAAATGTTCAGGTAATCATTACGTTCGATCTGATCGAAAAACAAGAATCACGTCTGATGGAGATTCTTGAAAAGAATCGCAAGGAAATCGGGTGGTCAGTAGCAGATCTCCATGGGATTAGTCTGGCGCTGTGCTCCAACCACATCTTTCTCGAGGATGACATCAAACCATCTTGTGAGTTTCAGCGCAGGCTGAACCCGAATCTTCGAGAGGTGGTTATGAAGGAAATATCCTAGTGGTGAAGTGTCGATTTTATCTATCCTATCTCCGACTCTAAATGTAATAGTCCATTACATGTGGTACCCAAGAAGACGGGTATCACTACAGTGATAAATGAGGATGGAGAGGAGATCGCTACCCGAATACCGACTTCTTAGCGATCTTTGTGGACTATAGACGATTGAACCATGCGACCAAGAAGGATCACATCCCTCTACAGTTCGTTGATCAGATCATCGAGCGGTTAGCCAAGAAGAGCCATTATTGCTTTCTTGATGGGTACTCGGGATATAATAAGGTGGCCATCGCACTTGAAGGCCAAGAAAAGATAACTTTTACATGTTCATTCAGAACGTGTGCTTTTAAATAGATGCCCCTTGGACTATGTAATGCTCCAGCTACATTCCAGAGGTGCATTCTTTCGATTTATACAGACATGGTGGGGGACTTTTTGGAGGTCTTTGTTGTTCGCAATTTTCTCGAGGATCGGAAATTAATGATAAATAAGTCGTTGTTATCCCCAAAATTCCTGTGACAAACAAACAAAAAAATTTTGCCACTTATTAACCTGTATAGCGAACACGGTTGAACTCAGGAAGGCTACAAATCCTTAGGGTTATTCAACTAATTGAAAATGAATTAAGAGAAAAATAGGAATCTTAAAGAACAACTATCGTTGGTTTTTGTGATTTTCTATTTTTAAATTTTTTTAATAATTTTTTTTATTTTTTGATTTTCAAATTTTAGTGATTTTAATTTTACAATTTTTTAATTTTCAAAAATCACATGAAGCAATATTCACAAGATCAAAAATACGCACACCAAATCTTTTTGTAATTTTCAATTTATCAAAAATACTCAGAAAAATTCGAAGAAAATATTTTTGGGTTTTGAAGGTTTTGAAATGTTTTTAGGAATTTTTGTGAAATTTTCAGATGTTTTTCTATTTTTTTAAAAATCAAACAGTGAGAAAATGTCAAATTGTGCACAACCTAGAGTAATTTGCAACTTAAAAATATTTTAATGCCCAAAACTCCTGGAAATTATTTTTATAACAAAATAGAAGAAATTATCAAGAAACATGAACTGAAATCACTATTTTTGGTTTTTTCTAGAATTTTCTGTGATTTTTATAAGACATTGGTATTTTTCAAATTTTCAGAGTTTTTTTAAATAATTAATGTACGAAAATTGGACAGAAATTAAAAGACAACAAAATACACCTACACTAATATTTTTGGAATTTTTAAGCATTTTTTTGATTTTTTATGAATTTTCAAAGTTTGGGCAGGCAAAAAGACACTGTTATTGATTTTTTAAAATATCAAATGTCAACCAAATTTGATGATAAACTTATACAATGACAAACACTATAGCATGAACAAACACAAAATTTTTGAAAATTTTTAGACCATGAAAAGCATTTATTCCATCAAAAAGAGCATGCCAATAAAATTCTGGAAGCACAGGGACTAAGACGCAAGTAATTTAAGTTTTTACATCAGAAATTAACAGAAATAAAATATTGAATCAGAGTCGCAATTTACCCAGTATATCACATGCAAGGCATGTGCTTTGGAGTTGACAGGGGTGTCTCTGTAATTTCCGAAAGTCGTCAGGGGCTTGAATGTTATCTCTCCAAAGATATTTTTTATTTCTAAAAGAATATCCCACTAGGGTTTTGTGTCTATGTTCTTCAAGAAGAGGGAGAGGGGGGTCGCCGCCCCTTCTTCTTTCTTCTCACGCGGGCAGGTTAAAGGGGGCGCAGGCGTCGACGGATGCAGAGGCGGCAGGAGGTGGCGCAGCAGGCTTCAGATGGCGGTGGAGTGGCTAAGCGGTGGCGTCGCTGGAGGTCTGAGAGAGGCCGCTGGAGAGAGGCTGCGGAAGGCAGGGCCGGTGCGATCTGGCGACAGCACACCACCACGGAGAGGGTTGCACGCGGGCGGTTCGCTGGAGGTCGGAGGCCCTGTGTGGGGGCGGTTAGAAGGTGCTAGGGCTGCGCCGCCTGGTGTTGGAGTCCAGCACGTGTTTGCTGGCGGTTGATGTAGATGGCAGTTGTCGCCCTGCTTGCGATGGGCGGACGCACAGGCAGGCGACGCGTTGGGAGCGTGGTTGGTGGAACACCGGGAGGAGTGCCTCGCAAAGGCGGCAGAGCTGGGTGGCACGACCGGTCGATGCTGGAGGCGCGGGCCGCAGCCTCGTGCGGCGGTGCGCGCGCGGAGGCCTGCTGCCCCCTTTTTTATTTTTTATTTTTTTTTGTTTTTTTATTTGTAAACAGAATTGATAATTAAAAAATGTTTTTTTTGTTTTTTTTCTTTAGAATGTAAACAATGATGAAATTTATTTATTTATTTTTTAAATCCAAAATAGGTAAATTAAAAACAGAACATAAATTTTTTTATAATTTTTTTATTTTTTTGTTGTTTTTTAATGTGATCCTGCAAAATAAATGTTAAAGAAAAAGAAAACAAATATTTTTTTATTTATTTACAAATCGAACAATGAATGGGGATCCGACGAAAGTGAAAGGAATCGAATCTGATTCTCCGAACACCGTGTGTGGTCGGAGTTGATAGATCGTAGAAGATAGAAATTGAATGCGGAGAGATCAAGAACGTGAGATGAAAAATCGAGTCGAAGCGGATCAAATAGTAATGGATTTTTTTTTAAGATTTAGAGAAATAAAATGCGATGAAATTAAAATGCGACAAATGAAACTAAGCTTAATTTTGATAATAAAATAAAATGACGATGGATCTCACCTTAGGAGCAGAAATGGACCGTGATCACGTCGACAAAGGCCGACTTGCTGTCTCTGAACGGCTCTGAGGCTAGGCACTTTTCTCGACGAAATTTTCTCTCGGAGATCGGGCTCCTCTCCCTAAAGATTGATCCCGTTGGAATGAGGGATAAGGAGCCATATAAATAGAAAATATGGAGAATGAATTTTGAATTTTTGAATTTTGGTTGAAGAGATAAGAGAGATGAAAATTGAAATGAGATAAAGATATAGAGATAAAGCTATTTACAAAATTAACTAATTTCTTTTGAATTTTCATCACTTTATTTATTTGAATTAAAAATGTTATTTTTTATTGTTTATGGTGATTAATTGAGAATAACAACTATATACATATACTATATACATATACGACATTATATACAAGGGTAAATGAGGAAATTAGCTTTTTCTAAAAAATTATTTTTTTATTTTTTAATTTTAAATAATTAGTAAAAATATTTACAAATATATACAAATACAATATGTACAAAATAGATGGGAAAATTGCACAAACCACCCCAGAATACCAACTTTTTACTCGTAACTCCAAAAATTATAAAAATACAACCATTTTAAAGATAAGTTAATTTAGAATCCAATGGAAGTGAGATTGGTTCAATTTGAATTCATATGGAGTCAGAATTGATCTTTCAATTAGTGCTTAGTGGCTTTTTCCAAGTGTGGTTGCTTTTATTCTGTACATGATTTAATTGTGCAATTATTTTTATTAATTAGAACGCATTTTTATTTACAATTTTGGTTTTGGAAGTTATTTGATTTGATGTCAATTAATACACAAATAAATTAGTGTCAGTTTTATATAGATATACATAAAATAAGTGAGAAGCATTTACAATAACACACACATTTTTTTGGATTTTCTGCTTAAGGACCCTATCTCCTCCTACTTTATTCCTGGTCGATCATGTCAAGTCTTGACCTTCTCTCGAGGGTCCGATCAGCCTGTATACAGTCTTCCTTTTTTTCCTTTTATTTATTTTTCCTTTATTTATTTATTTATTTTAGGTTAAAATTAGTAAGAAGTGTACAATATTTACACACCGATGCAAGTTAGTAAGAATATGGAGTTAGTGTTATATGCAGGTGTTTTATAAGGGATTTTAAGCTAAAATAAATGAATAAAGATGACGAGTCGCATATTCATCATCCCCCTATGCTTTACCTTTTGTAGTCCCTCAGCAAACACTTATTTGAAAGAATAAGTGAAGAAAAATAAAAAGAAAGGGAAAATAAAGAAAGTATGAAAATATTGAGTATTAAACTTATCTTCATAAAATTGTAGTCTGAAGCTCTGTCGGACCTTTGGATTATTAGTGTGTCGGAACCTTAATGGGAGATGGATTTAAGACCTAACAGCCTCTAAGTTCCACAGGACACCTATTCAGGTCTCCTCAATAGTCAGGTCAGAACAAGTCTATATACACTAATTCTTATGACTATGAATCTTTACTTGTACGGTGTAAGTGAGGTATAGCTCCCCATCTCAGGAGTAGCAAAGAAACAGCCTCCCTCAACAAGGTAGCTCTATTTCCCCGGTCTAGCAACTCTTTCCTCGAGGAGCAGAGATATTCCCTTCTAAGTTCAAGTACAACCAGCTCGAGAAGAGGGGATGGAGAAAAGAATGGACGGTAACCAGTGTAGCTACCTATCCTTGGATGCATGACCAGTGTAGCCAAGTCATCCGCTGCAAGCTTACAAAAATTTGTCTTTGGAGCTCTTATTGATTTTTTTAATCCTTGTATATACACTCCGGCAGGCATTTTACTTTTCAATCAGGCCTGCCCACTTTTGGAGATTCTACATTTTTTCATTTTTTTTGAAAGCATATACAAGGTGCAGCATGTACATAAGGAGTTTTTCCTCTTGAGCCAGTAGACTATCCCTCTTTTGAAACATTATTGCAACCCCACAACATCCTGTCTTTAGACCTCAACATCGCTAGACCAGGTTGAGACGCACTTCCTTCCCTAGAGGAAGACGAGAGGTGCCGCCTAGATGTACTACCCTCGTATGCTACCCCAAGCCAAAAGATTCTGCCTCCTCACTACCTCATCCATGAAGAGCTACGTGTAGAGTGCTTGTCCAAGATACGCCACGGTCTGAAAGAATCATGTGTGTGTTGTTAAATTTTCTACTTAGACTAATCAAGACGACATGTGAACATAGTCTTATGGACTCAAAGAATAAGTCACTAGGACCTGAAAAGTCTTAACTCCATTTCTTATAAGGTTCCTCTGGAATTAAGTGGATTAAGGTGTCCAACTAAACTCCATTCTTCAATTTTATTCTAGACATAGTTTAAATGCCAATACTATCCTGAAAAATGCACATGCAAATGCAAGAAAATATGAACAATGCAAAGAATTTTTTTTTGAAAAAAATTAATGCACATGTGAAAAGAGCATTTTTTAAACAATTTTTTAATTTTGAACTTTTTATGGATTTTTGGAGAAAATGCAGATGTAAAAGAAAAGGTTTTTTTTAATTATGCAAGTTTTTATAGATTTTTTTTTTGCATTTTTTTTAAATAGGGTTAGTAAAAAATGTACAAGTATATACAAGATTTATATATATTGTTGTTTTTTGTTTTTTTTTGTGTTTTTGTTTTTGCTTTTGTTTTTTGTTTGTTTTTTTTGTGTTTTTTTGTTTATTTTTGTTTTTTTGTTTGTTTTGTTTTGTTGTGTTTTTGTTTGTTTGTTTTTTTACACACGTGGATTTTACAAAATTATACACATAACCCCTCAAATAAATATATTTAAAAGTACAAGTTATGTCTAAAGTATATATACAATATATACGACACCCCCCTATACTTAGCTCGAACTATGACCTCATAGTGATCAGAGAGCGAAAAAGGAGGACATAACTCATGCTAAGTATAGAAAAGTGAAAAGACTCCTATGCTACAACGACTCAAAGAAAAGATAAAAGGAAGAGAACTTGGTGATCCCCCCTATACTTAGGATCAAGTAATCCTAAGTATAGTAGAGTGTACAAAAGGGGAAAACCGATGAAGAGAATGTACAGACTCAAAAATAAAAAGACACGATATGAACCACATCACCCCCGCTTTACTTAGGGTAGAGTATCCCTAAGTATAGGCAACAACAAGAGTGATGAACAGGACGAATATGAAAAACACAAGTCATTCACCCCCCTATACTTAGGATAAAGCACATCCTAAGTATAGCATATATACACACGGAAAAGGGGTGAATGATAAAATGGGAGAAGAAAGAGTGAAGCGAAAGGATATACAAGAGGAGTGGATGATCATGTATCAGATGTAGAAGATGGAATCAAAAGATCACCATCTCATACCACAGATATCGAATCAATGACGGACATGAATGTATCATGATCTAGATATGGCTTCAGCAACTGTCCGTTCACAACAAATGGTTGTGCGTCAAATGAAAACCCAGATATGACAATACTCCCATTGTCACGCACAACTCTCACAATGAACGGTCTTGACCACTTGCTTTTCAATTTTCCTAGAAACAACTTTAACTTAGCATCAAATAACCAAACTTTCTGATCAGGGGAGAAAGTCTTTCTTTGGATGTGTTTATCATGCCAACGCTTGACTTTCTCCTTATACATAAGTGAGTTATCATATGCAAAGTCTCGAAATTCCAGTAATTTGTTCAAATCCAACTTCTTGTTTTTTCATGCCTTTTCATAATCTAAATTGCATACACGGAATGCCCATAAAGATTTGTGAATTAATTCCACTAGAAGGTGGCAAGGCTTTCGATATACTAATCTGTAGGGAGACATACCCAAAGGAGACTTGTACACCGTCCGATAAGCCCATAGAACCGAATCAAGCATCTCGGACCAGTTCTTCCTATCTGGATGTACAAGTTTTTGCAATATCGTCTTGATCTCCCTATTTGAAATTTCTGGTAAGGAGACGCAACTCTATGCTCCATTGCGTACTCCTTCACAAGCTTCTTTACTTCTCTATTAATGAAATGGCTTCCCCCATCCGAAATCAGTATTTTTGGAATACCAAATCGTGCAATTATATGGTACTTGAGAAAGGAACACACTGTACGACTATCTGCGGCTCAGGTGGGGATAGCCTCCACCCATCGACTAGCATAATCCACGGCGAGCAGGATGTACTGAAATCTCTGACTGACAGGAAATGGGCCCATGAAGTCTATGCCCCAAGCATCAAAAACATCAGAAGTCTGTATATATCTTAGGGGCATGGTATCTTTGGAACCAACAGTTCCTCCCATTTTCTAACAATCAGTACAACCTTGAACATACTCTGTAGCATCCTTAAACAATGTGGGCCACCATAGGCCGCTCTGTAAAACCTTTGCTGCCGTACGTTTTCCCGAATGATGCCCACCAGATTCTAGTTTGTGACAGTGCTCAAGTACACTGGTGTGTTCCTCCTGAGAAATGCACCTTCTCCTGATACAATCTGCACCCTCACGAAATAGGTATGGATCCTCCCACTGGTAATAATGGATCTCTGACAGAAATATGTCTACCTTGTACTTCGACCAATCTTGTGGAACTTTCTTGAAGACAAGATAGTTCACAATATCAGCATACCATTGGAGTGAGTCCACAGATAAAATGGCCTCATCTGGAAAGGTTTCAGAAATAGGAATCATGTTCTGCTCAGAGGTCTCTGTGTCTGTGATACGAGAAAGGTGATCTGCAACAACGTTTTCCACTCCAGGTTTATCTCAAATCTCTAAATCAAATTCCTGGAGAAGAAGGATCCATGTGATAAGGCATGGTTTGCCATCCTTCTTTGCGTGTAAGTAACATATGGCAGTGTGATCCATGTAAACAATAACGTGTGAGCCGATGAGGTAAGATATGAACTTTTCTAGCCCAAACACAACGGCTAACATCTCCTTCTCTGTAACTGTATAACTCTGATGTGATTCATTCAGAGTCTTGCTAGCATAGTGGATAGCAAATGGTATCCCATCCCTTCTCTGTCCTTAAACCGCTCCAACTGCGAAATTTGATGCTTATGTCATGATCTCAAAAGGAAGAGACCAATCAGGTGGCTGTAAGATAGGAGCACTAGTAACCATTTCTTTCATCTTATTGAATGCAAGGAGAACTTTCTCATCGACAAAAAAATCAGTCTCCTTACACAGAAGCTCAGTCGAAGGTCTGGCAATTTTGCTGAAGTCCTTTATGAATTGCCTATAGAATCCTACATGTCCCAAAAATGACCTCAATTGCTTCAAATTCTGCGGTGGTTCTAACTTGGAGATCACATCACTCTTATCCGGGTCAACATGCATACCATGTTTGGAGATGACATGGCCCAATACAATCTCATTAGTAACCATAAAGTGACTCTTCTCCCATGAGAGCACTAGGTTTACCCCACATCAACGTTGAAGAACTCGGTCTAAATGAGCAAGACATGTGTCAAAACTATCCCAGTAGACCGAGAAATCGTCCATGAAGACTTCAAGAAAATTACCCACCATGTCAGTAAAAATGACCAACATACACCTTTGAAATGTAGAGGGGGCGTTACACAATCCAAAGGGCATCCGTCTAAAGGTGTAAGTGCCAAACGGACAAGTAAAAAAAGTTTTCTCCTGGTCCTCAGGAGCGATAGCAACTTGGTTGTATTCCGAGTACCCATCCAAGAAGTAAAAGAACTCTTTCCCTGCCAACCTCTCAATAATCTGATCAATAAAGGCAGTGGAAAGTGATCCTTCTTGGTAGCTGAGTTCAGGCGTCGGTAATCTATACAGACATGCCATGAAGTAGGTACCTGGTTCAGAATCTCCTCACCGCGATCATTGTTAACGATCGTAATCCCAAATTTCTTCGGTACCACATGTAAATGGTTTACCCATTTGGAATCCGAAATGGGATATATAAAGCCAACATCAGACCATTTCTTGATCTCCTTCATGACAACCTCCCTTAGGTTTGGATTTAGATGGCGCTGACATTCACGGGAGGGTTTACAATCATCCTTTAGGTAGATATGATGCGAGCACAACGCTGGATTAATCCCACGGAGATCCGAGATATTCCATCCTATGGCCTTGCGGTTTCTCTCAAGAACCTCTAGCATGCGAGATTCTTGTTCAACGGTCAACTGCGAGCTGAGGATGACCAGAAACATTTGGGGGGGACCCGCAAGGAAGGCATATTTCAACATTGATGGTAAAACCTTGAGCTCAAGTGGGGTATGAATTGGCTCTACGATATGTAATTAACCATAGTCGATTTTCGGGACAGTTCTACCGGTAAGTTCATACTTTTTCGACAAACCCCAACTTCCTTATATATGGGGGAAACATAGTACTAATAATATATGAAATCGCGAATGTCAATATTCCCCCTATAATCGCAAATAGAACTTACAGATACCTCTGCTACTATACTAATAGACCGTATGTGATCTGTGCTCTATAGACTATCCACATTGGCTATTGACAGCTCAGCAAATAGAATATCTGATAAATCTGTAATGAATGATCTCTGCTCAGAAAGGAATGGCTCATCAGGATGTTCAATATTCTTATCAATGAACGGCTCAGATATCTCAGCAATAACCTCAGAAAGATGTCTCTCATCTGTGCATAAATCAGGAAATTCAACGAATGGCTCAGATATCTGGACCTCAGAACTCTGCTCAAACTGCTCATCGGCAACTATCTCAATTGGACCACCAAGGGAACTCATGTCGACTATGCTTTTCAGAGAGTCCTTTTGGGAAAGGAACTCCTGGGTATCTATAAAATCCATGAAAAGTTCTGTCTCTCTGAATTCAGCAAGAAAAACACAGTCAAATTGACTCTGATATAACTTTCTCTGTATCATATGTTGCTGGTGGCGGTGATGGTCTAGGATCAGAGATCATCTCAATTTTCACCTTGTCACTATGAGAGTGAAAGATGATCTCTCCAGTACCATAATCAATTGCTGCTTCGGCCGTTCGGAGGAACGGTCGACCTAGTATGATTGGGGTATGGAGTAACAATGCAGGTGTATCCATATCCATGACAACAAAATCAACAGGGAATTTCATTCCCTGCACCGTTAAAATAACATCCTCTAAAATGCCTCTTGGCCTCTTAATCGATCTATCAGCAAACTGAAGGATCATTCTGGTTGTTTTAAGAGGCTCTAACTGGAATTCAGTTAGTAAAGAGGAAGGCATGAGGTTAATGGAGGAACCGCTATCGAGAAGAGTACGATCAAATTCTTGATCAATGATATGACAATGGATGTGAGGTGCTCCCTTGTCTTTCTTTTTAGGTGGAAGGTTACTGATGGCATGAACTGTGGTCATGGCCAAGATGTGTTTCTTTGTTTCCTTTCGTTTGTTCTTCCTTGGTTGACGCTTTTGGGTACATGCCTCTTTCATTCCCTTTTTTATTGTAGGCATGTATTCCATGGACTTAAGGAGTGGCATTTTAAAAAGATGTTCTGTAAGATCTCAACCACTCCAGGATCAGATAGTGCTGTTTTTAATTTTTGAATTTATTTAGTTTTGAGAGCAAAGGAAATGGCACAGAATCAGAATAAACATGCAAACGTTCATTTCCTTTATTCAAAGTAGAATCATTATGTACAAGAGGACAACCAGAATCAGTGTGTACAATGTTGTCCAATCTAGGCGAAGGAAAAACGGAATCTAAAACAGAATGGGATGCTGCTGCTGGTGAAGAGAAAGAATCCGTGACTGGTATATTCTCCCTTGCTGATGGTGATTTGCATCTTCCTGGTGAAGGTGGTGGGGAAGGCGGTGAAACTCTAGATGTGGGTGCTGCTATATTGGGCCTCTCGACTATTTGTGAAGGAGATGATGTAGAAGATGATGCTCTCTCAGTGGATCGATCTCCCAACCCTAACTGTTGCGTAGGCGGCTGCAATCTCCTACCACTCCTGAGATGAATGGCGTCAGATAAACATGTAAAATCAATGGACATACCTGTCTCAGGGGTGGGTGGGCCATTGGCCACCTACTCCTTGCGTCTGAAGTTGTTGGGGTTAGCTTCAACCTGTGCTGGAATCAGTGTCTTGGTGGTGGTCAGGTCGTCAATCCGCTGAGTCTGTTCATTCACGTTCTTCATAAACAGTGTGAGTTGGTCCAGCGCTGGATTGATTGAAGGGGCCTCAAGTTGCTTATTGACTGGCTGTCGCTGAGGCTGATAGTACGGAGGCTGTTGGTACCCATACGGATTTTGATAATAAGGAGGAGGGGGAGAATATTGTCCATAATATGCAGTCTGTTGCTGGTTAGGATGAGGGAAATACATAGACTGCTGCTGAGGTTGGCCTTGTCTCCAGTTTTGGAATAGAGGTGGAGACTGATACTGAGGCTCAAACTGATGGTGATGGTACTGGTACTGTTGTTGTCTGCCTCCCTGAAACTGGTGGGCGGGTCTCTGACCCTGCTGTGAACCCAACTGGCCTTGCCCTGACGGACGGGGCTAGTTTCGCTCACACTCGAACCAGATATCGCTCACCTCCTGAATACCAGGTGGAGTTGGAGACTGCTGCTCAGGAATGTAGGCTACTTCCTGTTGATACGGAACTATCTGATGTGAATGTTGCTGAACCTGATCAGGTATCTGCACGTAGTAGACATGCTGAACTGTGGATGGTCCTCCGCTACCCTGCTTGGTGGAAGAAGTCTGCTCCCTAGTAGAGGTATTGGATACTGCACTCGTACTGTGGACTGCGCTGATCGTATTCACAAGAAGCTCCATGTGCTTTATTATCTCATCCAGCTTATCCAGGTTCTTTGTCCTCTGCTCGATCACATGAAGCTTATCAAGTTCCTGGGATCGCTTTTCAATAATGTCCACTTTGGATAGGTGGTTTCCAATGATGGCCAGGTCAGTGTTATCCACCTTATCCACTTCTTTTGTTGTCGTCATATTGACATCTTTGTGGGGTACTGCAGGGACGGTGATGGGGTGTTTCTAAAAAGCACGTGAAGAAGAAAGAGTTGCTAAACTTTCTGCCATATCCTCAAAATTTTGGTAAAAGACATCCTCGTCCTTATTGAAGTGACTTCCCCCACAAGAGGCATCTACCAGCTTCTGATTCTCAATGCTTAAACCCCCAAAGAAATTTTGTACAAGGCTGGTCTTTGGAATATCATGATGGTGGCATTTCTCCGTCGGATCTTTGAATCGTTCCCATGCCTCGTGAATAGGATCTTGGGGTATCTGGGAGAAATTAGCAATCAAGGATCACATTTGGTTGAGTCGTCCAAGTGGATAATACTTGTTCAGAATTGCAGATCTCAACTCTTCCCAAGTAGTGACAATCTTCCCCAAGTGATTTAACCAATACAAAGCTTTGCCCATCAGACTGAATGGAAAGGTGGTCATCTGCACTACCTCTAATGGGACATTTGGTTAATGTACTGTTCCACAAATGCGATCAAATTCCTAGAGGTGTATATAAGGTTCTTCATTAATATTTACATGGAATATTGGGAGAAGAGGTAAAATAGTAGGCTTAAGCTCAAAATGCCCATGAACTGCAGGATTTGTATCCAAGAATTTGTCTGTCATGCCCATGGATTATAAGCATCTTTTAGTGTAGGCTTAGCCCTAGGTTCTATATGAGGTTCTTCTCCCCCATTCCACCTCCAGGGTTTCTGTTATCCCCCTCTCTCCTATCTTCTCTTTCCTGTCTCAGTTCAAGAATCATGTCTCTCAATGTGTTCTGAAGGTTAGCTTGCTCTGCTATCTGGGCTTGAATTGTCTGGATGGAGTCTAACATGGTATTGTTGATCTCGCTCGACATGGTTCCCTTTCCCTTTGGTGGCATCAAGTGTTCGGTGTCTGACTCTGAAAATGTGCATGATACTCGATTAGTACTCAAAATTGATGGAGTCTCAGATATTAATTTGAGATTAAAGCCAATCTCAAATAGTGGATTGATGGATGTTGTGAAGGACAAAGTGGAGCAAGAGGAATATCCAGGAAGTGAGTCTCCCTGAATAGAAGGTGAACGGCTCGGAGTGTAGAATGAGTTCGTAGAGTCTAAACGAGAAATACTCCGGTTTGACATCTTCGAAATCAATAGGCAGGATGCGAGAATACGAAGGTCAATGCAAGAGTGAAAGTAAATGAAGGCCCAAATTGCGCAGAAGGATCTTTATTGCTAGCAAGCAAACACAATACAAACCCCCAGTTCACCCACTCAACTCAATGTGAAGACCGAAAAGGTTCGTCAATTATGTTGTTAATTTTAGAGTTTGGTGACAATATAATCTATCAGAGCAGTTAAAGTGAGTTGTTAGGAACCCAATGCTCAATGCTCTCAGGAGACTGGCCCAATCCCAAAGTTAGATCTTTCCCAACCAGTATAAATTACGGACCGTTTACCGGCTACCTGATCAATCGAATCTATTAAGGACGTCACATGCTGCTTTACCGTCTACCGGAGAGATCCTCACTAGAGAACGACTAACCCAAGATAGTAGTCTGAAAAGAGTTCAGGTGTGGCTCTATCCTAGTGTGTGGGTCGCTCTCTTGCTACATACAAACCAAATAATGAGGGGGTTACTCTCCCCAAAATAATGATTTTTCCTTGTGTTTATTTTAGGGTCGAGTTTTCTTTAGCAGCCCGTATTTTAGGAAGTTGTCACTTGGTTAAAATATTTTCAAAGAATCGCCTACCGAGTGTCCAATTTCCTTTTTAACTTATGTGAGTGAAAACAAGGAAAAAGATCGGAAATGCAAATGTGTGATTAAAAACAATGATGCATGCAGGGGTTAGAGATGTGTACCTTGTCGCAAGCACTCTACATGCAAGTGATCCACACAGAATTTAAATAAACTATCCTATATGATGCAAGTGAACTGTCCGAGATGATAGCTTCTATTAACGAGCAAGAACAAGTTAATTTGACTAAGTCCAAATTACGCTCTACTCTATAGGCACAGAAATTTCTTGTTTAGGGTGTTTGGACCTAATTAATTACCTGGCTTAAGCAAATTAATTAAGGTAATCAAGAGGTAGCTCACGAAATCCACGGGAAACAAAGAAAAATAAGGCGATGAAAACAAAACCGGTGAGGTTCCCCAAGTGCACTGACACTTGGTGACACATACCCCGCAATAAATGAATGTCCATTTACAAGAGTTTAAATGGTAGAAAAGAAAAATTCTCTCTCTCTCTTTATTTTTTCCAATTCTTCTTTTCCTCTTCTCACGCTATCCTGCGGCTTGGAGAAGAATCAAGCCGCCTCCATGTCGCTTGGGTTCTTCGGCTCTCCTAGGATCGCCTCCTTCGCTCTGCGGACCCTCGTAAGAAAAAGAAAAGAGAATGTGTACGAAACACAATTATCAAATATGAGAAAAAAATGAAATGAATGCAGTGGATATAAACAATGAAGTGAATGGTAAAAATGTAAACAGATATTTGCATCCAAGAATAGCAGGTCAAAAGAGAAACCTAACTACCCTCGTCGCACCTCCCTGGCAACGTCGCCATTTTGTTGTTCGCGATTTTCTCGAGGATCGGAAATTAATGATAAATAAGTCTTTGTTATCCCCAAAGATCCCGCGACAAACAAACAAATTTTTTGCTACTTATTAACATGTATAGTGGGCAGGGTCGAACTCAGGGAGGCTACAAATCCCGTGGGTTATTCAACTAATTGAAGATCAATTAAGAGAAAAATAGGAATCCCAAAGAACGACTATCCTTGGTTTTTGTGATTTTCTATTTTTTAATTTTTTTCATAATTTTTTTCTTTTCTGATTTTCAAATTTTTAGTCATTTTGATCTTACATTTTTTTATTTTTAAAAATCACACGAAACAATATTCACAAGATCAAAAATAAGAACACCAATATTTTTTGTAATTTTCAATTTATAAAAAATGCTCAGAAAAATTCAAAGAAAATATTTTTAGGTTTTGAAAGTTGTGAAATGTTTTTGGGAATTTTTGTGAAATTTTCAGATGTTTTTCTATTTTTTTAAAAATCAAATAATGAGAAAATGTGAAATTGTGCACAGCCAGGAGTAATTTGCGACTTAAAAAATATTTTAATGCTCAAAACTATGTCAGTTATTTTGACAAAATAAAAGCAATTATCTACAAATAGGAACTGAAATCACTATTTTTGGATTTTCGTAGAATTTGCTGTGATTTTTATAAAATTTTTAGTATTTTTCAATTTTTGGGGGTTTTATAAATAATTAATACACGAAAATTGGTAGAAATTTAAAGACAACAAAATACACCTACATTGATTTTTTTTGTAATTTTTAAGCAGATTTTCGAATTTTTATGAATTTTTAAAATTTGGGCAGGCAAAAAGACACTATTTTTTATTTTTTTAAAAATATCAAATGTCAATCAAATTTGATGAAAAATTTATACAATGACAAACACTACATCTGGAACAAACACAAAATTTTTGAAAATTTGTAGACTATGAAAAGCATTTATTCCATCAAAAAGAGCATGCAAATAAAATTCTGGAAGTACAGGGACTAAAACACAAATAATTTATGTTATTGCATCAAAAATTATAAGAAATAAAATATTGAATCACAGTCGCAATTTACCCAGTATATCACATGCAAGGCATGTGCTTTGGAGTTGATAGGGGGCGTCTTTATAATTTCTGAAAGACACCAAGGGCTTGAATGTTATTTCTTCAAAGATATTTTTTTATTTCCAAAAGAAAACCCCACTATGGCTTTGTGTCTCCATTCTTCAAGAAGAGGGAGAGGGGTCTCTTTCTTCTCATGCGGGCAGGCCAAAGGGGGTGCGGGCGTCGACGGATGCAGAGGCGGCCGGAGGTGGCACGGCTGGCTTCAGATGGAGGTGGAGTGGCTAAGTGGCAGCACTGCTGGAGGACCGAGGGAGGCCACTGGGGAGAGGTTGCGGAAGGCGGGGCTAGCGCAATTTGGTGGTAGCACACCACCAGCGATTCGTTGGAGGTCAGAGGCCCCGCGCGGGGCGGTCTGGAGGTGCTGAGGCGGCGCCGCCTGGCGCTGGAGTTCGACGTGCGTTTGCTGGCAGTTGATGAAGATGGCAATTGTTGCCGTGCTCGCACTGGACAGACGTGCAGGCAGGCGGCGCATTAGGAGCGTGGTCGGTGGAAACCCGGGAGGAGCGCCTCGCAATGGCAGCGGAGCTGGGCAGCGTGCCTGCTCGGCGTTGGAGGCGCAGGCCGCGGCGGTGCGTGCGCGGAGGCCTACTACCCCCTTTTTTATTTTTTTTTATTTTTTTGTTTTTTTATTTGTAAACAAAACTAATAATAAAAAAATGATTTTTTGTTTTTTTTCTTTTGAATGTAAACAGTGACAATTTTTTTTGTTTTTGTTTTTGTAAATCCGAAATAGAGAAATTAAAAATAGAACATAATTTTTTTATTTTTTTATTTTTAATTTTTTTAATATGATCATGCAAAACAAATGTTAAAGAAAAAGAAAACAAAGATATTTTTATTTTTTATTTATTTACAAATCGGAAAATGAACGAGGATCCGGTGAAAGTGAAAGGAATCGAATCTGGTTCTCCGAACATCGTGAGTGGTCGGAATTGATAGATCTTGGAAGACAGAAATTGAATGCGGAGAGATCAAGAACGTGAGATGAAAAATCGATTCAAAGCGGATCAAATCATGATGGAATTTTTTTATAAAGATCTAGAGAAACAAAATACGATGAAATTAAAATGCGACAAATGAAACTAAAATTAATTTAGATTAAAAAAATAAAATGACGATGGATCTCACCTTTGTCGCCCTGCTCACGCTGGGCAGACGCGCAGGCAGGCGGCGTGTTGGGAGCGAGGTCGGTGGAACGCCGGGAGGAGCACCTCGCAAAGGCGGTAGAGCTGGGCAACATGGTCGGTCTACGTTGGAGGCGCGTGCCACAGCCTCGCGCGACGGTGCATGCGCGGAGGCCTGCTGCCCCTTTTTTATTTTATTTTTCATTTTTTTTTATTTTTTTATTTGTAAACAGAACTAATAAAAAATGTTTTTTGTTTTTTTTCTTTTGAATGTAAACAATGATAAATTTTTTTATTTATTTTAATTTTTTTCTGTAAATCCGAAATAGTGAAATTAAAAACAAAACATAAAGTTTTTTTTAATTTTTTTATTTTTAATTTTGTTGTTGTTTTTTAATGTGATCCTGCAAAACAAATGTTAAAGAAAAAGAAAATTAATATATTTTTTATTTTTTATTTATTTACAAATCGAAAAATGAACGGGGATCCAACGAAAGTGAAAGGAATCGAATCCGATTCTCTAACAATCGTGCGTGGTCAGACTTGATAGATCGTGGAAGAGAGAAATTGAATGCGGAGAGATCAAGAACGTGAGATGAAAAATCGAGTCAAAGCGGATCAAATCGTGATGGAATTTTTTTAAGATCTAGAGAAACAAAATACAATGAAATTAAAATACGACAAATGAAACTAAGATTAATTTAGATAAAAAAATAAAATGATGATGGTGTCTTTCAACGACGAATGCAGATGCGGTCAGAGGTAGCACGACTGGCTTCAGATGGCGGTGGAGTAGCTAAGTAGCGGCGTCGCTGGAGGTCCGAGGGAGGCCGCTGGGGAGAGGTTGCGGAAGGCGGGGCTAGCACGATCTGGCGGCAGCACACCGCCGCGGAGAGGGCCATGCGCGGGCAGTTCGTTGGAGGTCGGAGGCCCCGCACGAGGCGGTCTGGAGGTGATAGGGCGGCGCTGCATGGCGCTGGAGATCGGCGTGAGTTTGCTGGCGGTTGATGAAGATGGCAGTTACCGCCCAGCTCGCGCTGGGTGGACGCGCAGGCAGGCGGCACGTTGGGAGCGCGGTCGGTGGAACGTCGGGAGGAGCGCCTTGCAAAGGCAACGAAGCTGGGCAACGTGGTCGGTCGGTGCTGGAGGCGTGGGCCACGACCTCGTGCGGCGGTGCACGCGCGGAGGCCTGTTGCCCCCTTTTTATTTATTTTTTTATTTTTTTATTTGTAAACAGAACTGATAATAAAAAATGTTTTTTATTTTTTTAAATGTAAACAATGATAAAAATTTTTTTTATTTTGTTTTTTTTATAAATCCGAAATAGGGAAATTTAAAAACTGAACATAAATTTTTTAAATTTTTTTATTTTTAATTTTTTGTTGTTTTTAATGTAATCTAGCAAAACAAATGTTAAAAAATGAAAAAAACATTTTTTTATTTTTTTTATTTTTTTACAAATCAGAAAATGAACGGGGATCCGGCGAAAGTAAAAGGAATCAAATCCGATTCTCCGACCACCGTGCGTGATCGTGGAAGATAGAAATTGAAAGCGGAGAGATCAAGAACGTGATATTAAAAATCGAGTCGAAGCGGATCAAATCGTGATGGATTTTTTTTAAGAACTAGAGAAACGAAATACGATGAAATTAAAATGCAACAAATGAAACTAAGATTAATTTAGATAAAAAAATAAAATAGTGATGGATCTCACCTTAGGAGCGGAAATGGACCGTAATCGCCTCGATGAAGGCCGACTCGCTGTCACCGGACGGCTCAAAGGCTAGGCACTTTTCTTGATGAAATTTTCTCTCAGATATCGGGTTCCTCTCTCTAAAGATTGATCCTATTGGAATGAGGGAGAAGGAGCCATATAAATAGAAAAGATAGAGAATGAAATTTGAATTTTTGAATTTTTGGTTGAAGAGATAAGAGAGATGAAAATTGAAATGAGATAAAGATAGAGAGATAAAGCTCTAACTAATTTTTTTTGAATTTTCATCATTTTATTTATTTGAAAATACAGCCATTTTAAAGATAAGTTAATTTAGAATCCAATGGAAGTGAGATTGGTTCAATTTGAATTCATATGAATCCAGAATTTGTCTTTCAATTAGTGCTTAGTGGCTTTTTCCAAGTGTGGTTGCTTTTATTATGTACATGATTTAATTGTGTAATTATTTTTATTAATTAGAACACTTTTTTATTTACAATTTTGGTTTTTATTTGATTTGAGGTCAATTAATACACAAATAAATTAGTGTCAGTTTTATACAGATATATACAAAATAAGTGAGAAGTATTTACACCAACACATACACATTTTTTTGGATTTTCTGCTTAAGGACCCTATCTTCCCCTACTTTATTCCTGGTCGATCAGGTCAAGTCTTGACCTTCTCTCGGGGTTCGGGTCAGCCTGTATACAGTCTTCCTTTTTCTTTTCTTTATTTTTCCTTTCTTTCTTTATTTATTTATTTTAGGTTAAAATTAGTAAGAAGTGTACAATATTTACACACCGATGAAGTTAGTAAGAATATGGAGTTAGTGTTATATGCAGGTGTTTTATAAGGGATTTTAAGCTAAAATATATGAATAAAGATGACGCATTGCAGATTCATCAGTCTTCATGGATGATTTTTTGGTCTACGACGATGATTTTGACTCATGTCTTTCTATCCGGGATCGAGTGCTTCAGAGGTGCATTGAGATTATCCTCGTTCTTTCTTGGGAGAAGAGTCATTTTATGATCACTCGAGGGGCAGTCCTTGGTCACATCATATCCAACAGAGGCATGGAGGTGGATCCAGCCAAGGTGGATATCATAAATATGCTTAATCTGCCATCCAATTTGAAGCAATTACAGCCTTTCCATGGGCATGTCAGTTTCTACAGACGTTTCATTCGAGACATCAACAAAATTGCCCGACTGTTATCTGATCTTCTCACAAAAGACACCGAGTTTATTGTCGATGATAAGTGTCTTTCAGCTTTTGAAAATCTCAAGAACATGGTTGTAGAGGTGATAACATGGATTTTACGAGGGTCTAAAGTAGTCCATACCAGGTGAGAGCTACAGTGTCGTTGAAGCGACCGCTCACAAAACCCGGGTTAATCAACAATTAACCCACAATAATGATCAAGCAATGAAAATACAAGAGTGGTTAAAATTTATTATAACTCTACAATAGATGTATATAGTGCAAGAATGTGCAGTGTGTCAAACTCAGGGAGAAAACTAGATAGATTGTGCAGATGAGTACAAAAATGTGATTGTGCTTATTTGTCTATATTTCTTTTTATGGGTTTTAAATTTAATACTTTTTAAATTTTACTATTTTATTTTCTTATTTTATAAATTTCTAACTTTCTTTATTTACTTAAATATATTTTTATTATATTTTCTCGATATATTATATACACTTAATTAAATAGGAGTATGATATCTATAGGTATAAGAAATGGATACTTTTACCTATGTTTTATATAAGTATTTTATTTTAATGATTTATTTAGTATTTTATTTTAGGTTTAATATGAATATAAATTATAAATAATACTTACAAAATTATAAAAATAATAAATAGTAAATAAAATGATTATTTTAATCGGGTATATTATACAGTAGGGGTCCGAAACCTAACTTTCACATCTTAACTCCAAAAAATATGAAACCACCTTCATTAAATAGTGCTTGTTAAAAGTTAAATATAGTTAAAGTGATTTTGATATATTTTGAGTTTTTATTTGAGAGATATAGGTCTGGGAAATTGAGATTTTGGAATCTTATTTAGATTATATCTTTTACATGGTATATTATTTTTGTATAAACTCAATTTTGTATTTTTTGTATTTTATTATCTACAACTTTCATGTACAAAGTTTCTTTATTTGAGGTGTAAAAAGTGGAAAATAAAATAGATCCCAAAAATGAATAAATAATGAATAAATAAATGGGTTTTTATTGTATTCTTGGCCCTTATCTCCCCCTACTTTATTCCTTGTCGACCTAGTCATCGAGATGCCTAGGTCTCGAGGTTTAGGGTCATAAAATATATTTTATATTTTATTCTTTTTCTTTTCTTTTCTTTATTCTATAATTTTGGCATTAAAACAACATTTTATACAGTATTTATAAAACAAAGCATGAATGTTAATTTACATGAATTAGGGTTATTTACATGCATTTAATAGGGTTTTTAAGGTCAAAATGATAGAATAAAGGTGATGAAATGGAGATTCATTACCCCCCCCCCATACTTGCCTTTGCTAGTCCCTAGCAAATACTTATGCAATAAGTACATAAAATGAAAAATAATGAAAAGAAAAGGAAAGAAAGTGGATCGAAATTAATTCTCAAACTTCTCTTCATAAAATCAAAGTTTGTAGCTTAAGTCGGACCTTTGGAATTTTAGTGTGGGCAGAACCTTATTCGGAATCATATTTGAACTACAACAGCCTTCAAGAATACAAAAACTCTGCTCAAATTTCCTCAATAGCCAGGTCAGAATACTTCAACTCATACACAAACCCTTATGATTAATAATCTGACTCGTACAGTGTATGTGATAGTGGCTCCCTCAACTGAAATGACAAAAAGACCGACTTCTCCAGTATGATAACCCAATGTCTCCCCAATCCAGCAACTCTTTCCTCGAGGGGCAGGGTATTCCCTTCAAAGTTTAAGTGACAACCAGCTCAAGAGGAGGGGTGAAGAGAATAATGGACAGTAGCCAGTGTAGATACCTATCCTAGGATGCATGATCAGTGTATTCAAGTCATCTAACTCCAGGCTCACAAGGTATGACTTTGAATCTCAACCTTGCTTATTGACTATACAAATATATATAGTGTGGCAAACATTTTATTTTCAATTAGGCATGTCCATTTTTTTGGAGTTTTTGCTTTTTGCTTTTTTTTTGAAATACTATATACAACAGCATTAACATAAGGAGTTTTTCCTCTTGAGCCAGTAGACTATCCCTCTTTTGAAGCATTATTACAACCCACACTCTCCTGTCTTTAGACGTCTCTGCTACTAGAGGGGTTGGGGTGCACTTCCCTTCCTAGAGGAGGACAAATATTTCCACTTGTGTGTGTCTCATACCGGCAAATTCAATCCCCCCACCACTCCAACTGAGTTGAGCCAAGTGAAAGGTGCAAGTGTCCAAGTTAGGTCATTATCAACAAGAGTCGTGTGTGCTCCGAAATACTCTTCTTGGGTAGTCAAGAATCCATTGAACCAAGTCTCACAATTCTCACAGAAATTAAGTCAACAAGACCTGAAGTACCTCAATTCCAACTCCTATAAGGTTCATGTTATTAGGTAGATTTAAGGTCCAACCAAGCTCCGATCTTCAGATTTTACTTAGACTAGTTTAATTATCAAACTCAATCTGAAAAATACGAATGTTATGCAAATGAAAATGCTATGCAGAAAATATTTTTGTGATGTATTTTTCAAAGTTTTGATCTTTTTATTGATTTTTGATTAAGATGATGGAAATGCAATTTTTTATTTTTCAAAAAGATTTTGAAAATGTTTTTGTGATTTTTGAAAACAAAAGATTTTGGCTAAAAATAGGTACAAAGATTTATAAGGGGATGCATCTTGTATTCACAAGAGTTGGGTTTTTCAGAATTTACAAGGGATAAATAACCATTTTTATGGTTATGTATATATACAGTTAATATAGAATTCTAGTGTGATGTATATATTCCTCAAACTTATTTGAAAATGATTTTACAAATAATTTTGAAAACTATAGTCCAAAATAATTTTTACAAAGACTCTTTACAAACATTTACACCTATTTGAAAATCATTTTGCAAAGGTTTTTCAAACATCATATATAGATTTTTCAAAATATTTTTGCAACCATTTTTCAAACCATTTGCAAATCCTTTTTAATACATTTTTATTTCACACAAAGAAAATAAATTTTACAAACAAAACATTTTACAAAGGTTGAAAATATTGAACAAAATGTTTTCCACATAGTTTTAAAAATATTTTTCAAATAGATTTTCAAACTATTTTCCAAATATTTTGCAGAAAAAAGATTTTTTTCCTAATTTATTAATTATTATATACAAAAAGAATTTGAGGAATAATATTCATTTTTGTATTAAGTGTTTTTAATGAATTTTATAGTATATTTTATATAGTATTTTAGCCATATGAAAATAGGAAAGTACGAGTTATGGCTAAAGTATATACGCAGTATATACGACTCCTCTACACTTAGCTTGAGATATGTCCTCATAGATCAAAGAGAAAAAGATAAGACATAACTGATACTGAATATAGCAAAGTATAAAGAATAATAAATGAGGGAATGAATATATGAATGAGAAGTCGATCGTTCCTCCTATACTTAGGATCAAATAATCCTAAGTATAGCAGAATGTACACAAAACATGGATGGTCAAGGGTGGGAATGAACAGATCATACTCAGATGGTCTTCCCCTATATTTAACGTAAGATATCCCTAAGTATAGACAAGAAGAGGAGGCATTGGTGAGGATCAAAGAATGAAATAAAAACTCGGGGTGCACACCCCCCTATACTTAGGACAAAGTACATCCTAAGTATAGAAGACTGACAAAAAGAGGCGACATCTTTTCTGTAGAAAAAAAAAATGAAAACAAAAAAAGAAAAGAAGATGAAGATGATGAAGATAGAAGAACAGATCGAAGAGAATGTACACATCACTCCCCCATACTTAGGGTAAAAGAGACCTAAGTATAGGCAATGACAAGAGTGATAAAACAGAACGAAGAATGAACACTCGGCTAGTGCACCCCCCCCCCATACTTAGGACAATGTACATCCTAAGAAAGGCAAACATGAGAATGGGATGATGAGCGACGCGGTGGATGGAAAGAGGTATACGAGAGAGAATAAACAAGAGGATGGATGTACCGAGGTCAAGAAGGTAGAAAGATAACCTTCTTGAAGCACCGGTGAGGAATAGATTTGATAAGGTGCAGGTCGATATCGGGGTCCTCAATATACAAGTGTCGAGCATGATCGACCTGGTGAAGATCCTCAGTGGTCCTATGGTGAGAAGGCACAAACAGGTCAGTGGAAGTATTGTGGCTAGGTCTGGCCTTGGGTGTCTCAACTTGGCCAAACTGAAACGGGACGAACTCATCATCGGAAGAAGTAGAGTCAAGGTCATTCGGTGAGGTCTCTCCTAGGTCAAAACCAAAAGGAAAGAACTCATCTGTGGAAGTAGTCGAGTCATGTTCGTCCTCTAAAGTCTCAATCAGATCATCGTTATCATCAAAAGGCCCGAATTCACGGATGAACGCAACAAGATCAAATTTAACCTTATCAGTCTCCCAAATGTCAGCCCTCTGCTTAAAGGTATCAATCGTGTAAATCCTGCAGATGTCATAAACACATCGCTAAGTGTCGGAAGAGGGAACTCCAAGATCTATGCTTTCCGAGTCTTCCTCCACGAGGAGGAAATCTCGAGTCTCAGTAGAATCCAACATACAGCAAAATCTTTGATCGTCTCATCAATGTCATAGTCCTTGGGGTCGGCCAAGATAGGTGTAGTCACATCAGATACATGTCTTTGGTCGGTAGTGTGTTCAGTGATGATCACAGCACTCCCGTCAGTAAGACGGAAACATATTTGTCCTGATCCATAGTCAATAACGACTCTCGCAGAGGTGAGAAAGGGTCATCCCAGGATGATTGGAGAGTGCTCCTCAGTGGAGGTCTCCATGGGCAATACGATAAAGTCAATAATATAGATCATGCCTTGAATCCAAATGACTGCATTCTCAAGAATACCCTTCGGCCTCTTTATTGATCCATCAGCAAACTGAACGATCATCCTGGTTTTCTTGAGAGGCCCTAAGTGAAGAGACTGTACTGACAAGAAGGGTATGATGCTAATCAAAGCACCACCGTCAAGGAGAGTGTGATCACATGTATGGTCAGAGATAGTGCATCTAATGAATGTTGTAGCTGTGTTCCATTTCCTAGAAGATGAGCGGTGGGTAATGGCATGGGCAGTGGCCATGGTCAGAATATGACGCTCAGATCTTCTCCTCTACTTTCTTTTATTGGGTTGAGGAGAAGATAAATGGGTCATGTCCTGGCTAAGTGGGGCATCAATGATCTTATGAATAGTGGCCACCATTTCGAGTTCAGTCAACATTTTTGAATTTAAGGATCTCCTTCATAAAAGGGAGAAGATCAGAACCATCCTCTACACGAGGATGACCAAGAGTAGTCTGTACAGGGTCATCCTCAGGGTCAAAGGTGAGATAAAGTGTGAATGGATGTGTGGGTGTAGGATTTGGCAGGTGGGCCCTCTCCTCACAAGATGAATCGACACTATGTCTCCTGAATTCTTTCTGTGTTATAAAACTTTTCTCATTTTTTTGTATTTCGAATGATTGCAATCTCTCATGAAAATATTCAAATGAATCCAAGTCATTAGATCGTGAAGCATCAATATGGCTCTTATTTAGGAAAGTGAGGCCGTCAATCCTCGATTTCATATGCTCCATGAACTAAGACAAGGTCTCAAGTGAGGATGCCATCAAAGGTGACTCCAACAGGTCAGTCTCGTGTGGATGTGAAGGTGGAAATGTGGAGGTGGTGGTGAATAGAAATCCGAGGCCTGAAACTGTGGTTGAGGTTGATATGTACAAAAATCAGGAGTAAAGTCCTCATGGAAATAGAGAGGTAGACCAGCTGGAGAGTACAAAGGGTCTGCAAAGTCTGGATAAACAACTCTCCAGTCGGCCATCTTGAAACAAAAGGAAAAAATTGGGAGAGCATGATCGTCAAATCAAAAGAAGAGAAGAAAAAGGTACAAATGTGCAGAGAGATCGAATATACACACAAGAAATCACAAACAAATGCACACAAAACAAAACGCACCGTCAATTCACCTACTCAACTCGGTGAAGACCGTGAAAGTTCGGTCTTTTTACCTTGTTTGTTTTAGAGTTAGGTGAAAATCACAAAAATGTACAAACACTTAGGTTGGCTGATGGAATTTGGACACTACTCCTTAGTGTGTACGTGAGCAATTTAAAATGAATACAATGAGGGGGTTACTTGCCCCAAGACAAATATTTCTTTTTGGTTGATTTTAGGGTTGAGTAATTTTAGCAATCCCAATTTTATTGTTATCACTTTTTTATTTTTAATAGAAAATGCATGAGCCTATCAGGGAACGATTCCTTTTAGTCTTATGTGCTCAAAATTAGATGGAGAGAGTCAAAAAAGCAATGCAAGTGGCAAATCAATGATGTGTGCTAAAGAGAAATGCTCACCTTGCCTCCAGCTCTTATGTAAGGACGCTAGGCAAAGTTGAAACCTACACTATATGCAAATGCAACCGATGAATTCACCCTAGATGAGAACTTGCTATTATCATGAAGCATAAAATGTCCACTAATCAGAAATGAGATCCAAAACTCAGTCTCTGAAATGCATCGGTGTCTACCACAGCGGATCCTCAAGCGTAGTATAGTACTTCTCTTGGCACTCGATCTCAAGTCTAAATAATTGACAATTTAATATTTGACTAGATCTAGACGTAAACTATAGATACATGAAATGATTAATTATGTTTTTGGACCTAATTCTATTGTTAAGCAACTCCTAATACTAGAGCTCAATCACACAAAGTAAAGAAAATAAAAAATCGGAAAACAAAGGAAAAGAAAAGCGACAAAACGTGAGAAAACCGGTGAGGCCCCTAAGGGAACAATCCCTCAAGCACTGGACCTCGTGAAGTGTATAGAGTTTTAGAGAGTCATGTTTATTATAATAGTACAAAAATACATGCTAAAATAAATGCACAAAAATTTGTCTTCAAAATTGCCTCCAAGTCCTCCTCTGATGCTTCCTCCTGGCATATAGATCAGAGATGTGACACCACCTCTCGTGGGTGCGCAGGTTCACCTAGAAGAGCCTCCGTCAATCCACGGTATCTCGTAGCAAAGACAACAAGGAGAGGGTGATTGGACAAGTCACAATAATATCAAATAAAAGAGAAAATAAATAAAATAAAAATAAAGACAAATAAATCACAATCAATCGTAATCTAAGTGGTGTTGCTCCCCGGCAATGGAGCCATTTGGTAATCACGGATTTCACGAGGGGTCTAAAGTAGTCTACACAAGGCGAGAACTACAGTATCGCTGAAGCGACCGCTCACGAATCCCAGGTTAATCAACAATTAACCCACAATAATGACCAAGCAATGAAAATACAAGTATGGAGTTAATTTTTATTATAACTCTACAATAGGTGTGTATAGTGCAAGTATGTGTAGAGTGTCGAACTCAGGGAGCAAACTAGATAGATTGTGCAGATGAGTGCAAAAATGTGATTGTGCTTATTTGTCTATATTTCTTTTTGTGGGTCTAAATTTAATAATTTTTTACATTTTATTATTTTATTTTCTTATTTTATAAATTTCTAACTTATTTTTATATACTTAAATATATTTTATTATATTTTCTAATATATTATATACACTTAATTAAGTAGGAGTATGATAGCTACAGGTATAAGTATAGGTATTTTACATATGTTTTATATAAGTATTTTTCTAATGTTTTATTTAGTATTTTATTTTAGTTTTAATATGTATATACTTTATAAATAATATTTTAAAAATTATAAAAATTTATATAAATATAAAAATAATAAATAAAATGATTATTTTAATCTGGTATATTATACAATAGGGGTTCAAAGCTTAACGTTCACACCTTAACTCCAAAAACTATGAAACCACCTTCATTAAATAGATTGTTAAAAGTTATATACAGTTAAAGTGATTTTGATATATTTTGAGTTTTTATTTGAGAGGTATGGGTATGGGAAGTTGGGATTTTGGAATCTTATTTAGAGTATATCTTTTACACAATATATTATAGTATGAACTCAATTTTGTATTTCTCTATATTTTATTATCTACAACTTTCATGTACAAAGTTTCTTTATATGAGGTATAAAAAGTGAAAAATAAAATAGGTCCCAAAAATGAATAAATAATGAATAAATAAATGAGTTTTTATTGTATTCTTGGCCCTTATCTTCCCCTACTTTATTCCTTGTTGACCTAGTCAACGAGATGCCTCGGTCTCGGGGTTTAGGGTCATAAAATATCTTTGATATTTTATTCTTTTTCTTTCATTAAAAACAACAATTTATATAGTATTTATACAACAAAGCATGAATGTTAATTTACATGAAATAGAGTTATTTACTTGCATTTACTAGGGTTTTTAAGGCCAAAATGATAGAATAAAGGTGATGAAATGGAGATTCATCTAGAGGCTCATGTGCTTCAACCACCCGATTGGTCTCTCCGATTCGAGATCATGCTGAATGCCTCATATTTTGTCGTTGGGGCTGTTTTGGGATAGAGGAGGGATGGCCTTCCATATGCCATACACTACACTAGCAAGACTTTGGATTCCGCCCAGTGGAATTACACCGTTACAGAGAAAGAAATGCTAGTCGTAGTAGTTTCCCTAGATAATTTAGGTCCCACATCTAGGATCAAAAGTATCCATTTTCACTGACCATACCACCATCAGGTATCTAATGGACAAGAAGGATTCCAAGCCACATCTGACCAGATGGATCCTGCTACTCCATGAGTTTGTTATCGAGATTAAGGACAAGCCTGGAGTCAAGAATGTGGTGGTGGATCACCTCTCTCAACTAGAATTACCCGAGACTTCTGAATTTGATATACCAATCACCGAGACCTTTTCTGATGAGGCAATTTTTGTTGTCGCCTCGCTCCCATGGTATACCAACATTGTGAACTTTCTTGTTGCTAAAAAGTCCCACAAGGTTGGTCCACGCAGAGACTTGAGACTTTCCTCGTGAAACCCAAGTAATACCATTGGGAGGATCCGATCCTTTATCATGAAGGAGTGGATTCTGTCTGGCGTCGGTGTAATCCTCAGGAGGAATACCATAGTGTCCTCACATATTGTCATAGATTAGAAGCTGGAGGACACCATTCAGGGAAGAGGATAGCACAGAAGGTGCTTCAATCCGCTTTTTGTGGCTGATGCTCGTTGCGGATGCCCATGCATTCATAAAGAGATGTACTGACTATCAGAGAATGGGCACTTGTGGACATAGAGACATGATGTCGATGCGGCCGATTCACTTCTCTGAAGTCATTGATGCATGGGTTATCGACTTTATGGGCCCATTCCCTAAAAGTCAGGGATTTGAGTATATTCTTATGGCTGTGGATTATGTGAGTCATTAGGTAGAGGTTATTCCTGCCCAAGATGCTGATGCGAACACGGTTTGCAAGCTCCTGAGAAAGCATATTATTTCGTGGTTCGGGGTTCCTCGAGTTATGATATCAGATGGGGGTAGATACTTCATCAAAGATAAGGTAATAGCACTTGCTAACAAGTTCGGCATAGACCATCAGGTTGCTACTCCGTATCATCCTCACACGAATGGTCTAACTGAAGTTTCGAGTAGGAAGGTAAAGACGATGCTACAGAAGGTTGTTCAACCAGACCAAAAGGATTGGTCATAGGTTTTGGACTCAGTTCTTTGGTACTATCGAACATCCTTCAAAACTCCATTAGGTACATCTCCCTTTCGAATCATTTATGACAAGCCATGCCACTAACCTATTGAAATCAAGCACAGTTCATGGTGGGCAGTGAAAGAGGTAATTTTTGGATTGGATGATGTAGGAGATTAAAGGCAAACTGAATTAGAAGCCCTGCAGGAATTACGAGACGAAGCTTTCACAAGTAGCCTACATTACAAGAAATGGATGAAAAAGTGACATGATGCTCATATTAGCCACAAGCAGTTTGAGACCGATCAGAAAGTTTGGCTATTCGATGCGAGACTGAAACTATTTTCGGGGAAACTTTAAAGTAAATGGAAATGCATGTATCTTGTAAGGAAGGTGTACGGCAACGGTATCATCAATATATCTGAGTTATCTTCTGATTCCACCTTTCGAGTTAATGGTCGGCCGTTGAAACCATTTCTTGATCATGAACCGCTGACTATTGAGGTTGCCCCCATCTTTTTGTATGAGATGTGTTTTTCACTCATTACACTCTGCATCTCATATCTAATTTTCAAGATCACTTTGTATATATTTCTTATTTTATTCTTTCTTTCTTCTTTTTGTCTTACAACCCTAGATTTTGCTTAGGATTTTTTTTGATGTACTTAGGATGTACTTTATCCTAAGTATAAAGGGGTGTAGGCACTGTGTTGTTTACATCATTCTGTTCTATTACCCATGTTGTTGCTTATACTTAGGGTGCGCTATACCCTAAGTATTGGGGGGAGGGTAATATCGTTCATATCGCTTTCGATCCTTTTCGATTTTTGTATCGTCTACTCTCTCTCTCTCTCTCTCACTTGTATCTCAAGTTGTCGATATTCTTCTCCATACATAGGGATATTTTACCCTAAGTATAGGGGGGGACAAGCCAAGTCGTTCATTGTGTACATTCTCTTGACCTCGATCATCTTTGATTTTGAGTCTGCTATCCTTAGGATTATTTGATCCTAAGTATAGAGGGGATGATTGACTTCTATTCATCTATTCATTATTTCTTTTGAGATGTTGTAATATAGAATTCTTTTCACCAATCTATGCTTATCTCGAGTTATGTCTTCCTTTGCCGGTTCTTTAGTCACTATGAGGATATAGGGGTGTCGTATATATATTCTATATAAACATTAGAAGATATAACTCGAACTTTATTGTATTTTTAATAATATGGCTCTCTAAAAGTATGGGTGTATATATTTTGGGTTTTTAAAAGCAGAAAGAAAACCTTAAATATGAATTAATAAAATTTGTCTTAAAAATGTATATAAAGTATGTTGTAAAATACGTGGATAAAATCCTTAATTATTTTAAAACTTGTAAAATTCTTGAAAAAATATATAAAATATCTATAATAAATATAAAAATATATATATAATCATTTATAAAATGTATACAATTCTTGTAAAATTCGTGTAAATCAAATTAATCAAGTAACTCTTTCAAAAATGTCCTAAAAATTGAAAAGTTTTAAAAGTCTATAAAAATTTGCAAACTTCTTTAAAAATCACTTAAAAGTTTAAGCTGAAAAAGCTACTTCATAAAAAATTGTTGCATTCATTCATATTTTTCAGAACAAGTTTGATTCTTAAATCGAATGGATCTAACTCTGAGAGATGGAGCTTGGTTTAGGCCTTAATCCACTTAATTCTAAAGGGACTTTATTAGGAACTGGAATTAAGACTCTTCATGTCTTTTAGACTTAATTATTTGGGTCCCATGAGATTATGTTTGGAATTCAACTTGAATTTGCCTAAGTAGGACACATAGTGTCATCCGTTTAACTTTTCTCCATTTGAACAAATTTTAAACTCATGCACTCTACAATTAACTCAACTTGCATGGGGATGCGAAGGGCAATTCATTTCAGTTATGCATTTCCATCCTTGTCTAGTGGCGATGGCGTCTAAAGATGGGAGAGATTGGGGTTGAAATAAAGCTTCGGATGAGGGAAGGATCTGCTGGCACAATTGTTTCCAAGACTCTAAAAAATGGACGGAAAGAAAAGATGATATATCCATCGGGGCACAAAAGAACTATGCAGTGCAACAATCATTTCAACTAAAAACAAGCCATATCCCAAATACAAATATGACCATAAAGGTCCAATCTTTAGAAAAGCATGCATTATCTTAGTGGAGACTTGGCTAAACTGGCCAGGCTCGACAAGTAGATGTGATTACACTGATCACACTCCAGTTCTCTTCTAATTCTTCTTACTTCTCTCTCTATTCGATTGTGGACACAACACGACCTGACCTTAGAAGGAAATACCCCACTCCTTGAGGATCGAGTAGCTTGATGAAGGCCCAATGGGAGTGTATAACTGGGATGGGCAGTTTCTTCTCTTCTTTAAGCAGGAAGAGCTAAAACCCTTCACACACAATACAAATTGCTTTCAAAGCCAAAAAGTTTGCGTGATGGATGGGTGGATCTGAGTAGGCTATTGAGGTGAACGTGGAAAAGGATTTGTAGAATTTGAGGGTCGTCGAGGCTTAAATCCTAATCCTAATAGAATCCTGACACACTATTAATCCAAAGGCCGACTCTAAGTTCTAAATTTTGGGTGAAGTGAGATTCAATTTAAAGAAACAAGCATGTTCTAAGTTCTTTTTTTCTTTTTCTTTTTGCTTGCACTTAATTATAGAATAAGTGTTTGCATTGGGGCTAGCAAAGGTAAAGTATAGGGGAATGATGAATCCATAATTCATCGCCTTTATTCTTTCATTTTGGCTAAAATCCTTGGTAAAATACATGTAAATATCCACTACTTCCTATTAATTATAATTCTAACCATAAATCTTAATATTATATATTTAACACGTATTTTATCTAAAATAAAATAATAAAGAGAAAATAAAAAAATAAAAGAAAAAGAAGGATGCATATAATATATATACAGGCTGATCCTAACCCCAAGACTAGGTCAATATTAACCTGGTCGACAAAATAAATAAGTAGGGGGGATATAAGGATCATAATTTATAAAAATGTCAGAAAACCGAGAACATAAAAATGCCTTTATTCATTTTTCACCTTGTAAATATTCACCTAATTTATTTATCATTCAAATAATTTCAAATCAAAATATTTTCTTCACAAAATTTGTTCACAAAAATATATAATATTTTATAAAAAGAGGATGGGGAGCTTGCACCAAGGTGCATGTAACTTTACATGCACCGGCGCTTATATCTTCCACATTTTTTTACTTTTTTGAAAAATACCACCATGTATATTCATCCATATATCCCTCCAATATGTCATTCGAAATTCGTCATAAACATAGACTCCTATGACCTCCATCCAGACAGGTCGATTACAGCAATTTTAAGACCGTTAAAATTAACTGTTCTGGATGGAGGTCATAGGAGTCTCTGTTTCTGACGAAATTCGAATGACATATTGGAGGGATATATGGATGAATATACATGGTTGTATTTTTCAAAAAAGTAAAAAAATGTGGAAGATATAAGCACCGGTGCATGTAGAGTTACATGCACCTTGGTGCAAGCTCCCCATCCTCTTATAAAAATATCAAAAAAAGTATTCATGATAATAATAATTAATTACAATGAACCGAAAAAGCTGTAAAAATCGACTTCCAAGGTTCATAACTATTTATAGACAACTCTAAATCGACCAAACTCACTTTTAAACTTCGTTTTATAACTAATACTATTTATTAAAAATATCAAAAAATATTAGAATAAGACGGGTGAGTTCTTGCATTTGGGCCCCGTTGTCTATTTGTACTATATGTATAAACTTTTCGATTTTCTAACTAATTACCCTTAACTCCGTTTAACTTAATTTCTTTTCTAAAATATTTCTAAAAATGAGTAGAAAAATATAAAAATATAACTTAAGTCAAAATGTCAATAAATCCTGAAGTCACGACGCCATGACCTAAGTTTTCTGGACCTCATAACTTGGCCATATGTACTCTGAATTAAGCATAGTCACTTTTAAAGTTCATTTTATTAAATTATCTATCAAATGATACTAATTTCTCTAAAATCAGAGTTAATATGCAAAATGTTGGTTATGGGATCATATTGGTATATATATTGTACAATGTGCCTTAATTTATATTATTTAATATATGATTTATTACATTAATATACTTTATTAATATTGTATTATTAAATTAAATTAAGTAGAAATTATTAAATTATTTACTAATTAATTATTTTATTTTTTATCTATTAATTATTATTTAATTATTCATTAAATTATTTAATTATTTCAATAATTATATATACATTTAATTATTTAATTACGTAATTAGCCTTTTAATTATTTCTTATTATTAAATCATTTAATTATTTAATTTTATTTTTTTATTTTATTTTCTCTCTCCTTTTCTCTCTCTTCTCTTTCCATTCTTCCCCTAATTCCCTCTAATTATTTCCTCCTCGATGTTGCCGCCTCACCTTATCCCCAACCGCCTAAGCGACAGGTCGTTAGTCAGCTGTTCCTCCAACTTCCTACGGTCACCGGATCCTCTGCTGGTGACCGGATCGGCTTGTGTAGGCACCACGGTTCCCTCTTCTATGTAAATGACCTCCTCCATCGTCGAGGTATCCATCATCTTCGACCTTCACTCCTTCGAGCTCTGGAGCGAGAGATTGCGTGGGTGACAACCACCCTTGTCTGTCTTTGAGCGAAGAGGAGTGAGGAGGGTGTGATCATCGCTGGTGTCGTGGGTCTTTTCCATTGTGCCCAGCCCCTGCTCTCCGCTTCCATATTGAGTCTATCACCATTAGAGCATTTGCTCCATCCACAGGTGCACACAACTGTCGAACCATCTTCCATCTTCGTATTCTAGGTTACATCCTCATCTCTTCTCCTCTTCCTCCTTCCATTCTCTTCCTCGATCCCTCTCTTCTCCTTAATCTGTTCATTTCTCTCTATTTTTTCATCGCAACCCAATCATCATCATCGCCCACCCAAATCCCTTGCGTTTATATTCTATCTTCCATATCTATCTCCCTGTTCACGATCAGTGAACAGCGGTGCGACCTCCATCCACCGCCTTCGGTGAGGCCTTCTGTTCACCTCCCTTCTATTTGTTTGGACCAAGGCTCCGAACTCGAGTCGATTGTTCAATTCCAGGTTGAAGCAAAGCATCTGAAGGCATTTGAGCGGAGCATCACACATCTTCAAATCGATTCGCTAGAGATCAATCGTCTATCACCAGGTCCGATCGAAGCGACTGAGCCACCACCTTGAGCATCTGGACCGAACCAACTTGAAGTAGCTTTCGCCGCCTATAGTAAAGCTTCGTTGCCAATGGAGATCGCCTTTTCCGATTTGTTGCCGCGCATGAAGATCTGAAGAACAACAACGATCGCCTAAATACCTTCTCGTAATTTTAGGGATGAATGCGGTGTACGGTCACCGTATGATCGAATTTAGAAGCGATGAGATAACCGTCTGGTCAAAACATCTATAGTTATTCGATCCACCTTTGGATGGTTCAGATCAAGGATAACTACGACCGTCAGATCGTAGCTGAAATATGTTTGATCATATCCATACGATCGTCTTAATCGGGCGACATACAACGTGCCATGCGTCGTGTCCAGAGCCAACCACCGCCCCGTTGCTTAATAACATTGCGTGCGCAGGACGTGGGGCGGAGATATTTTTACAGGGACACACATCGTTCTTTGGTTAATTCCAAACATGCCTCCGTACATGTCAATCACGTGAAGGTCACGTGACGTCTTTTATAGAGCCCCTTCAGTTCTGCATATTTGCATGTGGATCTCTATTTTTCAGAAAACTACAAAATAGCCCCAATAATAGAATATAAATACTATCTAATACGTACTACATACATATAAAATAAAATACAAAATACAAAAAAATAAAATAAATATATGCATTAGTATCGTATTATACTCTATATACAGTATTAAATAGTATTTTGAAAAAAAATAAGAATATTTACTAGCATTAAATAATTCTTAAAAAAATACCTAAAAAATATAACAAACTTTGAAAATCACAAAAAAATATAAAGACATCTTTAAAAATCTTATAAAAATTAGCTATAGTAAATTTACCATATTTCACATAATAAACCCAAAACAAAATAATGACAAATAATAAAACTAATAAAAAATAAAAAAATATCTAAAAACTTTGAAAGCCAAACTAAATCAATAAAACTCGCATAAAATACAAAAAAATCAAAATAAAAATTCAGAAAATTACCTAAAAAATACATTAAAAGTAGGAAACCAATAAAAACCTTAGTTTTTTTTATAATTTTACCCTAGTTTCCAACAGTTTGCCTCTCTGAGTTCGGACACTCTATACTTGACACTATACACATCTAGTTTAGGAGTATAAATAAAACAAATAAATTTTCTGCTAAAATTCGATGGATCATTACAACGACAATTGTCTACTTTTTAACGACTCGATCGGTCGTATTTTTCACGAACCCGATCTCCTTTCACATTGCGGACCCCATTGCTCCATGAAGATCTGCGACCTTCGCAGATACTTAGGAGGGTCCGAATCCTCCTTAATTCACGTGAAAGTTCCTGATTCTTCTAAACACCTGGGAACCATATAAATCATCTCCTCCGCTCCTCCGCGCGAGTTAGTTCTCTCCTCACTATTGCTTGAGCTATCAAGAAATCCAAGATCATGATAGGCTTCTTTGGAGACCTTTGGTGCTCCATTTGGTGGATGATTCGAGCTAAACCACACATGGTCAGAACCACCGCCATCACGCCAAGCCTCTCCGACCTGTCATAGCCGTATTGAGGCAAGGACCCCACCTCCATCCTCTTTATTCGCCTTCCAACCTCCGATCATCAGGTACCCCTAATCCTCTTTCTGTAGCCATATTTTCTTCTATTTAGGTTCACTGTCGCATTCACTTCTAGGTCTTCGACCATTGGGTTCAGGGCTTTTTCCGATCATCCAACCTCATCGATATCATCATCACATCACCACCCATCTTCCAGCACAACTTGATCATCCTTTAGTTCGATTTTAGGGTCAGATTGAGGGCTAGAACTCCTTCCTCCAAGTTCATCGGAGGTCAAATCCATTTCCCCTTACGCTTCCAATGTTGTTTCTACCAAATAACCTCAGTCGGAGCTTTGCCTCAGAGCCTCGAGTTCCCTTGCATGTCCAGGAGCACACGAGGAGGCTGAATCAACCCTCGACTGAAGAGACAGAATAGCCTAGATTCCTTCTACTCCAGAACTCCATCGAGCTATGCTCTGACTCATCGAATCCCTCCATCTGATGTGGAACCATGCCAGGCGACAGTTGGACCCTTCGGCCAGCCCACCAAAGCACCGCAGCACGAGACATTTCTGATCGAGTTCAGGCCAGCGCCACCTTCATCCTTGTTCGTCCAGAGCTCCTTATCACCGTCGGATGGAGAGGCACGCTTCCAAATCTGGTCGGGACTGCCCACTCATGCCCAAATCCAAGCGATCCGATCAGATTTAGGTTAGATATGCGCCACACATCATGCCCTTTTCACTTGATCGTCAGATCTTTTCCAACGTGCATCAGAGTTGTACCTCAACGTAGCTTTCTGGCACCGTCTGATCCAGCAAACATCAGATCTGAACCGTCAGAGCCTCATGTTATTTCTCTTTTTACCCTATTATTCTTCTATTTTCTGTTATTTCGGCTTAGTACAATAAATGTAAAAGTTAGCTGTAAACATTTGCAGTAAGGACATTGTAGTTTCCATATTTGCACTCTAGTCCAGCTGAACTGAACTCATGTACGTTTTCACATGTTATTTGGGTTATTTGCATCTTTTTACTTGAGCTTTCACGTGTTACCTGAATTAGGGATGTTTTAAGAAAATTACATTTAGGTCCCTGTTACTCTAAATCACATGCAACACAAGAATTGCGCTGGGATTTTTGTGTTTTGACCCCTATATTTCTATTATGTGTTATTAATTGGCCCTAGAACTTAAAGTAATTGCTATTTGGTTCTCCTTTTTCCAGCATTTTATTTTTATTTTTATTTGTTGTAATAAATATCAAATTAAGTCTGAAAATTATCTAAAAATTCATAATTCCCCACGTTAGTGTCTTTTATTTGTGGTAAATTTTTATTGTTGTTTCTCCTTATTATGTTATTTTTAAAAATTCAAAAACAACCTGAAAATTCTTTGTTTGCCTTTAAAAATTCATAAAAATTCAAAAAATGGTCTAAAATTCCATAGAAAAACTATCGTAGTTGTATTTTAGCTTGTTTTAACTCCTGTATAAATTTCATCTTATTTGATTTTATAAAACTCTAAAAACTTGCAAAACCTTAAAATGACCATAAAAATACCATAAAATCTATTAAAACCCAAAAAATGTGTTTCTTGTCTCTCTTTTTAGATATTTAAATTTGGTTTTTATCAAAATTGATTTCCATGAGTTTTAAGCTTATTTTCCTATTTTAATTCAGAAAATACTCTTGGTTGTTTATCGTTTGTTGGTTTTTCTCAATTTTTGATTTTTATAAAATCCTAAAAAAATCTAAAAAATCCTAAAAATAAGATAAAATTACCAAAAACATAAAACTATTTTTATTTGATTTTTTGGCTATTTTTACCATTTTTAAAAATCCAAAAAGAGTATTTATGTGCCCATTATTCATTCTCTTTTATTTGCTTCATCTTAAAAATAAACAACATAAAATGTTACAAAAATTAAAAATTTAAAAATTAAAAATCAGAAAAATTTTAAAAATTTAGAAAACATGAAAAATAAAAAGATAAAAAGTCACAAAAATCCAAGAGTAGTTTGCTTTGTTTTTCCTTCTTTTCAGTCTTTAATTTTTCATTGAATGAATCACCCTCATTTAATAACAGTTGCCTCCTTATGTTCGACCCTGGAAGCTATACCATGTGATTAAATAATAGCTTAGACCACTCGCTTTTACTTGCTTGATTTGTTTTGTGGTTGAATAATTTTCTCGATTTCTAGCCGAATTTCTGGGGTGACAATGACACTATTAATTGCTTAATTTCATTACTTAACCATAGTCAGCAGGCCGGGTCATCAATCACTGATGACAAGCGATGCCCCGATGACAGGAGATGAGGAGAGGAGGGAGTAACAGCAATGAAAACGTGAGACTGCGTCTCTCTGGATCCTTATACAATGGCTGGTGAACCACCGCTGTCTTTTCTCTTACGATTACCACTTAGGGCAACCAGTGATTCCTTATGTCCCTGCAATTTGGCAACTACCGTTATATGCTAAGAACCGCCAGTAATATATGTGTAACAGTTATCATCGTGGATATATTAGAAGTCCACAACGATTTGCATATGATGATGGAGGTGTGAAAACCAACAATGCTAATTAAGACTATTAAAAACGGTTATCTAGGGAACTACCGGCATTAGCTCGATTAACCGATGGTTTCTTTGGAACCACCAAGGTTGGTCAGCCGTCAATTGTTATTTTTGTAGTAGTCCCCGTGCGAGGCACCTCTCCTCTCACACTACTTTTTTTTACTTCACGACTTTTTATTTTTTATTTGTGCAACATAGATTTCGTGTCGTACAGCTGAGAACCAGAAAGTCGACTCGATTTTTTATTTTTTATATTAACCTTTGTAACAAGATAAGGGCACTTGCCTTTTTTTCTGTTTTGTAGAAGGGGCCCCATAAGTGCCTCCCGACTTGTACCTACCTCCCTCTTTCTCTTGATTTGTTTCACTGAGTTTAGTGCATTTGGGGGAGTAGGGAACCCACCACGACTTTTTCGCATCGTGATTTCTCTACGTTTTCCGTAGCTTTTCCGAGGTTAGGTGCTTGTCTAGGTTTTTCGATTTTTCTTTATCAGTGCCTCTTTAGATAGCATTAGGATGTGCAACCTTATTGTATGCTTGCTCACCTAGGTCAAAAATAAGGAAAAATTGTTAGACATTTTCTTGAAAAGACTCAAAAAAAGTGATAACCTGAAAATAAAACAGGGACTGCTAATATTTCTTACTTAAAATTAAACGTAATGGACTCCACTTCTTTTGGGAGAGTAATCCCTAGCGAATGTCTAGCATCTACTTTCCAGATCTATGAGTAAGGGACGACCCATAAGGCTAGAACCTGAGCTTGTATTTGTCGGAAGACTACTGATATGACAATTAGTCTCTCTACTCTTTAGTGGGGGCTCTCGGGTAGCCAGAAACAGTCCATGTTTCCTTAGCAGATGGGAGGTTTAGAGGACATTGTGTAAGGCTACATCCTTAAGCAAACGGGTAGAAAAAATGATTTGTTACTTACTCCCATATTGGCTAAAAGTAGGTGATTATTTGTTTAGACTCGGGACAGTCTTCCGAGAAGTTGAGGCACCTATCAGCTCACGTAATTTGTGAAAAGACTTGCTTTGCCAACAAATCCTAAATATGAAAAGATTAATGACCGAACTTTTATTGTCATCACCGGGTGGAGTTGATGAATCGGGGGTTATCTTTGCATTTGACTTGGTGGTGTAGGTCTATATCTTACAGATCTTTAGCAATCCATCTTATGTCTTATCAAGATGATGGGTAGGCGATCGCTTTGGTTGATTTTGACCGATCCGCTCTCTCGAGTACATGCCCATCCATCTAGATCAGTTCAGGATGTCCCTACAAATCGAAGTCTCGTCACATTTCCTCTTCTAGTTGTAACTCCGACCCCGGAAGCTATTTTTCCACTCTGTCTTCTTCTCAATCTTTATCAGCATCACCCTCGATTCGAAAGAACCCTCCTCTACTACCGTAGTTGCATATTGACCTCGCCGAACCTGATCTAGATTCTCTCTCCTTTCCAGAAGTCATGGCTGGCAAAGGACCATAGCAGCTGCAAACTACCTCGGTAGTGATAGATCAGGCTGTGATCAACAGTGGTCTTCTTGCATCCTTTGAGAAAATGCAGAATCAGTTATGGGAGCAGGGGAGACTAATGAACAATGTCTAGGAGGAGTTGGCGTAGCTTAGAGCCTAGAGAGAGACTCCTGATGTTGAGATTCCATGAGCTGAGGCTGGTGGACAAAATGGAGCAAAGAGACCTCCACTTGATCTGAACCGCAGAATGAAGCAGCTCTACAATCCTGGAGCAATGACTACACATCGGTGGATCCATCTCCCAGCCATCCATGGAAATTTTGAGTATCATCCATAGACCATTCAGTTGATGCCTAGGTTTCACGGGCTATCTACAGAGGAGGCGCATTTGCACCTACAGGAATTTAAGATTATCTGCAGTATGGTGCATGATCTGCATGTGAACGAGGAGACAATCAAATTGATCACCTTTCCATTCTCCCTCATGGATAGAGCAACCTATTGGCTGAAGTATTTAGGGAGATTCGTTTTGACGTGGGAGCAATTAAGAACAGAATATCTAAATAAGTACTACTCAATCAGTCGTACGAATGTTGCATGAGCTATGATTAGAAACTTTACAATGATCAGGAACAAGCAGTTCCATGAGGCATGGGACAGATTTAGAGAGCTCATTAATAGGTGTCCCCACCACGACATCTCGAAGCCGAACCTAGTTCAGAGCATCTTTTGTGGGCAGACACCAAAGTTGCAGGGGTTAGTGAAAGCTTCCTACGGTGGTTCATATTTCTCCAAGCATGAGGACCAAGTCTAGTCCATTTACGAGGCGATGGCTGAGAATTACACTGTGATGTCCCAGACTAGATTCTAAACTCAGACGAAGCCATCGACTTATTACCACCATTCCCGCATGGCACACATCGAATGAACTTCTTCTTCTACCATGTCTACACATTCTGAATCCTCATCAGCCGATATGGAGATAATTTGCTAGAAGTAGGATCATATGGAAATAATTGAAAAGAAGTGCCAGAATTTGGAGAAGCTTGATAAAATTGATGTGCTTGAGAGATGCCTTAGTGATCCGAAGAAAAAAATCATGTGCCTTCAAGAAATTCAGACATATTTTGTGGTCTTCGAGTTCACAGGCTAACTCAGTAAGAAGAGACTGAGGAATTCTTCCACAACCACCAGTTCAGCACATATACCATGTGTATTCTGAGCCGACTCACCAATCTCCAGCTTACCCGCAGAACCAGCAGACACCATCATCTGACATCCAGATGGTGGTGTATTAGAGTGATCAACCACTAGCATCCATGCCCTCGATTTATTCTGAGATGCTTGAACCATTGACAGAGGTCAATGGGATATGGTACAACCATTAGCAGCAACCAGGGATCCATCGTGATCATCTTGGTTTCCGTTGGTCTTTAGGAGGTGCCTCTTCCCAATAGCCATCACAATCACATATGGGGCAGAATCGTGAACAACAACAGCATTCCGATCTTCGTCAGTACCAGCCAGCTCAGTGGAGACATAATGCATATCCATCGCAATATCAGTAGTCTTACCCTCCACAGCAGTGCCCTTGGTATCACCGAGGCAACTCATCTAGGTCTCATGGTCCCTTCCATGATAACCCATCTCTTCAATATCTCTCTAATTTGATAGCCGACCAGCAGGTTGCATTTAGGTGAGAAATGGATGAGTTCAAGAACCATGTTACTGAGATTGTCAAGGGGAAATCCACTATTCTTGCTGAGATTCAACCGAACCTGAACAGTTTAAAAAGGAAGTCAGAGCAAGTACATTTGACAGAACCTATCCTCCAGTCACAGGTATTTTCAGATGATTATCTTTATTGTGATGAAGCTAATTTTGTTTCTCTTAGGAGCGGTAGGTTACCTGCAGGCGGAGACTTAACTAGGATTGAGGAAGAAACACCTGATGATACAAGCGAGCCCATTGAGCCTGATAATGGTGTTGATGATGCTGTCTATCCCTTTGAGGGCGTCGATGCTGGTGCTGATGCCACCAAGCTAGACAAGAAGCAACCATAGTCTGATGCCACTACAACAGCGTTACCATTCTTCTTGTACAATAATGATGATAGAAAAGCACAAAAATGTACAAAAGAGAAAATCCAAAAAGAAAAAAAAAAAGATAAGACAATTGATCATCTTATATCTCATGAGTCTTCTTCTGATGATTTGCAAAGAGCACGCCTCTTTTTTTATAATAAAAAAATCTTCTTCTTGTTCTTCTGATAATGTACATACTAACAAGGAGGATGTACAGATACCTTTTCCCCAAGCACTCCGCTTGGAGAAAGGAGATAAAAAAGAAAATATCAAAAAAGAACCAGATGAATAATCTGACGAAATAGATGATCGATAAGTTCACTATTCAGCTTACCCTTTCGGAAGCCTTGGCATACATCCCTCTTCTGCAGAAAGGTCTCAAAGTGTGCACTATAGTCCGCGGAAAGAAGAGGTAGTGTAATCAATGTTCAGAGATCCATGTGTTGACCAAGGATACATGTCATGCTATCCAGAACCGTCTCCCAGCCAAGAGATCGGACATGGGAGTGTCGTATGTCAGATGTGAGATTCTCGATCAGACTTTTGATCATACCATTTTACTTCTTCCTTACTCGACAAGTTCGAGTTTGGACCTCTTTGATCCAGGGTTTAGGGTAAAAAGACAAATATACCCCGCAAGTGTCTCCTATCCTTCAGCCACCCTATTGGTCAATTACATTTGAGATCATGATGGATGCCTCCGATTTTACCGTTGGGGATGTTTTGGGACGGAGGAGGGGTGGCCTTCCATATGCCATACACTGCGTTAGTAAGACTTTGGATTCCGCCCAACAAAATTACACTATTACAGAGAAAGAAATACTAGCCATAGTATTTGCCCTAGATAAATTTAGGTCCCATAGCTTTGGATCAAAAGTAACCATTTTCACTAACCATGCCACCATTAGGTATTTAATGGACAAGAAGGATTCCAAGTCGCGTTTGACCAGATGGATCCTTCTACTCCAGGAGTTTGATATCAAGATTAAGGTTAAGCCTGGAGTCAAGAATGTGATGGTGGATTATCTCTACTGACTAGAATTACCGGAGACTTCTGAGTTTGATATACCAATCACCAAGACCTTCCCTGATGAGGCGATTCTTGTTGTCGCCTCGCTCCCATGGTATGCTGACATTGTGAACTTTCTTGTTGCTAAGAAAGTACCACAAGGTTGGTCCATACAGAGACTTGAGACTTTCCTCATGAAATCCAAGTCTTACCATTGGGAGGATCCGATCCTTTATCATGAAGGAGTGGATTCTATGGACGTTGGTGTATTCCTCAGGAGGAATACAATAGTGTCCTCACGTAATGTCATAGATTAGAAGCTAGAGGACACCATTCAGGGAAGAGGACACCATGGAAGGTGCTTCAATCCGGTCTTTGGTGGTCGACGCTCGTTGTGGATGCCCATGCATTCGTAAAGATATGTACTAACTGTCAGAGAATGGTCACTTGTGGACATAGAGACATGATGCTGATGCAGCCGATTCACTACTCTGAAGTCTTTGATGCAAGGGTATCGACTTTATGGGAATGTTCCCTAAAAGTCAGGGATTTAAGTATATTCTTCTGACTGTAGATTATGTAAGTCGTTGGGTAGAGGCTATTCCTATCCGAGTCGTTGATGCGAACACAGTTTGCAAGTTCCTAATAAAGCATATCATTTTGTGGTTCAGGTTCCTTGAGTTCTAATATCAGACGGGGGTAGCCACTTCATCAACGAAAAGGTAAGAGCACTTGCTAGCGAGTTCGGTATAGACCATCAGGTTGCTACTCTGTATAATCCTCAGACGAATGGTCTAGTTGATGTTTCGAATAGGGAGGTAAAGATGATGTTACATATGGTTGTTCTCCCAGATTGAAAGGATTGGTCGCATCTTTTGGACTATGTTTTTGGGCATGTAGAACATCCTTCAAAACTGCATTGGGTACATCTCCCTTTAAACTTGTTTATGGCAAGCCATGCCGCTTACCTGTTGAAATCAAGCACATTCATGGTGGGCAGTGAAAGAGGTAATTTTTGGATTGGATGATGCGGGAGATCAAAGACAAACCAAATTGGCAGCCCTAGAGGAATTACGAGATGAAGCTTTCACGAGTAGCCTGCATTATAAGAAATAGATGAAAAGTGTCATGATGCTCATATCAGACACAAGCAGTTTGAGCCCAATCAAAAAGTTTGGCTATTCGATGCGAGATTGAGACTATTTCCAGGGAAACTTCGTAGTAAATGGAAATGCATGTATTTAGTAAGGAAGGAGTACGACAATAGTAGCATCGATATATCTGAGTTGTCTTTTGATTCAACCTTTCGAGTTAATGGTTAACGGTTGAAATCATTTCTTGATCTTGAACCGCCGACTATTGAAGTTGCCCCCATTCATTTTGTATGAGATGTGTTTTTCACTCTTTACACTATGCATCTCACACCTGATTTTCAATATTACTTTGTATATATTTTTTATTTTATCCTTTCTTTCTTCTGTTTTTCTTACACCCATAGATTTCGCTTAGGATTTTTTTACTATGCTTAGGATGTACTTTATCCTAAGTATAGGGCGTATAGGAACTGTGTTGTTCACATTGTTCTATCCTATTACCCCTATTGTTGCTTATACTTAGGGTGTGCTTAACCCTAAGTATAGGGGTTAATATCGTTCAAATCATTTTTGATCGTTTTCAATTGATGTATCATCTTCTCTCTCGCTTGTCCCTCAATGTGTTGATATTCTTCTCTATACTTACGGATATTTTACCCTAAGTATAGGGGGGACAAGCCGGGACGTTGATTGTGTACATTCCCTTAACCTCGATCATCTTCGATTTTGAGACTGTCATCCTTAGGATTATTTGATCCTAGAGGGGATGATTGACTTCTATTATTCTATTTGTTATTTCTTTTGAGCCATTGTAGTATAGAATTCTTTTCACCAATCTATACTTAGCCCGAGTTATGTCTTCCTTTGTTTCTTCTTTGGTCACTATGAGGACATAGTTCATGCTAAGTAAAGGGGGGTATCGTGTGTGTGTGTATATTCTATATATACGTTAGAAGCCATAACACGTACTTTACTGTATTTTTGTCTCTCTAAAAGTATGGGTATATATATTTTGTATTTTTAAAAGCCAAAAAAAATCGTAAATATGACTTAATAAAAACTGTCTTAAAAACAGTATATAAAATATGCTGTAAAATACGTGGATAAAATCCTTAATTATTTAAAAACTTGTGAAATTCTTGAAAACTTAATATAAAATCCTTATAATCTTGTAAATATAAAAAGATGCATAAAACCCTTTGTAAAATGTTTAAATTTCTTATAAAAATCATGTAAATCAAATTAATCCACTAACTCTTTAAAAAAGGTCCTAAAAATTGAAAAGTTTTAAAAGTCAATGAAAATTTGCAAAATTCTTTAAAAATCACTTAAAAAGTTTAAGCTGAAAAATCTACTTCATAAAAAAATTTGTTGAATTCATTCGTATTTTTCATAACAAGTTTGATTTTTCAACCGAATGGATTTAAGTCTGAGAGATGGAGCTTGGTTTAGGCCTTAATCTGCTTACTTCTAAAGGGACTTTAGTAGGAATTGGAATTAAAATTCTTCAAGTCTTTTAGACTTAATTCTTTAGGTTCCATGAGACCTTATCCCGATCTCAACTTGAATTTGCCTAAGTAGGACACCTGGTGTCATCTATTTAACTCTTCTCCATTTGAACCAATTTTAAACTCATTCACTCTACACTTAGCTCCAACTTTCATGGGGCTGCGAAGGGCAATCCATTTCGGTGGTGCGCTTCCATCCTTATGTAGTGGCACTAACGTCTAAAGATGGGAGAGAGTGGGATTGAAATAAAGCTTCGGGTGAGGGAAGGATCTGCTGACACAATTTTTTCCAAGACCTCGAAAAATGGAAGGAAAGTAAAGATGCTATATCCATTGGGACACAAAATATCTATGCAGTGCAATAGTCATTTCTACGAAAAAGAAGCCATACACCAAATACATATATGACCATAATGGTCCAAGCTTCAGAAAAGCCTGCATTATCTTAGTGGAGACTTGGCTAAACTGGTCAGGTTCCACAAGGACATGTGATTACACTAATCACACTTCAGTTCTCTTCCAATTCTTCTTACTTCTCTCTCTATTCGATTGTGAACACAACACGACCTGACCTTAGAAGGAAATACCCCCCTCTTTGAGGATCAAGTAGCTGGATGAGGGTCCAATGGGAGTGTATAACTAGAATGGGCGATTTCTTCGCTTGTTTAAGCAGGAAGAGCTAAAACTCTCCACACAGGGTACAAATTGCTTTCAAAGCTGAAAAGTTTGCGTGATGGATGGGTGGATCTGAGCTGGTTGTTGAGGTGAACCCGGATAAGGATTTATGGAACTTGAGGACTGTCGAGGCTTAAATCCTAATCCTAATAGAGTCCCGATAAATTATTAATCCAAAGGCCTACTCTAAGTTCTAAATTTTGGATGAAGTGAGATTCAGTTTAAAGAAACAAGCATGTTCTAAGTTCTTTTATTTTTCCTTTTCCTTTTTCTTTTTGCTTGCACTTATTTATAGAATAAGTGTTTGCGAAGGGACTAACAAAGATAAAGTATAGGGGAATGATGAATCTATGATTCATCACCTTTATTCTTTCATTTTGGCAAAAATCCTTGGTGAAATACATGTAAATATCCACTAATTCCCATTAATTAGCATTCTAACCACAAATATTAATATTATATATTTAACATTTATTTTATCTAAAATAAAATAATAAAGAGCAAATTAAAAAATAAAAGAAAAAGAAGGATGTATATAATATATATATACAAACTGATCCTAAGCTCGAGACCGGGTCAATATTGACCTGGTCGACAAAATAAATAAGTAGAGGATGATAAGGATCATAATTTAAAAAAAATGTCAGAAAACCAAGAACATAAAATTACCTTTATTCAATTTTCACATTATAAATATTTTATCTATATTATTTATCACTCAGATAATTTAAAATCAATTTTTTTCTTCACATTCATAAAAATATATATTATTTAATAAAAATATCAAAAAAATTATTCATTGCAAAAATAATTAATTACAATGAACCGAAAAAGTTGTAAAAGTCAGCTTCCAAGGTTCATAACTAATTATAGAAAACTCCAAATTGACCAAACTCATTTTTTAACTTTGTTTTATAACTAATATTATTTATTAAAAATATTAAAAAATATTAGATTAAAACTGTTGAGTTCTGGTGTTTGGGCCCCGTTGTCTATATGTACTATATGTATAAACTTCTCAAATTTCTAATTAATTACCTTAACTCTGTCTAACTTAATTTATTTTCTAAATATTTCTAAAAATGTGTAGAAGAATATAAAAATATAACTTAATTCAAAATACCAATAAATCTCGAAGCCACGAAGCCGTGACCTAAATTTTCTGAACCTCATAACTTGACCATATGGACTCGAATTAAGCATAGTCACTTTTAGAATTCATTCTATTGAATTATCTATCAAATGACACTAATATCGTTAAAATCGGAGTTAATATGCAAAATGTGAGTTTTGGGATCATATTGGTATATATATTATACAATATACCTTAATTTATATTATCTAGTATATGTTTTATTATATTTATATACTTTATTAATATTCTGTTATTAAACTGTATTAAATAGAAATTATTTATTTATTTAATTATTAAATTATTTATTTATTATTTACTAATTATTTTTTATTTATTGATTAAGTTGTTTAACTTTTTTAATAATTATATAGACATTTAATTATTTAATTACTAATTAAATATTTAATTACGTAATTAGCCGTTTAATTATTTCTTAACTTAATATCATTATTAAATCATTTAATTATTTAATTTAATTATTTTATTTTATTTTCTCTCTCCTTTTTCTCTCTCTTCTCTTTCCATTCTTGCACTTATTCCCTCTTCTTCCTTCTTCCTCTATGTTGTCGCGTCACCTCATCCCCAACGTCCTGAATGACAAGCCGTTGGCCAGCCGTTCCTCCAAGTACCTGCGGTCATCGGATCCGTCGCCGGTAATCGGATCGGCTTGTGTGGGTACCAAGGTTCCCTCTTCTATATAAACCCTTGACCTCCTCCATCATCGAGGTATCCGCCATTTTTGACCTTCACTCCTTCAAGCTCTGGAGCGAGATATTGCGTGGGTGGCAGCCACCCTTGTCCGCTGTTGAGCGAAGAGGAGTGAGGAGGGTGTGATCGCCGCCGGTGTCGAGGGTCTTTTCTGAAGGATATGGTTAGATCCTCAAGCGCATCACGGAAGCGTGAACGTCGCATCGAATACGACGTGGAGCGACTAGTCGCACTAGTTGCTCGATGCAGCGGAATTTAAAAAATTTATACGACGAAACCACATGATCCAAGAACACTTCTCGGATCGTTTCGTCTAAACCACAAACAAGTAATAGGATTACCTCTTGAAGCGTGGTTGCGATCAAGTCTCTAAACGAAGAGACCTCCTGTCTCAAGTCCGATCCGACGGAGGAGACGCTTGCGAGCGCGGGGATGAACCGCGTGCTTCTCGCAATCCATGTCGATGATCCAAGCGGCGGATCTCCTGATCTCGACACACGAGATCCGACGTCTTCTTCACGAGCGAGGCGCACCGAAGGGGACGGAGATCCACGAGCAAAAGAACGGGCAGCATAACGACGATGCCGCGGCGATGGAGATCCTCTTCATGGCATCCATGGTGGACGGCCATGAGAGGGAGAGAGAGGACTGACCTCTAGAGAGAAAGAGAGAGAGAGAGATGCTTCTCAAGCATTATGTGTAAAGAGAGAGCATGGGTATGCCTCTCTATTTATAGGGTTTTGGGATCCATGGATCTCAATCCATGTGTCTCATAAAATCAATGGTTGAGATTGATTTATGATAATCCAATGGTCAAGATTGTTGTTGGTAAAAGCCAACAACTTGTGATTTAATTTTGATTAAATATATTTGATAAATCAAATATACATTAATACCAAATCAAACCAATCAAATAAGGAGTGAGATAACAATTAGGAGCCTCCTTCCCATTAGGGAGAGGGGGACGGCCACCATGTCCTAAAGGGAATTGGTGTCGCCCCCCCTCTTCCTTATGGGGAGGGCAATCCCATGGATTACATGGGATTGCATATCTCCTAATTTATCTCTCTACTTATTTTCCCAACAATTTTATTCACCAAAAATAATTCTCAATTAATTTTGGGAATATTGCAATCTTGACATTGGAATATTGTGAATCACATTCACAACCCAAAACAACATATAATTTACATTGTCAATTAATTACACAATGTGTATCTAATACACATAATAATTAATCAACACATATAAATTATAATTAGCTCTCTCTAATACATTATAAATCACATTTATAATATATTATGAATAATTGGATATTACTATCCACATTATTCTTATCCATAATAATTAAATCATATTTAATTATATTGGATAACTTATTCTCATGTTCTTAAATAATATGAATCACATTCACATTATTTACATCTTTTGATAATTAAATCACATTTAATTATCCAAGATAATTCTCCTTATAATATGAATCAAATTCATATTACTCATGATAATTAAATCACATTTAATTATCCATTTTCTCAATGCTCGGATACATATATCAACAATAGAATTATCCATGAACTCTTTCAAGGATAATGCGCTTTCTCCGCGAATACTTGGAGATAAGGACAGGGCGATTGTATTGTTCCACGTATAGTGACATGGATAATGAGATCACATCTCAAATCCAGATCTCGGGCCTCACATAGATGCTTGATTAAATCAAGACCGCAAATCTAATCTTCTCATTGAATCTGAATCACATTCAGATCAATGTCCAACATTTGGACTAAGATCAGATTACTTCTCTACTGAGAGGAGTCACTAAAATCCAGACCCGTTTCATCACTCCCTAGGAATGGAAGCGTCATGGTTATACAATCGTTTATGATCACATCACCCTCAGGTATTCCCAACACCTGTACATCCTGCATACTGGAAGTCTCAGATCAAACCCGAAGTATTAGATCAACTTTACACTGCCTACTTCAGGGTTTTTTCAGTAAGTTTCTCATTCGATCATTGGAAGTCGGTATCGATTATATACTTTCCAAAAGCATATATCATACCTAGGTCTTGATCATATACTTTCTAAAAGTATATATCAAACCTACAAATTCAGTCAAGCTTCTAAAGCGAGACGACCATGCGCATGGAATTTGATTCTTCCAAATATCTCATGAGTGAGCTCATGTCTTCCGGTTCAGTAACTGAACCTGTATGATCCCTTTGAGAGATCGTATTACTCATATGCCCTTATATGCACACCAGCGCGCCGGTGTATAGACCTTGATTAGGTCATCAACCTATTGGTCTGCCAAATGTACATACTCAAACATATAGTAACACATCTGTCTCCGGTCAGAGGATGTGTGCCTGTATCGTGACAGCATACGATATAGGACTTTGGTTATCTCGATCTCGTTAAGTCAACTCTTTGACCTAACTAATCTGACACCTCCGAATCTCTATTCCTATGCAGAGGACCTGCATCAGGAGGTCGGTCAGATATCAGCCTAAATGAGATAGGATTGCCATTTCCTACTCAGGCTGGAGATCATCTCTTAACAATCATTTGACGGTGCTTGATGAGTCCTCAATCTAACTCTTTAGATATTCATCCAAGCACCAGCCTCTATGATTCAATAATTGAATCAACAGCTGTATGATCATTAAGATGGCCATGGTACATAACCCTAATTGTACTAAGGGACCTATTATGCAAATTCTATACTCTTTATTTCAGATCAAGGAGTGAATTGCAATAACATTTATTGCATAATGGCTCGCCGTGGGCTCGCATGTCCAACAATCTCCCACTAGCCCAAAGAGCCATTAATGGGCTAATCATTTAAACTCACACTCATGTGACAATCATAGGCTATTTAGTAAATAGCTAGGTAAGCTGATCAGTCACTCTGTTCCCAAGAGACTACACCAAGTCCTTTTACGGCACTTGCATATCTCCTAGTAACAGTGCTCGCATCCAATGCGAATGTTCCATCTCATGCAACCTATACTCAATTTTGTTGGTTATAGTGTCCTTGACACTATATCTTAAGAATTGTTATAACCAGTATTTCCATAATCCTTATCAGAATACCTTTATCCCTGGAGATCACTATCTCCAAAGGTATCCAAAGTTAAGACCTTTTAGATCACTATCTATAAAGTCTTAAGTATTTGAAGATAAGACTTTGAGATCACTATCTCTAAGTTTCATCATCTTTAAAGATATTGATATTACTGCAATCAAGTGTTTTATCTCTACAGTAGAATTAGTAACAGTTTACTACTCCCACTGCACGGCAGACATCTGGCCCTTGTACACATTTAGCATACACTTAGTTTCTCATAACTGATGCACAAGTGCAAGCAGTTCTAGCATTCACTTCCTCAACTCTTTGAGGTGCTATCCCTTTAGACAGGTCACTACCACATCTTAAGGGAAGGAAGCCTTTCTTGGAATTTTCCAGAAAATGGAATAAGTCCAAGGTGTATTACTAATGTGACGGTCCCAATACCCTCTTCTCTTTGCTTCTGATCGACTTCAGAATTAAGATCTAAGAGGTATCCTTGAAATCGTATCTCAAGGTATGAAACAACCAAATTATAAAACACTTAATATTATTCTTATATCATTCTAAATGATTAGAATAATATCTACATTTAGCACGATGAACACAATGGCACTCCCACTAAGCTTCACATGGTTCATCAAGATTCTATCTGAAATCATAACATTTATAATTTCATCAAATCTTATGTTCCAACTACAAGAAACTTATTGGAGTCCAAAGATGGAGTTCTTCAGCTAGTACACCTTGCTTTCCTCAACCATGAAGCCCTGGGGCTACTTCATATGAATATCCTCAGAGAGGTATTCATAGAGGAATGCAATCTTGAATTACACCATGAAGATGTCATAGACAAGTTGTGTAGCTATAGTTAGCAATATTCTGATGGGTTAAAGCAAGGTCACTGGAGAGCAAGTCTTATCGCATGCGATGCCTTCTCTTCGGTGTGTAGCTTATGGCTACGAACCGTGCTTTGAAGGTCTATTCCTTCTCATCAGGTTCCCTCTTTCTCTTGAAGATCCATTTACACCTTAATGGGCCTGACCCATATAGGTGGATCCTCGAGGGTCCATATACAACACTTGTATATGAAGTCTACATTAGACTTTTATTGCTAACATCCATCTTTCCATGTCATGATCCTCAGGAGCTTCATCACATGAAGTCCGATCATTTTCAGATTTAACTGACACATGGAATCCATCCTCAAACTTATTTGAAGAGGTATTAGTGTTTCATCTTTAATTATCCTTTCAGTTTCCAATATCAGGAACCTCATTATCTTTTCAAGATTAAATGAGTTCCTTCACTTCATTTTCATCTTGATTCTCAAGAGAGTCATCCTATAAGAATCATATTCTCAAAGATTAGATCTTTTAAGAATCTCAAGGTCATAAAGTAGGTATCCAATACCCTCCTTTATTTTCCTAATGAAGTAGCACTCTCTAGTGCCAGATTCCAGCTTAATCACATGGAACCTTATTAAGGATATATAATGCAGTCTCTACCACATATATATACCTGGAAACTAAGAGATAATTATGCTTATGATTAATCATTGATCAAATCATGTCACACATGATCAATTGTATCTCCCTACAACTCTATTGAGTTAAGGTTCATTAGGAGGATTGAGATAGGAATGATATTCATATCTCCATAAGGTATTTCTTGAATTCATCTAATAGGTACATGCTACCTTGGTTAGATTAAATTCATTTCATCTTCCCTCAAACTTTGGTTCTAAACCAAAATTACGAAATCTTTGAACATTTCAAAGGTTTCTTAGGTGAAGAGAAGAAATCTCATATCACAAATAATCACTAATAGATATCATATATCCACAATGTTTATTCTGATATAGATGATTCACATACATTAATATGTATGAGATCTTGAATACCTTAACATCTTACACCTTTCCCAAAGAAGGGTGTATTGGACATTTCACTTTGAATACAATATTCACAAGTATGTGAGAATTTTGAATCTTTAGACAATCTAAAGTTTCATATCTTACTAGTCCATTGATCTCATCAATAGACATATGTCCAAAACTTGATGCCAGATCATTATCAAATGATTTTTATCCTCCTATTGATCTTTAAAGGTTCAATTTTCAGTATTAGAAATCTTAATGAACCATTCATTAATTTTCTAATTTAATAGAGTCCACTAGATTTTAGATTACTATCTGAAATATCTCCATCATAACTCTTTATGATAGATTTATCACAGAATTCATGTTTATATCCAACTATTAGAAATAAACAATGAGTGTATTCTAATATCTAGGTCATAGAGACATTCTCTAAGACTAAGGGCTCCTACTGAAAATATGAAGTTCATTGATCCAATGGAAATTGTTGCAACAATTGCATCACTCCCAACATGATGATCATTAAACCTTAAGATCAAATTGTTCTAATACAGATGCAACCAATTGCAAGTGTCATTAGAAAATTGAGATACAATTATTAGACTTTATCTTATCAAATAAGTAAGTCAATATCAATGATTATATGTAGATTAATCTGATGCACTATCTGATTCCTTCTCTAAGGATTCTAGACAGATTTGATAGTCATACTATCAACACATCAACTTATTGCAATATTGGCATTCATTCAACTCTTTGAATGTCATATGGAAGTTACAGAAATACAGTCAACCTTTTGACTATATTTCTTACTTGGGTCCAACCCATGCTTCCACTGCGCTCCCTTTATCTATAAGCAACCATTGCTTAAGACTAAGGACTTCTTATGTTAAAATCAAAAATTTCAATATAAGAGTATTTCAACATTTATACAAACTTCATTAAGTTCATACAATATGAATATTATGAAGCTTCATGAATGACTAGAGTATAGACAGTAGAATGATGACACTCATCATCTACATCCATCTAAACTCTTAAAACATAGGTTCAGGTAGGTATTCAAAACAATTTGAATACATCATCTCTTATAGAGCCACCATTCTGCATGATGCAGAGAACCATGTCATTCATGATTGAATGTTGAGAGCACATATGTATGCCAGAATATCTTTATTGTTTTTATAAGGATTAATTTGACAATTGCGATCTTCATCAACATGTCACTTCCAAAGTACATTTGATGATAGAAACATCCAAACCCTAGGTTTGAAGTCCTATTATCTATTTAATTGTCAATCCTCATTATTATGAGGAAACTTGCATATTGCAACCACATACATTATGTGTCCAACTGCAAGTACAATATCTGGATCAAGGGTCTATCCATGATATTTTACTGGTTATCATTGAGTATAGCATTGAGTGGGTTTAATGAAGGATTATCTGAAATAAGAAATTTGCATAAACTTATTTAAATATATAATTTACTTTGATTTAGGAATTTTTATATCAAAGTTGTCTTGCCATGTCAACAATGAAAGTTCATTCCCTTAATCACTTTCAATGTAAGAGATATACTTACCATTATATCTCAAGCAAGATCTGGGATCTCCTTCCTTATCTTTGTTGCATCCCAATAATATGAGAACCTACAACTCGGATAAAAAGAAGCGGGAACACATTCCGCCTTGCAAGTCCAACTTGCATCTCCCAATTCGGTCTTTAATACCCGGGCCCACCACCCCTAAGGTGATGTTGACCCGTCATTAATTGAACCAACCGTCAACAGGAATACAACTCGCTATGCGCAATCCAATATCGCCCCAATAATATGAGGACCCGATATTGGGGTCACTACGCATACGTCCTTACTCTTTCGAGAAGCGACGAGCCCGATCCAAATGGATCATATGCAGGAGCTGTCACTTCGGACAGGCATCTCCCACATATAATATCTGGCGACGAAACCCTTCGCCTTGACGGGAGACCATGGATGTCACTTATGTGATCCTCCATCTCTTATTCAAATTTAATTAATTGCTATGAATCACATTCACACAATTAATTCTTCCAAGGGAATTCTTAACTCCAATCATATTAGAGTATTTTAATTGGACATAATTAACTTAATCATATTAAATTAATTATCAATCCAATTCAATCAATCAAACTTAATTTTATGCTTGAATATACACATATGATATTATTATCAAAGTACGTATTAATTCGAATTTTAATAATTAGAAAAATACATCATAATCCCTCGGACATTATCCCGGCCCTACCCGCTGTCATGGCCAGTACCGACGGGAGTGGGGCGGACCACATACGTTGCAACCCGCTGACCCAGCGATCCCCGACTAGACACCATATCCACCTCGGGAAAGGATAATGCCAAATTGATTATTTTGTACTTGAGATGATCATCGGTTCTTCAACCGAAATTATACCATATAGTAATCAAAACAATTTTGATTTTAAGGAAATTTGCTAGGCAAATTCCCAAGTCCTATTCAAGCAAGAAGTTTGATGATTGTAATTCCAATTAAGGTTTAGATCAAATCTAATCAACTAATTGGTTGGGGCCAAGTCAATTAGGTAAATAATCATGTTTCAATATTTCACAAATATTTTTCAAGATTATTTCACGAAATTAACAATTAATTTCTCTAATTGACAATCACTTGGTTCTAGATTAGGAAAGCAATTTCAGCAGTGACCCCTACTTACTAAAATTGACATATCTCAATCATAGTAAATCCAAATTAAGCAAAGTCAATTTCTAAAGTTTGCTAATTTGATTTAGGACAGAACCTAAGTGATGTTTCACGCATTTCGAGGCAAGTCTAAACAGTAATTAACATTTTAATCACGTTCAGATTCACAGTTCCCGCAACAGTGCATACATGTTCATTAAAACGACCATATCTCGAGCATACGAAATCCGATTTACGCAAACTCAGATCCTATGGTTTCCTTATTTAATGGGGAACATAAACCAAGTATAAAATTCGTGTTTAAACAATTTAAACAGTGCCGAATTTATTTACTAAACAGATCTGCGAAATCAAATGCGATGAAAACTTTCGCGACCTTAGCGAACCCAAGTCGTCCTTGGTTAACGAATCACTATTCGAAACCATCAACCTAAGGCTCTGATACCACTTGAAGGATTTGGTTAGATCCTCAAGCGCATCACGGAAGCGTGAACGTCGCATCGAATACGACGTGGAGCGACTAGTCGCACTAGTTGCTCGATGCAGCGGAATTTAAAAAATTTATACGACGAAACCACATGATCCAAGAATACTTCTCGGATCGTTTCGTCTAAACCACAAACAAGTAATAGGATTACCTCTTGAAGCGTGGTTGCGATCAAGTCTCTAAACGAAGAGACCTCCTGTCTCAAGTCCGATCCGACGGAGGAGACGCTTGCGAGCGCGGGGATGAACCGCGTGCTTCTCGCAATCCATGTCGATGATCCAAGCGGCGGATCTCCTGATCTCGACACACGAGATCCGACGTCTTCTTCACGAGCGAGGCGCACCGAAGGGGACGGAGATCCACGAGCAGAAGAACGGGCAGCATAACGACGATGCCGCGGCGATGGAGATCCTCTTCATGGCATCCATGGTGGACGGCCATGAGAGGGAGAGAGAGGGCTGACCTCTAGAGAGAAAGAGAGAGAGAGAGAGAGAGAGAGATGCTTCTCAAGCATTATGTGTAAAGAGAGAGCATGGGTATGCCTCTCTATTTATAGGGTTTTGGGATCCATGGATCTCAATCCATGTGTCTCATAAAATCAATGGTTGAGATTGATTTATGATAATCCAATGGTCAAGATTGTTGTTGGTAAAAGCCAACAACTTGTGATTTAATTTTGATTAAATATATTTAATAAATCAAATATACATTAATACCAAATCAAACCAATCAAATAAGGAGTGAGATAACAATTAGGAGCCTCCTTCCCATTAGGGAGAGGGGGACGGCCACCATGTCCTAAAGGGAATTGGTGCCGCCCCCCCTCTTCCTTATGGGGAGGGCAATCCCATGGATTACATGGGATTGCATATCTCCTAATTTATCTCTCTACTTATTTTCCCAACAATTTTATTCACCAAAAATAATTCTCAATTAATTTTGGGAATATTGCAATCTTGACATTGGAATATTGTGAATCACATTCACAACCCAAAACAACATATAATTTACATTGTCAATTAATTACACAATGTGTATCTAATACACATAATAATTAATCAACACATATAAATTATAATTAGCTCTCTCTAATACATTATAAATCACATTTATAATATATTATGAATAATTGGATATTACTATCCACATTATTCTTATCCATAATAATTAAATCATATTTAATTATATTGGATAACTTATTCTCATGTTCTTAAATAATATGAATCACATTCACATTATTTACATCTTTTGATAATTAAATCACATTTAATTATCCAAGATAATTCTCCTTATAATATGAATCAAATTCATATTACTCATGATAATTAAATCACATTTAATTATCCATTTTCTCAATGCTCGGATACATATATCAACAATAGAATTATCCATGAACTCTTTCAAGGATAATGCGCTTTCTCCGCGAATACTTGGAGATAAGGACAGGGCGATTGTATTGTTCCACGTATAGTGACATGGATAATGAGATCACATCTCAAATCCAGATCTCGGGCCTCCCATAGATGCTTGATTAAATCAAGACCGCAAATCTAATCTTCTCATTGAATCTGAATCACATTCAGATCAATGTCCAACATTTGGACTAAGATCAGATTACTTCTCTACTGAGAGGAGTCACTAAAATCCAGACCCGTTTCATCACTCCCTAGGAATGGAAGCGTCATGGTTATACAATCGTTTATGATCACATCACCCTCAGGTATTCCCAACACCTGTACATCCTGCATACTGGAAGTCTCAGATCAAACCCGAAGTATTAGATCAACTTTACACTGCCTACTTCAGGGTTTTTTCAGTAAGTTTCTCATTCGATCATTGGAAGTCGGTATCGATTATATACTTTCCAAAAGCATATATCATACCTAGGTCTTGATCATATACTTTCTAAAAGTATATATCAAACCTACAAATTCAGTCAAGCTTCTAAAGCGAGACGACCATGCGCATGGAATTTGATTCTTCCAAATATCTCATGAGTGAGCTCATGTCTTCCGGTTCAGTAACTGAACCTGTATGATCCCTTTGAGAGATCGTATTACTCATATGCCCTTATATGCACACCAGCGCGCCGGTGTATAGACCTTGATTAGGTCATCAACCTATTGGTCTGCCAAATGTACATACTCAAACATATAGTAACACATCTGTCTCCGGTCAGAGGATGTGTGCCTGTATCGTGACAGCATACGATATAGGACTTTGGTTATCTCGATCTCGTTAAGTCAACTCTTTGACCTAACTAATCTGACACCTCCGAATCTCTATTCCTATGCAGAGGACCTGCATCAGGAGGTCGGTCAGATATCAGCCTAAATGAGATAGGATTGCCATTTCCTACTCAGGCTGGAGATCATCTCTTAACAATCATTTGACGGTGCTTGATGAGTCCTCAATCTAACTCTTTAGATATTCATCCAAGCACCAGCCTCTATGATTCAATAATTGAATCAACAGCTGTATGATCATTAAGATGGCCATGGTACATAACCCTAATTGTACTAAGGGACCTATTATGCAAATTCTATACTCTTTATTTCAGATCAAGGAGTGAATTGCAATAACATTTATTGCATAATGGCTCGCCGTGGGCTCGCATGTCCAACAATCTCCCACTAGCCCAAAGAGCCATTAATGGGCTAATCATTTAAACTCACACTCATGTGACAATCATAGGCTATTTAGTAAATAGCTAGGTAAGCTGATCAGTCACTCTGTTCCCAAGAGACTACACCAAGTCCTTTTACGGCACTTGCATATCTCCTAGTAACAGTGCTCGCATCCAATGCGAATGTTCCATCTCATGCAACCTATACTCAATTTTGTTGGTTATAGTGTCCTTGACACTATATCTTAAGAATTGTTATAACCAGTATTTCCATAATCCTTATCAGAATACCTTTATCCCTGGAGATCACTATCTCCAAAGGTATCTAAAGTTAAGACCTTTTAGATCACTATCTATAAAGTCTTAAGTATTTGAAGATAAGACTTTGAGATCACTATCTCTAAGTTTCATCATCTTTAAAGATATTGATATTACTGCAATCAAGTGTTTTATCTCTACAGTAGAATTAGTAACAGTTTACTACTCCCACTGCACGGCAGACATCTGGCCCTTGTACACATTTAGCATACACTTAGTTTCTCATAACTGATGCACAAGTGCAAGCAGTTTTAGCATTCACTTCCTCAACTCTTTGAGGTGCTATCCCTTTAGACAGGTCACTACCACATCTTAAGGGAAGGAAGCCTTTCTTGGAATTTTCCAGAAAATGGAATAAGTCCAAGGTGTATTACTAATGTGACGGTCCCAATACCCTCTTCTCTTTGCTTCTGATCGACTTCAGAATTAAGATCTAAGAGGTATCCTTGAAATCGTATCTCAAGGTATGAAACAACCAAATTATAAAACACTTAATATTATTCTTATATCATTCTAAATGATTAGAATAATATCTACATTTAGCACGATGAACACAATGGCACTCCCACTAAGCTTCACATGGTTCATCAAGATTCTATCTGAAATCATAACATTTATAATTTCATCAAATCTTATGTTCCAACTACAAGAAACTTATTGGAGTCCAAAGATGGAGTTCTTCAGCTAGTACACCTTGCTTTCCTCAACCATGAAGCCCTGGGGCTACTTCATATGAATATCCTCAGAGAGGTATTCATAGAGGAATGCAATCTTGAATTACACCATGAAGATGTCATAGACAAGTTGTGTAGCTATAGTTAGCAATATTCTGATGGGTTAAAGGAAGGTCACTGGAGAGCAAGTCTTATCGCATGCGATGCCTTCTCTTTGGTGTGTAGCTTATGGCTACGAACCGTGCTTTGAAGGTCTATTCCTTCTCATCAGGTTCCCTCTTTCTCTTGAAGATCCATTTACACCTTAATGGGTCTGACCCATATAGGTGGATCCTCGAGGGTCCATATACAACACTTGTATATGAAGTCTACATTAGACTTTTATTGCTAACATCCATCTTTCCATGTCATGATCCTCAGGAGCTTCATCACATGAAGTCCGATCATTTTCAGATTTAACTGACACATGGAATCCATCCTCAAACTTATTTGAAGAGGTATTAGTGTTTCATCTTTAATTATCCTTTCAGTTTCCAATATCAGGAGCCTCATTATCTTTTCAAGATTAAATGAGTTCCTTCACTTCATTTTCATCTTGATTCTCAAGAGAGTCATCCTATAAGAATCATATTCTCAAAGATTAGATCTTTTAAGAATCTCAAGGTCATAAAGTAGGTATCCAATACCCTCCTTTATTTTCCTAATGAAGTAGCACTCTCTAGTGCCAGATTCCAGCTTAATCACATGGAACCTTATTAAGGATATATAATGCAGTCTCTACCACATATATATACCTGGAAACTAAGAGATAATTATGCTTATGATTAATCATTGATCAAATCATGTCACACATGATCAATTGTATCTCCCTACAACTCTATTGAGTTAAGGTTCATTAGGAGGATTGAGATAGGAATGATATTCATATCTCCATAAGGTATTTCTTGAATTCATCTAATAGGTACATGCTACCTTGGTTAGATTAAATTCATTTCATCTTCCCTCAAACTTTGGTTCTAAACCAAAATTACGAAATCTTTGAACATTTCAAAGGTTTCTTAGGTGAAGAGAAGAAACCTCATATCACAAATAATCACTAATAGATATCATATATCCACAATGTTTATTCTGATATAGATGATTCACATACATTAATATGTATGAGATCTTGAATACCTTAACATCTTACACCTTTCCCAAAGAAGGGTGTATTGGACATTTCACTTTGAATACAATATTCACAAGTATGTGAGAATTTTGAATCTTTAGACAATCTAAAGTTTCATATCTTACTAGTCCATTGATCTCATCAATAGACATATGTCCAAAACTTGATGCCAGATCATTATCAAATGATTTTTATCCTCCTATTGATCTTTAAAGGTTCAATTTTCAGTATTAGAAATCTTAATGAACCATTCATTAATTTTCTAATTTAATAGAGTCCACTAGATTTTAGATTACTATCTGAAATATCTCCATCATAACTCTTTATGATAGATTTATCACAGAATTCATGTTTATATCCAACTATTAGAAATAAACAATGAGTGTATTCTAATATCTAGGTCATAGAGACATTCTCTAAGACTAAGGGCTCCTACTGAAAATATGAAGTTCATTGATCCAATGGAAATTGTTGCAACAATTGCATCACTCCCAACATGATGATCATTAAACCTTAAGATCAAATTGTTCTAATACAGATGCAACCAATTGCAAGTGTCATTAGAAAATTGAGATACAATTATTAGACTTTATCTTATCAAATAAGTAAATCAATATCAATGATTATATGTAGATTAATCTGATGCACTATCTGATTCCTTCTCTAAGGATTCTAGACAGATTTGATAGTCATACTATCAACACATCAACTTATTGCAATATTGGCATTCATTCAACTCTTTGAATGTCATATGGAAGTTACAGAAATACAGTCAACCTTTTGACTATATTTCTTACTTGGGTCCAACCCATGCTTCCACTGCGCTCCCTTTATCTATAAGCAACCATTGCTTAAGACTAAGGACTTCTTATGTTAAAGACAAAAATTTCAATATAAGAGTATTTCAACATTTATACAAACTTCATTAAGTTCATACAATATGAATATTATGAAGCTTCATGAATGACTAGAGTATAGACAGTAGAATGATGACACTCATCATCTACATCCATCTAAACTCTTAAAACATAGGTTCAGGTAGGTATTCAAAACAATTTGAATACATCATCTCTTATAGAGCCACCATTCTGCATGATGCAGAGAACCATGTCATTCATGATTGAATGTTGAGAGCACATATGTATGCCAGAATATCTTTATTGTTTTTATAAGGATTAATTTGACAATTGCGATCTTCATCAACATGTCACTTCCAAAGTACATTTGATGATAGAAACATCCAAACCCTAGGTTTGAAGTCCTATTATCTATTTAATTGTCAATCCTCATTATTATGAGGAAACTTGCATATTGCAACCACATACATTATGTGTCCAACTGCAAGTACAATATCTGGATCAAGGGTCTATCCATGATATTTTACTGGTTATCATTGAGTATAGCATTGAGTGGGTTTAATGAAGGATTATCTGAAATAAGAAATTTGCATAAACTTATTTAAATATATAATTTACTTTGATTTAGGAATTTTTATATCAAAGTTGTCTTGCCATGTCAACAATGAAAGTTCATTCCCTTAATCACTTTCAATGTAAGAGATATACTTACCATTATATCTCAAGCAAGATCTGGGATCTCCTTCCTTATCTTTGTTGCATCCCAATAATATGAGAACCTACAACTCGGATAAAAAGAAGCGGGAACACATTCCGCCTTGCAAGTCCAACTTGCATCTCCCAATTCGGTCTTTAATACCCGGGCCCACCACCCCTAAGGTGATGTTGACCCGTCATTAATTGAACCAACCGTCAATAGGAATACAACTCGCTATGCGCAATCCAATATCGCCCCAATAATATGAGGACCCGATATTGGGGTCACTACGCATACGTCCTTACTCTTTCGAGAAGCGACGAGCCCGATCCAAATGGATCATATGCAGGAGCTGTCACTTCGGACAGGCATCTCCCACATATAATATCTGGCGACGAAACCCTTCGCCTTGACGGGAGACCATGGATGTCACTTATGTGATCCTCCATCTCTTATTCAAATTTAATTAATTGCTATGAATCACATTCACACAATTAATTCTTCCAAGGGAATTCTTAACTCCAATCATATTAGAGTATTTTAATTGGACATAATTAACTTAATCATATTAAATTAATTATCAATCCAATTCAATCAATCAAACTTAATTTTATGCTTGAATATACACATATGATATTATTCTCAAAGTACGTATTAATTCGAATTTTAATAATTAGAAAAATACATCATAATACCTCGGACATTATCCCGGCCCTACCCGCTGTCATGGCCAGTACCGACGGGAGTGGGGCGGACCACATACGTTGCAACCCGCTGACCCAGCGATCCCCGACTAGACACCATATCCACCTCGGGAAAGGATAATGCCAAATTGATTATTTTGTACTTGAGATGATCATCGGTTCTTCAACCGAAATTATACCATATAGTAATCAAAACAATTTTGATTTTAAGGAAATTTGCTAGGCAAATTCCCAAGTCCTATTCAAGCAAGAAGTTTGATGATTGTAATTCCAATTAAGGTTTAGATCAAATCTAATCAACTAATTGGTTGGGGCCAAGTCAATTAGGTAAATAATCATGTTTCAATATTTCACAAATATTTTTCAAGATTATTTCACGAAATTAACAATTAATTTCTCTAATTGACAATCACTTGGTTCTAGATTAGGAAAGCAATTTCAGCAGTGACCCCTACTTACTAAAATTGACATATCTCAATCATATTAAATCCAAATTAAGCAAAGTCAATTTCTAAAGTTTGCTAATTTGATTTAGGACAGAACCTAAGTGATGTTTCACGCATTTCGAGGCAAGTCTAAACAGTAATTAACATTTTAATCACGTTCAGATTCACAGTTCCCGCAACAGTGCATACATGTTCATTAAAACGACCATATCTCGAGCATACGAAATCCGATTTACGCAAACTCAGATCCTATGGTTTCCTTATTTAATGGGGAACATAAACCAAGTATAAAATTCGTGTTTAAACAATTTAAACAGTGCCGAATTTATTTACTAAACAGATCTGCGAAATCAAATGCGATGAAAACTTTCGCGACCTTAGCGAACCCAAGTCGTCCTTGGTTAACGAATCACTATTCGAAACCATCAACCTAAGGCTCTGATACCACTTGAAGGATTTGGTTAGATCCTCAAGCGCATCACGGAAGCGTGAACGTCGCATCGAATACGACGTGGAGCGACTAGTCGCACTAGTTGCTCGATGCAGCGGAATTTAAAAAATTTATACGACGAAACCACATGATCCAAGAATACTTCTCGGATCGTTTCGTCTAAACCACAAACAAGTAATAGGATTACCTCTTGAAGCGTGGTTGCGATCAAGTCTCTAAACGAAGAGACCTCCTGTCTCAAGTCCGATCCGACGGAGGAGACGCTTGCGAGCGCGGGGATGAACCGCGTGCTTCTCGCAATCCATGTCGATGATCCAAGCGGCGGATCTCCTGATCTCGACACACGAGATCCGACGTCTTCTTCACGAGCGAGGCGCACCGAAGGGGACGGAGATCCACGAGCAGAAGAACGGGCAGCATAACGACGATGCCGCGGCGATGGAGATCCTCTTCATGGCATCCATGGTGGACGGCCATGAGAGGGAGAGAGAGGGCTGACCTATAGAGAGAAAGAGAGAGAGAGAGAGAGAGAGATGCTTCTCAAGCATTATGTGTAAAGAGAGAGCATGGGTATGCCTCTCTATTTATAGGGTTTTGGGATCCATGGATCTCAATCCATGTGTCTCATAAAATCAATGGTTGAGATTGATTTATGATAATCCAATGGTCAAGATTGTTGTTGGTAAAAGCCAACAACTTGTGATTTAATTTTGATTAAATATATTTAATAAATCAAATATACATTAATACCAAATCAAACCAATCAAATAAGGAGTGAGATAACAATTAGGAGCCTCCTTCCCATTAGGGAGAGGGGGACGGCCACCATGTCCTAAAGGGAATTGGTGCCGCCCCCCCTCTTCCTTATGGGGAGGGCAATCCCATGGATTACATGGGATTGCATATCTCCTAATTTATCTCTCTACTTATTTTCCCAACAATTTTATTCACCAAAAATAATTCTCAATTAATTTTGGGAATATTGCAATCTTGACATTGGAATATTGTGAATCACATTCACAACCCAAAACAACATATAATTTACATTGTCAATTAATTACACAATGTGTATCTAATACACATAATAATTAATCAACACATATAAATTATAATTAGCTCTCTCTAATACATTATAAATCACATTTATAATATATTATGAATAATTGGATATTACTATCCACATTATTCTTATCCATAATAATTAAATCATATTTAATTATATTGGATAACTTATTCTCATGTTCTTAAATAATATGAATCACATTCACATTATTTACATCTTTTGATAATTAAATCACATTTAATTATCCAAGATAATTCTCCTTATAATATGAATCAAATTCATATTACTCATGATAATTAAATCACATTTAATTATCCATTTTCTCAATGCTCGGATACATATATCAACAATAGAATTATCCATGAACTCTTTCAAGGATAATGCGCTTTCTCCGCGAATACTTGGAGATAAGGACAGGGCGATTGTATTGTTCCACGTATAGTGACATGGATAATGAGATCACATCTCAAATCCAGATCTCGGGCCTCCCATAGATGCTTGATTAAATCAAGACCGCAAATCTAATCTTCTCATTGAATCTGAATCACATTCAGATCAATGTCCAACATTTGGACTAAGATCAGATTACTTCTCTACTGAGAGGAGTCACTAAAATCCAGACCCGTTTCATCACTCCCTAGGAATGGAAGCGTCATGGTTATACAATCGTTTATGATCACATCACCCTCAGGTATTCCCAACACCTGTACATCCTGCATACTGGAAGTCTCAGATCAAACCCGAAGTATTAGATCAACTTTACACTGCCTACTTCAGGGTTTTTTCAGTAAGTTTCTCATTCGATCATTGGAAGTCGGTATCGATTATATACTTTCCAAAAGCATATATCATACCTAGGTCTTGATCATATACTTTCTAAAAGTATATATCAAACCTACAAATTCAGTCAAGCTTCTAAAGCGAGACGACCATGCGCATGGAATTTGATTCTTCCAAATATCTCATGAGTGAGCTCATGTCTTCCGGTTCAGTAACTGAACCTGTATGATCCCTTTGAGAGATCGTATTACTCATATGCCCTTATATGCACACCAGCGCGCCGGTGTATAGACCTTGATTAGGTCATCAACCTATTGGTCTGCCAAATGTACATACTCAAACATATAGTAACACATCTGTCTCCGGTCAGAGGATGTGTGCCTGTATCGTGACAGCATACGATATAGGACTTTGGTTATCTCGATCTCGTTAAGTCAACTCTTTGACCTAACTAATCTGACACCTCCGAATCTCTATTCCTATGCAGAGGACCTGCATCAGGAGGTCGGTCAGATATCAGCCTAAATGAGATAGGATTGCCATTTCCTACTCAGGCTGGAGATCATCTCTTAACAATCATTTGACGGTGCTTGATGAGTCCTCAATCTAACTCTTTAGATATTCATCCAAGCACCAGCCTCTATGATTCAATAATTGAATCAACAGCTGTATGATCATTAAGATGGCCATGGTACATAACCCTAATTGTACTAAGGGACCTATTATGCAAATTCTATACTCTTTATTTCAGATCAAGGAGTGAATTGCAATAACATTTATTGCATAATGGCTCGCCGTGGGCTCGCATGTCCAACATTTTCCGTTGTGCCTAGCCTCTACGTCTCTGTTGCCATGTCGAGGCTATTACCATGGAGCATCTACTCCATTCACATGAGCACACAACCGTCGAACCGTCTTCCATCTTTGTATTACAGGTTAGATCATGATCTCTTCTCCTCTTCCTCCTTCCATTCTCTTCCTCGATCCCTCTCTTCTCCTAAATCTATTCATTTCTATCTAATGTTTCCATCGCAACCTAATCATCATCGCCACACACCCAAATCCCTTGTGCTTCTGTTCTATCTTCCATATCTATCTCCCCGTTCACGATCGGTGAACGATGGTGCGACCTCCATCCACGGCCTTCGGTGAGGCCTTCCGTTCACCTCCCTTCTGTTTGTTTGGACCGAGGCTCCAACCTTGAGTCGATTGCTCAATTCCAAGTCGAAGCAGAGCATCTGAAGGCATTTGAGCGGAGCATCACACATCTGCAAATCGATTTGCTAGAGATCGATCGTCTATCACCAGGTCCAATCGTGGCGACTGAGCCAGCACCTTGAGCACTTGGACCGAACCAACTTGAAGTAGCTTCCATTGCCTATACTCAAGCTTCGCCACTAATGGAGATCTCCTTTTCCGATTTGTTGCCGCGCATGAAGATCTGAAGAAGAACAACCGCCACCTGATTACTCCCCCAATTTTAGGGATGAACACGGTGTACAGTCACCGTACGATCGACTTTAGAAGCGACAAGATAACCTTCTGATCAAAACGTCTATAGCTGTTTGATCCACCTTTGGGCGGCTGGGATCTAGGATAACTACGACTGTCAAATCCGAGCTGAAATCCGCTCGATCAGATCCACATGATCATCTCCATCGGGCTGCATACAACATGCCACGTGGCATGTCCAGAAGCCAACCACCGCCCCACCGCTTAATACCCTCACGTGAGGCAAAGATATTTTTACAGGAACACACCTCGTTCTTTGGTTAATTCCGAACAGCCCCCGTATAGATCAATCATGTGAAGGTCACGTGACGCTTAGGCATTTTTGCACAAAGCCCCTTCAGTTCTGCATATCTGTACACAGATCTCTATTTTCCAGAAAACTACAAAGTAGCCCCTATAACAGAATATAAATACTATATAATACATCCTACATACATATAAAACAAAATACAAAATACAAAAAAATAAAATTAAAATACATATTAGTATTGTATTATACTCTATATGTAGTATTAAATAGTATTTTGAAAAAAAACAAAGAATATTTTCTAGCATTAAAAAATACTTAAAAAATACTTTAAAATATTACAAATTTTGACAATCATAAAAACATATAAAGACATCTTTAAAAATCCTATAACTTTAACTATAGTATATTTTACCATATTTCACCTAACAAACCCAAAACAAAATAAAAATCTAATAATAAAATCAATGAAAAATATAAAATATCTAAAAACTTTGAAAAATCATAACTAAATCAATAAAACTCGCATAAAAACGTACAAGCTATCATTTTGAAGATATTTTCATCTACTTTTTAATAAAAATAAAATGAAATGGAAATATTTTCTCACTATTTTCTATTTTAAAAATCAAAAATAAAAATCTATTTTCAAATAAAAATTATTTTTCAACTTTATAAACATAATGAAAAATTACAAATCATTTTTAAAGAAAATAAAAATAATAAAACAATTAAAACATATAAAAATTACAAAATTAAAACCAAATACAAAAATTATAAAATTTATACTATACTCTTACATAGGTATATTAAAATCACAAAAAAAATATAAAATACACCAAAATCAAAATAAAAATTCAAAAAATTACCTAAAAAATACATAAAAAGTAGGAAACCAATAAAACCTTAGTTCTTTTATAATTTTACCCTAGTTTCGAACAGTTTGCCTCCTTGAGTTTGACACTCCTATACTTGACACTATACACATCTAGTTTAGAAGCATAAATAAAACAAATAAATTTTCTACAAAAATTCGACTGATCATTACTATGATAGTTGTCTACTTTTAAATGACTTGATCGATCATGTTTTTCACGAACCTGGTCTCCTTTCACCTCAGATTGCAGACCTCGTTGCTCCCTGAAGATCTGTGACCTTCATAGATACCTAGGATGGTCCAGATCCCCCTCGATTCGGGTGAAAGTTCCTGATTCTTCCAAACACCTAGGAACCATATAAACTATCTCCTCCGCTTCGCCGCGTAAGGCAGTTTGCTCCTCGTCTCTACTTGAGCTACCGAGAAACCCTAGATCATGGTAGGATTCTTTGGAGCCCTTTGATGCTCGATTTGGTGGCTGATTCAAGCTGAACCACACGTGGCCGGAACCACCATCATCGCGTCAAGCCTCTCCGACATGTCGCAGTCGGATTGAGTCGAGGTCCTCTCATCCATCCTCTTTCTTTGCCTCCCAACCTTCGATCATCAGGTACCCCTAATCCTCTCTCTGTAGCCATATTTTCTTCGATTTAGGTTCACCGTCGTCGTTCTCTTCCTGGTCTCCGACCACCGAGTTCGAGGTTTCTTCCTATCATCCAACTGCATCGATATCATCATCACATCACCACCCATCTTCCAGTGCAACTTGATCATCCTTTAGTTCGAACCTAGGGTTGGATTGAGAGCTAGAACTCCTTCCTCCATGTTCATTGGAGGTCACATCCATTTCCCCTGTTGTTTCCTTTGTTGTTGCTGCCAAATAACCTCAATCGGAGCTTAGCCCCTAAGCCTCGAGTTCCCTTGAAGGTCCAGGTGCGTGCAAGGAGGCTGAATCAACCCTCGACTGAAGAGGCAGAGCTTCCCTAGGTTCCTTCTTCTCCAGAACTCCATCGAGTAGTGCTCCGGCTCATCGAAGCCCTCCACCCGACGCGGAACCATGCTAGGAGATTGTTGGGCCCTTCGTCCAGCTCATCGAAGCACCACAGCACGAGACATTTCTGATAGAGTTCAGGTCGGCGCCACCTTCATCCTTGTTCGTCTAGAGCTCCTCATCCCTATCGGAAGGAGAGGCACGCTTTCCAACATGATCAGGACCACCCACTCACGCCCAAATCCAAGCGATCCCATCAGATCTAGGTTAGATCTGCACCGCACGTCACGCCCTTTTCCCTTGACCGTCAGATCTTTTCCAGCGTGCATCAGAGTTGTACCTCAGCGCAGCTTTCTGGAACCTGATGAGACTCCATTTCATCACCTTTATTCTATCATTTTGACCTTAAAAACCCCAGCAAATGCATGTAAACAACATTAATTTGTCCATAAAAGCATTCATTATTTGTTGCATTCATTGTACATAGAATAAAGTTTTTAATGTCAAAATTATAGAATAAAGAGAAGAAAAGAAAAAGGAATAAAATATTGCAAATATTTTATGACCCGAACCCCGGGAGACCAAGGCCAACAAGGAATTGGTCGACAAGGAATAAAGTAGGGGGAGATAAGGGCCAACAGTACAATAAATACCTCATTTATTTATTCATTTATTTATGCATTTTTGACACCTATTTTGCATATAAATATTCATTCATCAAATAAAGAAACTTTTTACATGAAAGTTGTAGATAATAATGTAAATAAAAATACAAAATTGAGTTTGTGTAAAAATAATACTCAGTGTACAGTTTATACCCAGAATAAAAAGCCAAAATCTCAACTTCACAGACCCATATCTTGCAAATAAAAACTCCAATTCACCCAAACTCACCTTTAATTGTATATAGCTTTCCAAGTACTATTTAATAAAATTGGTTTCATAATTTTTGGAGTTCATCTGTGAAAGTTAGGTTTTTGGCCTTCATTGTGCAATCTGCCTGATTAAAATATTCAATTTATTCATTGTTCATTATTTTTACAAAATTATATTTTTAGTATTTTGTAAATAATGTATACAATACATGTAAATATTGAAATTAAAAGAAAACCAAAAATAATTTGTAAAATAAAATAAGTCTATAAGATACACAGACAAAAGACCTATGCTATCTATATGTATATAAAATAAAAGGGGATTTCATTATTCATCTATATTTTTATAATAATGTAAATATTACATATAACTTATTAGAAATAAAAATCAAAAATAAAAACCAAGAAAATACATTAAATAAATTAAGTATATATAAAATATAGGTAAACTACCTATAGGTATACCTACATATATATGTACCTATTTATTTAAATATGAAAATCAACTCATAAAAATTAAATAAAAAACCCTCAAACTCACAAAAATAAATTATGAATTTATAAAATAAGACAATAAAATAATAAAATAAAATAAGCAAAATAAAAATAAAATATACAAATACATGTAAATACATGCATACATACATTATTAAAATAAAAACCATAATAAAATACATCAAAAAATTAAATAAAAATCATAAATAAATACTACATTAATTAATAAACATTTTTTATTTTATAAGCAAAAATAATAAAATCATCTATTATGCTAAATAAATCATTTTTGAACAAATAAGCCTATTTTGTCCGTTTGCGGCCGAGGTGGACCAATGGGGAGCCAGCCTTTGTTGACCTCTGGTCAACTGTCCCATCGGGACCTGGCGCCTCTGAATCTTGCTGATCCCTTGAGTTGTGCCATTTTTCTCGGGCGTCTCGTCCCTTATTCTCGCTCGCCGCCTTCACGAGATCTGTAGAGGGATCATCCATCTATCACGCATGCTTGTTGGATCGAGGAAACGATCATTGTACTCGCAGAATATGCGGGCCAAGGAGGGCGGCCAGTATGTCTATAAATAAGAGCCCTCGACCTCCTCCTCAAATTTGGCCAATTTCCATCCACCCAAAAGCCTCGATTCAGTTCCTGGGAGGTTCCTCGTGACAGGGGGAGCATTTCAGCAACGCGACACGGCCGGAGGTGGGATCAATTTTGTCGCGGCGGAGCTCCGGCGTCCGTCCTGCTCCCTGGTGCCCCCCCAGGTATAAGAGTTGTCCTTTCGTGCTTTTTAGGTAGATTTTAATTCCAGCTTTCCATTCCAGTGCTTAGTTTAGTTCCTAGTTCGGTAGCATAGCGTGAAATCGTCAAATCGAAGTTCGCCGGAGCTCCGCTCCGGCGACTTCTTCACCGTGATACTCACTGTCTCCGACCGCCCCATTCACCTCACTTCGTTCCCCATCGCATGCTCCATCTCCTGATCACTTTCGTTCAACCAAGGACCATCAGTCCTTCCGAATCGGAGCTCCACCTCCGCCTATCGCCGGAACTCCTCCGCCTCACCTCATCTTGCACCCAAGCTTCACCAACCAGGGTCGAGGAGATAGCCCTCTTCCCCCTGGTTCTTCCTATGCAGGTCAAACGACGCAAGGAGCCCTTTTGGACTCGATTCGAACCAGGAAGAGGCTCCTGGAGGTCCCGACCTTCATCGACCTCGCCTGACCTCCTTGGACCTCCAGGAGCCATGAGAAGACAACGAGCAGACGCGGAACGCCTCCAGCTACGATGCGAACACCTCAGACGCGAGGAAGAGGCCCGGAGGAGCCCATGCTCCAAGATCGAAGCTCGCCTGGCGCGAGTTCCTCCCCTGTTCCTCCAGACCCCCTCATCGTCATCCGATCAGGAGGAGCGCCCCAGATTGAACGAGAACCGTCGGATGAAGCCCAGTCCTCACCGTCCGATCAGCGAGGCTGATCTAATCTCAGCCTTCATCTGCGAACCGGTACCAGCCGTTGGATGCACGACGCGTGTCCAAGTGAAATGATCAATGCCGTCTACCAGCGCGCACTTAGGGGTAATTTGCAGATCTTCACCCCAATGTTTTTGTATTTATTGTTTAGCCTTGTAAATAAAAATCGAAGTTCATTTTATTTTGGACATTTTGCATGGACCTCCCTGTACATTTTTTTTATTACCTCGAGGTCCAGTCCACGTCACCTCACGTGTCGTCCCACGTGAGGTGGGTAAATTGCACAAGACCCTCTATACGTTTGTATATTTGTCTTTAGTCCATAAAATAAATTTTTAAGTGTAATATTTTGTGAAAATTTGCGTAAGGGACCCTGAACTTTCTGAAATTACTTTTTGGTCCCTATGGGTGCGGATCACGTGTAGTCCCACGTGATGGTTATTTTGCGCGGGGGTCCCTGGCGGGTTTTGTATCTCATTTTAGTCCTTAAAATTGCAGACCAAGTGTAATATTTTTGGCGTTTTTGCACTACAGCCCCTGTCTTTATTTTTATTTGCAAAAATGCCCTTGCCAGGCCATATATTTGTGCTTACTTGTTCCATTTATTTCATGCATCATATTAACTTGAAAAATTTTACAAAAATTAATATAAGCTCCTGTTAGCTTGCTCTTGCATCCATATTTTTAGTTTTCATTTTTGTTGCATTTTTGTATTTATTAAAAATAAAAAATATGCATTTTATTTACTGCCTAGCTTAGAAAATACCAAAAAAATAGTAAATCACCTCGAAAAATTCCAAAAAAATTTCCTATTGTCTATTTTACCCTACTTTAGTGTCAGTTTAAAAATCACTTAAAAACTCAAAACAAAAACCCTAAAATAAGAAAACCCCTAAAAACTTCAGAAAAATCTAAAAAATCCTAAAAAAAATCCTAAAAATACAAATTAAGTTTATGTAGTTTCCTTCTTCTATTATCTATAATTTAAACTTGATTTGAGGATTTTTGGATGTCATTTTCTATTTTTAGACCTCATTTCAATTCTGTCAAGTAGTTGTCCTTGTTTTCTCCTATTTTCTCTTTTTAAAAATACCAAAAAGATTCTGAAAAATACCTAAAAATCACAAAAACAGTAAAAATTTTTAAAAAAAAAACAAAAATAGTTTATTTGTGCATTTTTTAGCATTTTTGCATATTTTTATACATATTATATCATCCCTCTCACTACATTGTATATACATTCCAATATTGAAAAAGAAAATTAAAAAATATATATATCTATATTTATGTATAAAAATCTGAAAATTAAAAAAATCAAAATATGAAATTAATATATATATATAATCTATCTATATATGTATGTATTATCTTCTCTATACATACCCTTTATGGGTGTATATCTTTATATATCTATATTCTATAATATATATAAATATAAATATATATAAATATATAATATTAAACAATATATATTAATAAAAAAAAGAGAAAACCCACAAAAATAGGATTCATACAAGGATGACCCTGTTGTACATGAACATCATAGGCTGCTTCATTTTTGTATTGCTCTATGTGGTTCGACCTCTACATGCTTATTCACTATACATTTTGTGGTAGAGTTAAATGTTAATTCACAAAATTTGGGACTTACCTGATTTATTCTTTTATTGTGGGTTAATTGCTGAGTAAATCCGGATGTTGAGTGGTCAACACTTCGACTGTGTTCTCGCCTTGTGTGGAACACAAGACCGCTTCATTATGCCTGGGTCTATCAGATGGCGCCGTTGCCGGGGAGCAATGAGCGTAGCCTATTAATTTTGTCATTCTTATTTAAAAATTGATGTATCATTAATTTTGTGAGCAGCTATTTATTTTGCAATTGATCACTATGCTCGATTGATTTATTTATTGCGATTAATTTCTTCCTGCTTTATTTAATTGATTGAGCTATACTGATTCAATCTCTTTGTGACTTGATGCGAGGGCCCGCCACACGAGGATGGTTTCTTAGGGAGCCAAGGCAGCCGAGCTTGGAGGAGGTTGGTCTTCACTTCATGACCAGCTGGAGAGAGCACCAAGGGTACAAGGGGATGGGAGTTAGATAGGTTTAGAGCAATTAGAACTATTTCTGTAATTTATGGTGAGAGAGAGACAATTTTGGCATGTAATAATTAGGAATTTTATCACTTGTGCCCCTCCGAGATATCGCAATTTCAGTTATGCCCCTATCTTTTTGGTAATATCAGTTGTGCCCCTCAAAACTTGCTAATTTATCACTTGTGCCCCTCGGGTTAGTGACCGTCCATCCACAGTGCAAACGGCCGTTAACTTTGAGGGTAAAAGCGGAATTAGTTTTAACTTTTTAGGTTATATCGTCATTTTACATCATCTTCTTCCTCCTCTTTCCCCATCTTCTTCCTCCTCCTCCCCAGCCCGCACCGCCCCCTCCCGCACGTCGCCGCCCCCTACCCCTTCCCTCCCCCGCGCCGCCCAGCCAGCCCCTCCCCCGGCCTGCCCTCTTCCTCCGCCCCACCTGCCCCCTCCTCCATCCCAGCCTCCCTCCACCCCGACCTCCCCCCCGCCCCTCCACCCCGACCCCCCCCCCTCCCGCCCCCCAACCTCCCCCCTGCCGCCCCAACCTCCCCCCGCCCCCCCTGACCCCCCCCCCCTGCCGCTCTGACATCCCCCCACCGCCGCCCATTCCCCCGCTTCCCACTCCTCAATACTGCAAGGCCTCCTCACCACCTCGTCAGGCAATCATTCGGAACTAATCTGTTTCTTTCCCAATATTTCCCAACAATCTGTGCAATTGAGATCTTGTTTGGCTTAGATTTTCTTAGTCGTTATTCTGCATTCCTGTCAATTTTTTTAATCCGTTGCTACATTTTACTCCTCAGGCTTACACACCATGCGAGTCTTTATTAAAAATCTCGTGAAGTAGCATGTTGTTAATTGCTCAGTTTTCGCCCGTATCTCAATTGCTTTGGTAAGTTTTGCATCTTAAATCGCATCATCACGAACACTTTAAATCGAAACTCCATCCGATACGATTTGCGTGTCGATGGAAGAAGGAGACTCCCTCGATGGGAGTTGCGCAAATCGAATACCTTTAAGTGACGTGACTAATAACCGCGGTAAGAGGGCTTATCAGCTGCTTTATTCCTATTTTACAATCAGCTATTTTGTTTCCAGCTCGAAAATCTTTGTACAGTAGAAATGTGTGTCGAACTCCGGGCGGAGAGGGAGGAGGAGGAGGTTGGAGGAGGAAGAAGAGGCCTCTGGATAATAATACCCCTCTTAAATGCACCAAGGTTTGAAAAAACCATGGTTAAGTCAATTCATTGACGGTCAACCTGACGGAAGGGCACAACTGATGACAGAGAAAGTTTTGAGGGGCACAACTGATATTACCAAAAAGATAGGGGCATAATTGAAATTGCGATATTTCGGAGGGGCACAAGTGATAAAATCCCTAATAATTAACAGGACTCTACTCTTCACAATGAGGTCCAGTGCCCGAGTGATTGTTCACCTGGGGGCCTCATCGCGATTTTTCGAGTTTTCCATCGCTTTCTTTTCTTTGTTTCCCGAAGTTTTGAGCTTTCCGCCTTTATTTTACTTTGTTTTGTGTGCTTGGAGCCCCTAGATATAGGTTGCTTGACTCGGTAGCTGATGACTGAGAATTTCCATCGGTCTCGCATTCCACACAAACGGGAACGCGGTCGCTGAGGCGACCGACAGAAGAACTCAAATCGATCAACAATTAACCCACGATAAATATATGCAATGAATATCCAAAAATGTGGAGTTAAAATTTATTATAACTCTACATGTAAATGTGTATAGGTGTAAGTACAGGTAGAGGTCGAACACTGGGAGGCGAATGGTTGTATGTGTTGTGTAATTTAATTATTCAATCAATTGTTCATGTCCTTTTATTGTTTTTTGTTGGTTTTGGCTTTTATATATTTTTTTATTTTTTGTTTTTATGATTTTTATTTTGCTTTTATATTTTATAATTTTTTATTTTCTTTTTATGTTTTTAATTATATAATATATAGATATGTATATACATATATATTATATAAGATATATCTAAAGAGATGTATATATAAGAAGAGAGAAAGAGAAAAATATAAAATGACCTTAATATATGACTAAATAGATAGCCGAATATAATTTGGGTTTAAAAATATAAAATAAACTCCAAAAATTCCCAAATTAATTTTAATACATTAATAATAATATATAGATAATTATAAAAGAGAAAATGTATTTTTGGTATTTTTTAAAGGTTTTTCTATTTTTTTGTTGGATTTTTTAGCTTTCTGATTTTTTTATTTTTAATTTTCATATTTTTAGGTTTTTTTTTCAATTTTTGGACTCAATATAGATATAAATATACCATATATAATTTTTTTGGAATTTTTCAAAATCATTTTCTATTTTTTTTGTATTTTATGAATTAGACAGTACAAAAATGGCTCCTATTTCATTTTTAATAATTAGGAAAAGTGCAAAAAAATGTGAAATAAAATATGGGTGTGTAAGAGCATCACATAGAGCATCTATCCTAATTTTTGTGAATTTTTAGAAGCCTCATAGGTATTTTTAATAAATGGATAAAAGATACAAAAATCAAACAGCCTGGCAGGGGCATTTTTGCACATAAAATAAGTTCCAGGGGCATCAGTGCAAAAATACAACAGGAGTAAACATTTACTTTAATTTTTTAGAACTATTTTACAATAAACAAAAACCGCCAGGGGTTACATGCAATTTTCACGTGCCTCACGTGGGACTGCACGTGAGGCGCGGAAGGACCTAAATGCAATTATAATAAACTCAGGGCCCTTTCTGCAAAATTTACAAATATTTTATAATGTGTAAATTTATTTACAGCATTAAATATTAAATACAAAAAAGGTGGGGGCTGGATATGCAAATTACCCCCAATGTGGGCGCTGATGGACGGCTGGATGTTGGTCACTTGACACGCGTCACTCATGAAACGGCCGATACCGCTTCGCCGATGAAGCGCTAGGATTAGATCTCCGGGCTGAGATCTACGGTGGATCCTCGCTTCATCGGACGGCTATGGCTTGACCTGGGACCTACTCTTCATCCAACGGCGGAGACAACGGCTGGAAGAACAGGGAAGAACGCTCGCCTGGGTGAGCTTCCTCCGGTGAGAACTCGCATCTCCGTCGACCTTGGCTGCTCCACAGTGTCCCAAAAGCTTCCTGGCAGGGTCTTCTTCTTGCTGGAGGTCTTGGATCGGCTGGAGGCACCCTGGAGCGCCCTTGAGAGCTCGGTGAAGAAATGCGGCTCCAGGTACCTCCGCCCGCGTGCTAATCGACTCCTGGTGATCCTCAACGCACCTGACCTGCACAGGAACGAAGCTCGGCTCGAGGCAGTGCTCCTCAGCCCAAAACGGAAGCTGTTAGCGTAAAAAATGGGTGAGGGCGGCAATGCTCCGGCGATGCGGAGGAGATGAGCATCGATTCGCGGATCCAAGTGCGAATCCGGTTGGACAAGGTGGCTGAAAGGTGGAGAAGGCGTAGAGGAACGAAATGAGGGCGAAATGGTGTCGGGGCACAGTCGGAAACAAGATGAAAAGCTCGCTGGAGCGGAGCTCCGGCGAACTACGAAATCATTAAACTACGCTAAACTAATAAGCGAAACATAAAACTAATTGCAGAAATGAAATGCTGGAAGTAAAAACTACCTAGAAAGATAAGACACGTAGCTCTTATACCTGGGGGCCTCCAGGGAGCAGGGTGGCCGCCGGAGCGCCACCGCGACAAAATTTCCTCCTCCATGGACCGAATCGAGGTGCTGGAAAGCGCCTCCTGTCACGAGGGCTCCACCAGGAGCTGATTCAAGCTCAAAGAAGGGGATGAAATTGGCCAAATTCAGCCAAGGAGGAGGAAGACTTTATTTATACACATTCTTGAGGACCCCCAGTAACCGGCGATTATTAAAGAATCGGGGCTATGTACAATGGATCTAAATGATCGGCGGGGATCATGGATGAAGGGAGAGCAAATCTCGTGAAGTGATTGTTGTCGATGGAGCGATCAATCGAGCGGGAAAAAGGCATGAAATCGGGGGAATGGACAGGTCTGACGGGTCAGTCAGAGGCGCAGGGGGAGTTGACCGGAGGTCAACTTTCCCTGGCCCCTGATTGGTCCACATCAGACCGACCTTGACCTAATTATTTAACATATTAAATGAATTAATTAGGTTTTATTTATAAAATAAAAAATGTTTATAAATTAATGTAGTATTTATTTATGATTTTTATTTATTTTTTTGAAATATTTTATTACGGTTTTATTAAAATAATGTATTTATAAGTATATATATATATATATTTTTATTTTGTTTATTTTTGTTTAAATTTTTTATTTTCTTATTTTATAAATTTATAACTTATTTTTATGAGTCTAAATATATTTTTATTTAATTTTTATAAGTTTATTTACATTTTTAAATAAGTGTGTTTATGTATATGTAGGTATACTTATAGGTATTTCACCTATATATTATATACATTTTTTTATTTAATGAATTTTATTTATTTTTATTTTGGATTTGTATTTTTAATAAGTTATATATAATATATACATTATTATAAAAATATAAATGAGTAAAGAATAAAAGAATAAAAATCCCTTTTATTTATGTACATATAGGTAGCATAGGTACTCTGCCTAGGTATTACCTAGGCTTATTTTATTTTACACATTATTTTTGGTTTTATTCTAATGTCAATATGTACATGAATTATATACATTATCTATAATTATAAAAATATGCATTTATAAAAATAATGAATATTGAATAAAATGAATATTTTAGTCAGGTATTATGTACAAGAAGGACCAAAAACCTAACTTCCATAGATGGACTCCGAAAATTATGAAACCAATTTTATAAAATAGTTCTTAGTATGCTATATACAATTAAAGGTGAGTTTGGGTGATTTGGAGTTTTTATTTGCAAGATATGGGTCTGTGAAGTTGAGATTTTGGCTTTTTATTCTATGTATAGAATGTACACTGAGTATTAATTTTACACAAACTCAATTTTGTAATTTTATTTACATTATTATCTACAACTTTTATGAACAAAGTTTCTTTATTTGATGAAAACCCTTATTTAATGTACAATAAATACAAGAAACAATGAATGCTATTATGTACAAATTAATGCTATTTACATGCATTTGCTGGGGTTTTTGAGGCCAAAATGATAGAATAAAGGTGATGAAATGGAGATTCATCAGTAGCTAGATCCAAATATTAATAAGAATGCATGTTCCTATAGTATACTTCATATGGATCTAGTCAAACTTAAACAAGTCGTTCATTTGTCTCTTAGCCCTTGTACCACAGCAAGCCCCACAAAGCGCTTTCTCCTAACTCAAGTGTGTTGAGTAGAGGAGGGGTGAGCCAAGACCGGACTTTTCAGGCTAAAGATGAATGAGCGACTTATGGTTCTTCACGCTAATAGCAGCTACTGTTTAGGACGATTTTGTGCCTTGCATACCGACATGTAGATAGGTTTAAAAATTCTATTTTGCATACCACATGGAGAGAGCTGGGATGCACTGTAAGTCTTCTAACTCAGCATGCATCATTCAGTTCAATGGTGAGATTTCCATCATGGAACCACTTGCACGGCTTTTCCGCTATCTCCCTCTGATTTTGAGCACCTAGGACTTAAATGAGAATCTACAAAAACGTTAGGCGCTGGTATGAAAACAGACTCAAAAAAAAGTGAAAACCCAAAAAATAAAACAAGGGGACTGCTAAATAAATTTTGACCTTAATTAAAATCTGTAATTGACTATCATTGTACCGGGTTCATAAAGCCCTCATTGTTTTCAGGTACCTTGGAGGGGGACCAAAACCCTACTCCCTTGAGCGAGTGCGACCCCCTAAGGATTAAAGCCAAAAACCCAGTCTGCAACTGCCTTGTGTATCACCTGGATTTCCGAAGTAATGGCGCTTCTATCGTACGCAGGCGAGTAGGACTTGGTCACCAATGATGACTCTCTGTTGTGTAGAGCATCGACCCTGTCCGAAGTATTGAGCATAGGCCATGCCTTCACGGGGGTGTCTGTCTCATTGTCCTGCGTCCGAGTAGGTTCTTGCATGCTCACGGGTGATTCCGTTGCGAGCGAGAACCGAAGTATTGGTTTCGCCTATCGGCTTCCTTTCTCTATTTTCTTTGGCTAAGTAGGAATCCAGGAAGGGTTACAAGGACCTCAAAAAGTATAGACTACAGGTTATACAGGAGGAGGACAAGTACGGGATACTCTTCTGGCAGTACTCTCTCACCTATAGGGTAGCGTACTAAGGACTTGTTAAAAGATTTTGCCTGAAATCACAACTCTAAAAATGAAAAGATAATAAATAACCGAACTTTCACGGCTTCACATGGCATGAGTTGGTGAACCCAATTTTGTATTGCGTTTGTATGGATCGAGATTAAGGTTCGAAGATCGAGTCACGCGCCTTTGCGCACATTTTGTTGTGTCATTCTCCTTTTGACCACCCCGCTCACCCGAGCCTTTCTACTGTTTTGTACTCCTTCTATTCCTCGTTGACCATCATATCCTTCTTCCAACATCCAATCTGCTTTTGTGCTTCGCGAAGTTGATCCATGGATGGTTTACGTCGGGACCTCGCCGACACCCACATCGATTCCATGAACTCAACTCCGCAAATAAATTCGAAGCGATTCTCGAGAACCCGATCCGGACTTTGCGGATCGATCTCCAGACTCCTCGCTTTATACCTTTCTCTTGACCATACAATAAAATGGGATCACTTTTGTCCCGCTTTCGCCGTTGTGAATGGAATTCGATTACAGTTCACATCCTTTTCCGTTCACAACATGCTGGGGTTGACCTGAATTCCAGCTTCATCATGACGGCTGAACAATATTGCAAGTGGGCTGATTTGGACTATCTCATTCTGCAGATAGAAGACAGAGCGAGCTCTGGAGACTACTCCGGAGTTCATTCCGTCTGACTCAGACCCAGATATGGCTCCCCAAGGAAAGAGCAAGGGTCAGTAGCCACCCCAACCAGAAGGCTAGATGCCAGACCAGAATCAAGTCAATGCACAACTACTGGCGTCTATCCAGGCCATCCAACAGCAGCTGACCGAGCAAGCCCTCACGCAGACAGCATTTCAGGATATGTTGAACGATATGATGAATCGAGATGAGGGAGGAGGAGGCAGAAGAGCAGGTGGAGGTGGAGGAGGTGGTGGGCCTAACAATGACGATCCAGAATTCCCACCACCACCCAAGCTTACACTTAAAGAGACAGACAATCCGGGAGACAACCAGATGACCGAGTGGATCCTCATTCCACCGGTACACGCTCACTTTGAGCTGAAACCCCAGTTCATTGCTCTTCTCCCTGCATTCCATGGAAATACCAGTGAAGAGCCGTACATTCACCTGCAGCAATTCTCACGCATTTGCCGCACTACTCACTATCCCAATATCCCTCTGGACATTGTCAAGATGTTAGCGTTCCTTTTCAGCTTACAAGACAAGGCCCTCTATTGGGTCAACCATCTGGGGAAGGTTGTGACGACCTGGGAGGAGCAGAAGTTAGCTTTTCTGCATAAGTATAACCCTCTCGGTCGGCTCAACCAGATGCGAGCCCGAATCAGTAATTTCTCCCAAGGTGCCCATGAGTCAGTACACGAAGCATGGGAGAGATTCACCGAACTGCAGGAGAAGTGTCCCCATCATGAGATTCCAAAGACCAGCTTGGTCCAGCACTTCTTTGGGGGGCTGAACATCGAGAGCCAAAGGCCCGTTGACGCAGCATGTGGGGGTTCGCACTTCAATAAGGATGAAGACGTAGTCTGGCAGATATTCGAAGAAATGGCCGAAGGAGAGGCCGCCCTCTCTTCATCCAAGGCATATCAGAAGCAACCCTAGATCCTCCAGAAACAAGTACAAATGGCAGCATCCAAAGAGGCAGAGAGAGATGAGAGCTCCAACCTCAGTATCATCGGGGGCCATCTCTCGAAAGTTGACATCATTGAGAAGCGATCACAGGACCTCGAAAAACTTGCTGTGATAGAGAAGAGGACTCAGAATTTAGACAAGCTTGATCAGATCAACAAGTACCTTGAACTGTTGGTGGGCACCATCAACTCTGTTCAGTCGGCAACACCATTAGAAGCTCCAGCTGAGAAGAAGGACGAGCAGCAACCATAGCATCAGCCTCAGCCGAGCCAGCAGTCACCGGCAGTCCAGCACGTGTACTACGTGCAGGTGCCCGACCAGGGCCAGCCCCAGCAGTAGATGGTTGTGTACCAACCAGAATTTCTTTCAGGACCTGATCCAGTTTTCCCACCACCACCCCTGATTCAGGAAGTGAACGGGGTATGGACCAACGATGCACAGCCGACCCGTCCTATGGGACAACCCCAGGGTCAGCCACTTGCCAACCGGCAATACCACCAACCTCAGGGTGGTCGTTTTGGACAGTCCTCTCAGCCTCATCAGCAGTATCATCAGCCTCCCCAGTATGCAAATCAATGGAGGCAGAATCAGCCATACCAGCAGCCGCAATACCGCCATCCACAGCCGTTTCATCAGTATGCGGCTGCCCCACCTCAGCAGTATCAACAGTATCCGCCCTCCTCTTATCAGCAACTTCAACTTCCTGCACCACCCCAGAACCACCAACAACAACCTCCGCACCCATCCATGCAACAGCAGCGTGGTCTGCACGCTGAACGCACCGAGGTACCCCTTGCAAACCCTACCATGGATTGTCTGGCCCAACTTGTCAGAGGGCTGGCGGAAATGACCAAGAGGCTTGATGACCTGACCACCACTAGAACTACCATTCCAGCTCAGGTCGAAGCCAACCCCAATAATTTCAAGAAGTAAGAGCAGGTAGACTGTGATGTCCTGTCCGTATCTGAAAATGATATTACTGTTTATTCTAATGTTGTTACTCTCAGGAGCGGTAGGGCCTTGCCACCGCCTGCTACCAAGAATGGGGTGAATAAAGAAACAGGTGGATCGTCATCTTCCTCATCAGCCGTGCCAGCTACAGGGGCGGGTGAGGAGGAAGAAGAAGGATAAGCCAATCCAGCCGTCGTGCAATACCATCAGTCCCAGCCTAAAATACAAAAAAACAGCAAAATCAAAAACGACAAAAAGAAGTTTGCAGCCGCAGCGAAGCTGCGCCAGCACTGGAGGAGCCGCCAACAGCAGTCGATCCCTCACCAACCGACGGAGCAGACGCTATACTTTTTGCTCTCCCTACAGCACCCACATATCAGGATACAGTTTGTACTCCTTTTTGTAGTCCATATATACAACATTCTATGGGCGATGATGTTGATGTAAATAAGAACTCTATTTTCCCTACTAGAGATGTACATATTCCTTTTCCTCATGCAATAGAAAAATCCAAAAAAATTGCAAAACAAAAAAAGGCATTGTCTGATCCAGGAGTTATGGAAATACTAGACAAGTTGACTGTTGAGATTCCCTTGTTGAAAGCCGTGGAGTACATGCCAGCTGTGAAGAAAGGACTAAAGGAGGCATGTACCAACAAGCGTCGCCCAGCACAGGAGAACAGACGCAGAGATGTAGAAAAGCACGTGCTCTCCATGGCCACTGTTGCAGCTATCAGCAACCTCCCACAGAAGAAGCAAGACACAGGAGCACCTCTTATCAGTTGTGAGATTTTTGACCAGGTCTTCGAGTGCACTCTCCTCGATAAAGGGTCTTCCATCAACCTTTTTCCATCATCCATAATACAAGAATTTGGGTTGGGTCCGCTCAAGCAGGCATGAATGATCCTTCAGTTCGCTGATCGATCCATTAAGCGGCCCCGGGGTCTTTTGGAAGACGTTGTAGTTAAAGTGCAGGAAATGCAATTTCCAGCTGATTTTGTAGTCCTTGATATGGACTCACCAGCACCTCTGCTCCAGACCCCTATCATCCTTGGTCGACCATTTCTACGTACTTCAAGTGCCGTGGTTGATTACGGGTCTGGCAAAATCACTTTTAGCTCGAACACCAAGCAAATCACTATAAACATGAGCAGAGAGCCGAATGCCACGACTAATGAGAGCCATGCAGCATTCGAAGCAGACTGTGACTTTATTGCAGAGATCAGAGATTCATCCTTGTCATTGAATGATTCATGGACCCGAGAAATCCTCACACTTGAGGAGGACTTGGAAAGCACAGTTACTCTAGGCTCCGATGATTCTTGGGAGACAGATTCTCAGATGCAGGCGCATCTCTTTGATCATTCACTCCAGACCGAGCACGATCAGCCTAGCGCAGAACCGTTCGGCACATCACTGGGATCTCAATAGAATGATGAGGATGGTAGCCCCCTCAAAGAAGTACATCCCACCACCAGCATAGTATCTGAAGTGACTGACAAGTTGGACAGGTCAAAAACAGAACTCAAGCCACTTCCTGCAGGCCTGAAGTATTCTTTCCTTACGGGTGAAGAACAAATGTATCTGATCATCATCAACAGCAGGCTGAATTCGGATCAGGAATCTCGTCTTCTCGAGGTTCTAGAAAAGAACCGCAAGACACTTGGTTGGTGCGTATCAGATCTCCGAGGGATAAATCCAGCTTTGTGTTCGCACCACATCTATCTGGAAGAAGATGCCAAGCCGTCCCACGAATTCTAAGGAAGGTTGAACCCTAACCTTCGGGACGTTGTCATGAAAGATATAACAAAATGGTGTGATGCAGGCTTTATCTATTCCATCTTCGACTCAAAATGGGTAAGCCCACTGCATGTCGTTCCAAAGAAATCCAGACTTACCGTGGTTACTAATGACAAAGAAGAGGAAATATCCACTCGGGTACCAATGTCCTGGTGGGTGTGTGTTGACTACCACCGTCTTAATGCAGCAACTAAGAAGGACCACTTCCCCTTGCCATTCATTGATCAAGTTTTGGAAAGACTAGCAGGCAAGGAGTTCTTCTGCTTTTTGGATGGGTATTCTGGGTACAACCAAGTGGTAATCGCTCCTGAAGATCAAGAGAAGACTACCTTCACTTGCCCGTTCGGCACCTACGCCTTCAAGAGAATGCCCTTTGGATTATGCAATGCACATGCAACCTTCCAAAGATGCATGTTAGCAGTCTTCGCCGAGATGGTAGGCAGTTTTCTCGAGGTGTTCATGGACGACTTCTCTGTCTATAGTGATAGTTTTGATTCTTGTCTTGAGCACCTAGACAGAGTGCTTCAGAAGTGCCGGGAAGTCAATTTAGTGCTTTCATGGGAAAAGAGCCACTTCATGGTCACTGAAGGCATCGTGCTGGGTCACGTCGTTTCCAAACGTGGCATGGAAGTCGACCCAGCGATGGTGGATGTTATTGCAAATCTACAGCCACCTCAGACAGTGAAAAATGTAAGGCCATTCCTGGGGCATGTGGGATTTTACAGACGATTCATCAAGGATTTCAGCCGCATTGCCCGACCTTTGACAGAACTTCTGTGCAAGGAAACTGAGTTCAATGTAGATCAGCAGGTTCTCCTTACTTTCAACCAGCTGAAGGAGCTTATTACTCAGGCTCCGATCCTACGGCCGCCAGACTGGTCTCTTCCCTTTGAGATAATGACCGATGCGTCAGACTTTGCAGTCGGGGATGTTCTTGGGCAGAGGAAAGAGAAAGCGTCCTATGCCATTCACTACGCCAGCAGAACATTAGATGAAGCACAGAGAAATTATACATTGACAGAGAAAGAGTTGCTGGCTGTGGTTTTCTCCCTTGAGATGTTTAGATCCTATTTGCTTGGAAAGTCACAATTTTTACAGACCACTCTGCTATCCGGTACCTCCAGCAGAAGAAGGATGCCAAGCCGAGTCTGATTCGATGGATCCTTCTCCTCCAGGAATTTGATCTGGAAATTAAGGACAAGCCTGGAGTTCAGAATGTGGTAGCAGACCATCTTTCCTAAATTGAGCAGCACGAGCCTCCTCTGAATAGTGCACCCATTACAGAAACCTTTCCTGACGAATCAATCTTAGCAGTGGATTCTCTTCCTTGGTATGCTGATATAGTCAATTACCTTGCCTCTGGGGTAACACCATCAGATTGGACGAAGAATCAGAAGAACAATTTCATGTCGACCATCTGATTCTATCAATGGGAGGATCCTCTTTTATTCAGGGAAGGAGCGGATTGCATTTGGCGCAGGTGCATCCCTCAGGAGGAGCAATCTAGTGTTCTCGAGCATTGTCACTCGCTCGAATCTGGTGGACATCACTCTGGAGATCGTACGGCAGCCAAAGTACTTCAATGTGGGTTCTGGTGGCCCACATTATTTAAGGATGCAACAGAATTTGTCAAACGATGTATTGACTGTCAGAGATTGAAAGGTACACTCACTGCAAAAGATTCGATGCCCTTGAAAATCATTCAGATAGCAGACGTTTTCGATGCATGGGACATTAACTTCATGGGGCCTTTCCCTAACAGTCAAGGTTTTGAGCACATCCTTCTTGCCGTCGATTACGTGAGTCGTTGGGTTGAAGCTATCCCTGCTCGAGCCGCTGACAGCCGAACAGTGTGTCAGTTCCTGAAGAAGAACATCATCTCGTGGTTCGGGATACCAAAAATTCTCATATCAGACGGGGGTAGCCATTTTATTAACAAAGAGGTCAAGAAATTGAGGAAGGAGTATGGCATCGATCATCGTGTCGCATCTTCTTACCATCCTCAGACTAATGGCATGGCAAAATTATCAAATAGAGAAATCAAGACTATCCTGCAGAAACTTGTCAGGCCAAACAGAAAAGACTGGTCCCAACTCTTGGACTCGGTCCTATGGGCTTACAAAACAGCCTACAAGTCTCCCTTGGGCATGTCGCCCTATCGTCTTGTATACGGGAAGCCGTGCCATTTGCCCGTCGAATTAATTCACAAGTCTTTATGGGCAGTTAACAGTTGCAATTTGGACTCACGCAAAAGTGATCAGAAAAGAAAGGATGATCTGAACAGACTCTTGAAGTTCCAAGACTATGCATACGATAACACATTGATGTACAAAGAGAAGGTGAAACGCTGGCATGACCGGCACATCAGACGAAAAACCTTTGATGTTGGACAGAAGGTGTGGTTATTTGATGCAAAGTTGCGGATCTTCCCGGGTAAATTAAAGAGTAAGTGGGCAGGGCCATTTCGAGTTTGTGAAGTGCGTGACAATGGAAGTATTGCCATATCAGAATTTTCCCCTGACGCACAGCCATTCATCGTCAACGGTCAACTCCTGAAGCCTTACCTCGAACTAGATACATTCTTGGCCGTTGTAGACTCCATTCAGCTCGTGCACCATGATGACATATCCACAACAGTGACAACATCAGAAGATTCGGATGATGCACCCCAAAAACTATTTATCTGATTTTCTTCTTTTCTTCTTTTCTTCTTTCTTCTTTTCCTTTTCTATCTTCTTTTTGTATCAAAAAGGTGTCGCCCTTGTAGACAGTTTTCCATACGTAGGACGTACTTTATCCTAAGTATAGGGGGGATGTGCACCCCGAGTTTTTCATTTCATTTCGATCCTCTCCATTGTCTCCTCTTCTTGTCTATACTTAGGAGTACCTTACCCTAAGTATAGGGGGAGACAATCTGAGTACAATCTGTGTATTCCCACCCTTGACCCTCCCTGCTTTTTGTACAGTCTGCTATACTTAGGATTATTTGATCCTAAGTATAGGGGGGACGGTCAACTTCTCATTCATTCATTTTTCATTCATATATTCTTTAGACTTGTCTATACTCAATACGAGTTATGTCTTCTCTTTTCTCTTCGACCTATGAGGACATAGCTCAAGCTAAGTATAGGGGGGTCGTATATACCATGTATATACTATAAGCCATAACTCATACTGAAATATAAAACATCAACTCAATATAAAAAGTAATAAGTAACTCTATAATAATAAAAGATGATTGTGAGCTCCTCAGACTCTTTGTACTTGTACTGATTAATAAGTCAGGAAAAGCATTTTGTGCAAAAAGTTTTCTTTGAAAAATCTTTTGAAAATTACGTGAAAAATAGTGTGTACAAGTATTCAACCTTTGTAAAATAAGTTTTGTTTGTAAAAGTTATTTTCTATGAGTGAAATAAAAATGTGTGAAAATTAGTTTGCAAATGATTTGAAAATTTGGTTGTTAAATTGTTTTGAAAAATCTATCTATTCTGTATGAAAAACGATTGCAAAAATCATTTTCAAATGCGTGTACATGTTGTAAAATTATTTTGGACTGTGTTTTTTCAAAAATCTTTTGAAAATGATTCTTGAATAAGTCTGAGGAGTCTGCACAAAAATCTCTCATACAAAAATAAGCAATAATCCCAAATAAAGCTTATAAGAGCCAAAACCATGTTGTACATCAAATATAGTTTTCCTTTGCATGTATTGAGTAATAAATCAGGTTAAGTACCTTTACAATATGATTTGAAAAATAGTGTGAACGGTTTGGAAAATTTGCTGTGAAATGTTTTCAACCTGTGTAAAATTGTTTGGTTTGAAAAAACTTTGTATTTGTGTGGAATAAAGGATTTGAAAAACCTATGTGCAAATGTTTTTGAAATTTTTTTTTTCAAAATTTTTGTGGAAAATGTATATATATAGTGTGAAAAAAATCTTTGCAAAAATAGTTTTCAAATGTGTGTAAGTGATTGCAAAAATTATCGTGTACTATAGTTTGCAAAAATTATTTTCAAGCTAAGGAATAAGAGCATCATTACAAATACTTGTAAATCGTAAATAAAATACATAAAATTCTTTCTGTACAACCTGAATAAATTACTCCATTTAACCCTGTAAAGTCCTTATAAATCCATATATTCTGTAAATAAAGCGGCAAGCCCATGTAAATAATCGTATGTACTTTTTGTATGTGTCAAGCGTTTTATTTGCAAAAATTCTTTTTGTAAAAAGATTCTTTGATTCTTGTAAATTCTTTGTGAAAAGTTGCATCATTCATTGTGCATAGCATGAGCATACCATTGATATTCTTTTTGAGTGAGCTTGATGATTGAATCGGTTTAATAAAGTCTAAAATTGGAGCTTGGTTAGACCTTACCGCACTTAACTGCACTGGAACCTCATGGGAACTAGGTTTAAGGTACTTCAGGTCGATGCAGACTTAATTCTTTGATAAATCAGGGCTGGGTTCAAGTCACCTCAACTGACTAACTAGAACTTTTCGAGACACACGCACGACTCTTGCCGACCGTGACCTAACATGGACACTTGCACCTTTCACTTGGCTCAACTCAGTTGGAGTAGTGAGGGGGTTGGATTTGCCAGTCTGAGACGCACACGGGTGGAAACATTCGTCCTCATCTAGGGAGGGAAGTGCACCCCAACCTGGTTCAATAGCCATGAGGTCTAACGACATGAGATTGTGGGTTGCAATAAAGCTTCAAAAGAGGGATAGTCTACTGGCTCAAGAGGAAAAATTCATTATGTAAATGCTGCTGTGAATAGTATGTCGGAAAAAAAAATGGTCAGGCCTGTACAAAAATAAAATGCCTGCAAAGTATGTACATATGTTGTAAAGCCAATAAGCAAGATTGAGTTCCAAAGTCAAATGTGTGAGCCTGCAGCTGGATGACTTGACTACACTGGTCTTGCATCCTAGAATAGGTAGCTACACTGGCTACCATCCATTCTTCTCTTCACCCCCTCCTCTTGAGCTGGTTGCCACTTGAACTTAGAAGGGAATACCCTGCTCCTCGAGGAAAGAGCTGTTGGATTGGGGAATCATTGGGTTGTCATTCTGGAGAAGTCAGTTCCTTTGTCATTTCAGTTGGGGAGAGCCACCGTCACTTACACTGTACAAGTCAGCTTCATAGTTATAAGGGTTTGCGTATGATGTAGACCAGTTCTGACCAGGCTATTGAGGTGGGTTGAACCGAGTTCTGTGACTCTCAAAGGCTGTTGTATTTTAAAGCTGGTTCCCGACCAGGTTCCACACACATCTACACCCAAGGTCTGACAGAAGCTCCAAATTCAGATTTTGTAAAGACATACATTGCACTGAAAGCACCCCTATTCACTCTATCCTTCTTTAAGTCCCTTTTTTCTTTTCTTTATTCTTTTTGTACTTATTGCATAAGTATTTGCTAGGGACTAGCAAAGGCAAGTATAGGGGGGTGATGAATCTCCATTTCATCACCTTTATTCTATCATTTTGGCCTTAAAAACCCCAGCAAATGCATGTAAACAACATTAATTTGTCCATAAAAGCATTCATTATTTGTTGCATTCATTGTACATAGAATAAGGTTTTTAATGCTAAAATTATAGAATAAAGAGAAGAAAAGAAACAGGAATAAAATATTGCAAATATTTTATGACCCAAACCCCGAGACCAAGGCCAGCATGGAATTGGTCGACAAGGAATAAAGTAAGGGGAGATAAGGGCCAACGGTACAATAAATACCTCATTTATTTATTCATTTATTTATGTATTTTTGACACTTATTTTGTATATAATTATTCATTAATCAAATAAAGAAACTTTGTACATGAAAGTTGTAGATAATAATGTAAATAAAGATACAAAATTGAGTTTGTGTAAAAATAATACTCAGTGTACAGTTTATACCCAGAATAAAAAGCCAAAATCTCAACTTCACAAGCACATATCTTGCAAATAAAAACTCCAAATCACCCAAACTCACCTTTAATTGTATATAGCTTTCCAAGAACTATTTAATAAAATTGGTTTCATAATTTTTGGAGTTCATCTGTGAAAGTTTGGTTTTTGGCCTTCATTGTGCCATCTGCCTTATTAAAATATTCAATTTATTCATTGTTCATTATTTTTACAAAATTATATTTTTAGAATTTTGTAAATAATGTATAAAATACATATACATATTGAAATTAAAAGAAAACCAAAAATAATTTGTAAAATAAAATAAGTCTATAAGATACATAGACAAAATACCTATGATATCTATATGTATATAAAATAAAAGGGGATTTCATTATTCATCTATATTTTTATAATAATGTAAATATTACATATAACTTATTAAAAAAAACAAATCCAAAATAAAAACCAAGAAAATACATTAAATAAATTAAGTATATATAAAATATAGGTAAACTACCTATACGTATACCTACATATATATGTACCTATTTATTTAAATATGAAAATCAACTCATAAAAATTAAATAAAAATACCCTCACACTCACAAAAATAAATTATAAATTTATAAAATAAGACAATAAAATAATAAAATAAAATAAGCAAAATAAAAATAAAATATACAAAATACATGTAAATACATGCATACATACATTATTAAAATAAAAACCATAAAATAATACATTAAAAAATTAAATAAAAATCATAAATAAATACTACATTAATTAATAAACATTTTTTATTTTATAAGCAAAAAATAATAAAATCATCTATTATGCTAAATAAATCATTTTCGAACAAATAAGCCTATTTTATCTGTTTGCGGCCGAGGTGGACCAATGGGGAGCCAGCCTTTGTTGATCTCTGGTCAACTGTCCCATCGGGACCTGGCGCCTCTGAACCTTGATGATCCCTTGACTTGCGCCATTTTTCTCGGGCGTCTCGTCCCTTATTCTCGCTCGTCGCCTTCACGAGATCTGTAGAGGGATCATCCATCTATCACACATGCTTGTTGGATCGAGGAAACGATCATTGTACTCGCCGGAATACGTGGGCCAAGGAGGGCGGCCAATCTGTCTAATAAATAAGAGCCCTCGACCTCCTCCTCAAATTTGGCCAATTTCCATCCACCTAAAAGCCTCGATTCAGTTCCTGGGAGGTTCCTCGTGACAGGGGGAGCATTTCAGCAACGCGACGCGGCCGGAGGAGGGATCAATTTTGTCGCAACGGAGCTCCGGCGTCCGTCCTGCTCCCTGGTGGCCCCCAGGTATAAGAGTTGTCCTTTCATGCTTTTTAGGTAGATTTTAATTACAGCTTTCCATTCCAGTGCTTAGTTTAGTTCCTAGTTCGGTAGCGTAGCATGAAATCATCAAATCGAAGTTCGCCGGAGCGGACTCACTGTCTCCGACCGCCCAATTCACCTCACTTTGTTCCCCATCGCATGCTCCATCTCCCGATCACTTTCGTTCAACCAAGGACCATCAGTCCTTGCGAATCGGAGCTCCACCTCCGCCTATCGTCGGAGCTCCTCTGCCTCACCTCATCTTGCACCCAAGCTTCACCAACCAGGGTCGAGGAGATAGCCCTCGTCCCCATAGTTCTTCCTATGCAGGTCAAATGACGCAAGGAGCCCTTTTGGACTCGATTCGAACCAGGAAGAGGCTCCTGGAGGTCCCGACCTTCATCGACCTCGCCTGACCTCCTTGGGCCTCCAGGAGCCATGAGAAGACCACGAGCAGACGCGGAACGCCTCCAGCTACGATGCGAACACCTCAGACGCGAGGAAGAGGCCCAGAGGAGCCCATGCTCCAAGATCGAAGCTTGTCTGGCGTGAGTTCCTCCCCTGTTCCTCCAGACCCCCTCATCGCCGTCTGATCAGGAGGAGCGCCCCAGATTGAACGAGAACCATCGGATGAAGCCCAATCCTCACCGTACGATTAGCGAGGCTGATCTAATCTCAGCCTTCATCTGCGAACCGGTACCAGCCGTTGGATGCGCGACGCGTGTCCAAGTGAAATGATCAACGCCGTCCACCAGCGCGCACTTAGGGGTAATTTGCATATCTTCACCCCAATGTTTTTGTATTTGTTGTTTAGCCCTGTAAATAAAAATCGAAGTTCATTTTATTTTGGACACTTTGCATGGACCTCCCTGTACATTTGTTTTATTACCTCAAGGTCCAGTCCACGTCACCTCACGTGTCGTCCCACGTGAGGTAAGTAAATTGCACAAGACCCCCTGTACGTTTGTATATTTGTCTTTAGTCCATAAAATAAATTTTTACGTGTAATATTTTGTGAAAATTTGTGTAAGGGACCCTAAACTTTCTGAAATTACTTTTTGGTCCCTGTGGGTGCGGATCACGTGTAGTCCTACGTGATGTTTATTTTGCGCAGGGGTCCCTGGCGGGTTTTGTGTCTCATTTTAGCCCTTAAAATTGCAAACCAAGTGTAATATTTTAGGCATTTTTGCACTACAGCCCCTGTCTTTATTTTTATTTGCAAAAATGCCCCTGCCAGGCCATATATTTGTGCTTACTTGTTCTATTTATTTCATGCATCATATTAACTTGAAAAATTTTACAAAAATTAATATAAGCTCCTGTTAGCTTGCTCTTGCACGCATATTTTTAGTTTTCATTTTTGTTGCATTTTTGCATTTATTAAAAATAAAAAACTTGCATTTTATTTACTGCATAGCTTAGAAAATACCAAAAAATAGTAAATCACCTCGAAAAATTCCAAAAAAATTACCTATTGTCTATTTTACCCTACTTTAGTGTCAGTCCAAAAATCACTAAAAAAACTCAAAACAAAAACCCTAAAAAAAAGAAAACCCCTAAAAACTTCAGAAAAATCTAAAAAATCCTAGAAAGTCCTAAAAAAACAAATTAAGTTCCTGTAGTTTCCTTCTTCTATTATCTATAATTTAAAATTAATTTGAGGATTTTTGGATGTCATTTTCTATTTTTAGACCTCATTTCAATTCTGTCCAGTAGTTTAAGTCCCTGTTTTCTCCTATTTTCCCTTTTTAAAAATACCAGAAAGATTCTGAAAAATGCCTAAATATCACAAAAACAGTAAAAATTTATAAAAAAACCAAAAATAGTTTATTTGTGCATTTTTTAGCATTTTTGCATATTTTTATACATATTATATCATCCCTCTCACTACATTGTATATACATTCCAATATTGAAAAAGAAAATTAAAATATATATATCTATATTTATGCATAAAAATATAAAAAAAAATAAAATATGAAATTAAATATATATATATATATAATCTATCTATATATGTATGTATTATCTTCTCTATACATACCCTTTATGGGTATATATCTTTATATATCTATATTCTATAATATATGTATATATATAAATATATAATATTAAACATTATATATATTAATAAAAAAATAAAAAAATAAAAAAAAAAAAGAGAAAAACCCACAAAAATAGGATTCATACAAGGATGACTCTGTTGTACATGAACATCATAGGCTGCTTCATTTTTGTAATGCTCTCTGTGGTTCGACCTCTACATGCTTATTCACTATACATTTTGTGGTAGAGTTAAATGTTAATTCACAAATTTTGGGACTTAATTGATTTATTCTTTTATTGTGGGTTAATTGGTGAGTAAATCCGGACGTTGAGTGGTCAACACTTCGACTGTGTTCCCGCCTTGTGTGGAACACAAGATCGCCTCATTATGCTTGGGTCTATCAGAACCGTCCGATTAGCAGATGTCAGATCTGAACCATCAGAGCCTTACACGCACCGCATGCCACCTGTAGGGTATATTTCTCTTTTTACCCTACTATTTCATCTATTTATGTTTAGTACAATAAATGTAAAAGTTAGTTGTAAACATTTGTAGTAAGGACCTCGTAGTTTCCATATTTGCACTTTAGTTCAGCTGAACTGAACTCACGTGTGTGTTCACGTGTTATTGAGGTTATTTGCATCTTTTTACTCGAGCTTTCATGTATTACCTGAATTAGGGATGTTTTAAGAAAATTGCATTTAGGTCCCTGTTACTCTAAATCACATTTAACACACGCATTACACTAGGATTTTTGCATTTTAACCCATGTGTTTCTACTATGTGTTATTAATTGGCCCTGTAACTTAAAGTAATTGCTATTTGATCCTTCTTTTTCCAGCATTTTATTTTTATTTTCATTTGCTGCAATAAATATCAAATTAAGTCCGAAAATTCGCTAAAATTCATAGTATCTCTTGTTAGTGTCTTTTACTTATTGTTTTCATTGTTACGTTATTTTTAAAAATTTCAAAACAATTCGAAAATTCCTTGTTAACCTTTAAAAATTAAAAAAAGTCGAAAAATGATTTAAAAATTCTAAAAAATATTGTAGTTATATTTTGACTTGTTTTAACCCTGATATAAATTTCATCTTATTTGCTTTTATAAAACTCTAAAAATGTGCAAAACCTTAAAAATATCATAAAAATCTTATAAAATCTTTTAAAAACCCAAAAAATGTGTTCTTGTCTCTATTTGTAGATATTAAATATGGTTTTTATTAAAATTAATTTCCAGGAGTTTTAAGCTTATTTTCTATTTTTAATTTGGAAAATATTCTTGGTTGTTTATCGTTTGTTGGTTTTATCAGTTTCTAATTTTTATAAATCCTAAAAAATCTAAAAATCCCTGAAAAAATTAAAAAAACAATATAAAATTATCAAAAAAAACAAAAATTATTTTACTTATTTTTTTTGGCTATTTTACCTTATTTGAAAAATCCAAAAAGATTATTTGTATGCCCTTTATTCATTCTCTTTTGTTTGCTTTGCCTTAAAAATTAAAAATACAAAAATTTGCAATATTAAAAATTAAAAATCAGAAAACAAAAAATATAAACTTTAAAAACCCATGAAAAAATAAAATGATAAAATTCACAAAAATCCAAGAGTAGTTTGCTTTGTTTTTCCTTTTTTTCAGTCTTTGATTTTTCATTGAGCTCCTTGTGTTCGACCCTATGAGATATACCAGGTGAATAAATAATAGCTTAGACTTGCTAAAATAATAGCTTAGACTCTTTTACTTGCTTGATTCATTTTGTGGTTGAATAATTTTCTCGATTTCTAGCCTGATTTCTGGGCTGACAATGACACTAATAATTGCCTAATTTCATTACGTAACCCTAGTCAGCGGGCTGGGTCATCAGGCACCGATGACAAGCGAGGCCTCGATGACGGGAGAAGGGGAGAGGAGGGAGTAACAGAAATGAAAATGCGAAACTGCGACTTTCTAGATACTTATATAAGCATTCTACCGATGGTTGGCAAACCACCACTGTCCTTTCCCAGACAGCTACCATTACGTCAGCGATTGTAGACTGTGGAGGTATATATAATTGTACCATTGTTTTGAATTTGAAAATATCCATGACTGTTCTACTAAACAACATTTCCTAAATAACTACTGGTAAAGTATATACCATGATGGTTGTCAATTTATCTCAACAGTATGGAAACTATTGTGTTATGAAAAGCTAACATTGATTTCCAACCGTCGATGTAACTAACAACTACCGGTAACAGCTTTGTTGATGCGATCTTAAATTAACATCGACGGTTAGGTAACCAATGATGAAATCTAGGAAAACCTCGTCACTCTTGCCATAATGACAGCGGCATTGAACCTTCGTTGGTGGTTTTTTAATCACAGGAGATGGCTTCGACACTATCGAACGGTAAGATAATTATGGTATTTAAGTCGGCTGAGAGTAAACGTCGGTATTACTCTCAAGCGATCGGCTTTAAGTGTTAACGTCGGTTGTTGCTAGTTAGTGGTGGTAGTTCTGGAACCGACGTAGACAATGTTTCAAAACTAAGGGTATTGTAGTGCCAACGACAGTTGTGGACCTTACGTCAATGATTTTAGGACAACCGGTGATGCCTTATGTCCATGTGATTTGGCAACTACTGTTATATGTTAAGAACTGCTAGTAATATATGTATAACATTTATCATCGTGGATATAGTAGAAGTCCACAATGATTTGCATACGATGATGGCGGTGTGAGAACCGTCAACGCTAATTAAGACAATCAACAACGGTTATATAGGGAACCACCGGCATTAGCTCTATTGACAGATGGTTTCTTTGGAGACACCAAGGTTGGTCAGCCATCAATTGTTATTTTTGTAGTAGTCCCCATGCGAGGCACCTCTCCTCTCCACTACTCCTTTGGGAAATGGATCGTGTGTCTGCTGCAGCAGACTCTGCAGTAGGCCTATGGACCGCTCGATCGTGATCGAGCGGTTCACACGAATTCATACTTTTTGTAGGCCCGTATCGGATGCATTCGTGTGAACCGCTCGATTACGATCGAACAGTCCACAGGCCTACTGCAGAGTCTGCTGGGCAGACACTGCAGCAGACGATCGGCTCCCGCTCCTTTGTACCCCCCTCCATCGCCCTTTTCCAGGCCCATCGTTGCATGAGGGCAGCTCTCCCCTCATACCACCCTCCTCTTTGAAGTGCTCTACCTCCGTCGTGAGCTGCCTAGGTCTCCAGGTTGCACTCCTCCTCCGACGCAAACTACCTCGAAGCGCTCTACCTCCACCACGTGTCGCCTCAGTCTATAGGTTACGCCCCTCCTCCGCCTCCACAACGCGTCACATTGAAGTGTTCTGCCTCTACCGTGCATCGCTTCGATCTTCATGTTGTGTCCCTCTATCGCATGCCACCTCAAAGCACTCTGCCTCAACGACACATCACCTCGGTCTTCAAACCATGCCCCTCCTCTTCTATGCTCATCCTCGGTCTCTAGGCCACCGTTGTAAGAGAGAGAGAGAGAGAGAGGATGTTTTAGATTATAAAGTTATCATATTTTATATTAAGAGTGTGACAAAAAGATCAAAATAGGTTTGCCAATTTAAAACAATAAAATTAATATGCACTTAGTTTCAGCCGCGGGATTAAAAATAGAAGGATGAGATTGAAAGCTTAACATGAAAGCGATAAGCCCCCAACTCATTTGAAGTTTCTCATTAAATGGGTTGTGATTTTTAAAAACACCTATGGGGATTTTGATAATGACCTTAATCTATTCTTCTGTCTATCATCTTGCATAGCTTCTACACAGTATTTTGCTTGGTCACTATCCGTCAAAAGAATAAAATTGTGTGCAGTGTGTACAGAGACGCTTCTCACACATAGATATGTGGATAGATATGCATTAAAGGCTGAGTCTTCCTCTTAATAGATCAATAGGAGCATTCTACTATGCCATCATCTTTTTCCTTGAGATTTGAAGCCTTTTCAAGAACTTCCTTTGGAATTGCATTGGTTAGGCTCTACATCAGCTGACATGTAGCAATTCTGAGGTGGATCATTTGATGGCTTCTAAATTTATGTAGTGGTCTCCTCAACAAATATTACATCTCGACTTCTCACGAGCTCCTTTTCAAGGGGGCCATATGACATCTAGCCAAAATCATCATTCCATATCCCACAAAGATGCACCATCTGATCTTTCATTCCAACTTGGATTGCTTAAGGTTCATGTAACCCAAGTGCATAAGTGGTTAAGCTCAACTTCTCTCAATGTGGATAAGCTAAATGTAAAACTTGTCACAATACATGACATTCCGACATCGGATAAAACACGACATGCAACTTATATGCATATTCTCGCATGAAACATGTCTAACACACGGATAAACCCGAAATTGTGAAAAAACACAAGTTACACGTGACATTGGTAATGATAAATGGGTCTATCTCCATCTTGCATCGGATAAGACAGAGATTTATGTATAGATATCCAGTGGATACCGCCTTATAATAAGAGAGAGCTTCTTTTCTAGACATGGACGGATATGTGTTTCAACTTTTACTTTAAATTTGTAAAAAAGAAAAGAATAAATAAAACTTTTTAAGACAATGAAGATTCCTTGTCTCTGAGAGCAAAAACACAACATCATCATTGAAGAAACACAATCAGGCACTTGTAAATTAACTGTGACATCGACATAACAAGAATGATAATTTGAGATGTGCCCACAAACATGTTGGTCCTTATGTTCAATTATGGAGTTTGACAGTTGGTAATACGCACGTGAAAGTGCCTCTCTCAAATATTTAGTATTTATAGCACCCTTGGCCAGTGATCACCTTGAAGACCAAGAAGGAACTTGCTCCAAACCAACACCATGAAGGTTCCCCGCACGACTGCATGCCTTCTCTTCCTGGCCTTCTTTTTCTCACTGTAACTTGCAAAATCTTCTTCTTCTTCTTCTCACAACGTGCGAGAAACGAAGTTCTCACGAGGCAGGTATCTGAAGGAATGGTTCCCTCCTCCAATGCTGGCCACTGGACATCATAAAGAGGTTGGTTTTGGCAAGTTCCACGCTGTATCATGCACTAAGTCATTATTAAGTTGTTTTGACGATGCATGCAGGCTGAGAGAATGCCGAAGTCTATCATCAAGAGGTATTTGGAGGGAGATGCAGAAAATAGTAAAATGGAGCTCATCTACCATGTGGATTATAACGGAGTGAGGACACACCCTTCACTACTTCCCAAACATCCAATTCCTTAGAAATCTCCTTGAGATATTTCCAGTAGCCATTCGACCTGTACTAAAACGCGTAGTCGCATGTTTGCACTCTATCAATGCACGATTGTCAAGAATATCTTTGTTGAACTAATCCGTGGCTTTGAAACATTCCAACTCCAGAAAGGATAATGTGTTCCAGGATATCAGATCTGATAAAGAAATTTATTTAATAGTTAAATATCAAAAAACCTTTTTTTAACAGGTTAAACAGTGATGCGGTGTCCTCTAAAATTCCGCGAAGAATTGCAATGGCAATTACATAAGCACGACCACTTACTGATTCAGATTCTCAAATGCCACAATATTCGACGATTCAGTTACATCGGTAATGGTGAAGATCTGAGAAGAAGAGTGCATATTGTTAACAGGCACCAGATGATTAATCCTCATCAGAGTCTTGTTATTTTTCCAGAAGATCTAGTGCAAGAGAAAATCGAGAAGTGCGATTGTTTCCGCAAATTCAACGCATCTCAACGATCATTGTCGTAAACCAATCAGCCAAAACCTTACCAATAGAAGTGCTCACGGAGGAGTATCCGGGCCATTTGATCGTGTGACCCATACTGACACATCATTCACGTACGGGTCATTTCGATGAGTAACTTCTATCGAATGTGTACGCACGGGATATCACATCTATTGAAAGGATATGATTACATATTAGATAAACGACCAGTAAAATCAAAAGAATCAGTCATTATGATATTTTTTATAAATTACGTTTATCATTTATGAGTTTCACATGCTGTTTCCGACATTGCTCCTTCAAGGATCCGTTTGTTCGGAATTAAATTAGTTGATCGATTTGGCAATGTCAAATAGTTATGTCACGAATCTAGTTACTATGTTAATTTATGCGTGTTCAAATGAAATACTTCTTGTGGATTCTACGAAAAAAATATTTACATGGAGTGGGCTCGTCTTAATAAAGGGAGACGTTGCTAGTTAAAGGCGATGTGGATGTCTGGATGGAGTGGAATGGCAAGAAATGAGAACACTAACGTCATGTTTGTTGCCAGTTTACCTCGAGGTAACCTGACATACCCTACTCTATCCATACATTCTTGGGTTGAAATTAGTTGTATGGACTATACAATTTCTTTGTTATAATATTTTTTAGGGATAATTACACCCATAACCCTAAGTTTTTCGTAATAACATTCATGACCCTGTATAATCGCGAATTACACGGAAAACCCTTAGTAATGCTTAACTCTTACATGACATAACCCTGTGTTATGTTCCGTTTGAGAGGACCGTTATATTTGACGGTTTTTGTTAAAAAAGACAAAAAAACCCTGATGTTCAATGTTATTTGCGATAAAATGCCACCGATGTCCAGGTCCTTGCCCACCCGCGCCCATCTGATCCTCCCATGCTCGAACAACCATCCCGACTGGTGAACTCCTCTCCTCGACCTCCTCACCCTCCGTCCAAAAGAAATCCAGAGTATAATCCTTACAAGAACAAACGAGAAGGAATATGCAATCCCACACCAGTTGGGTTTCTACGACACATTCCATTCGCACAATCACATCAAACCACCAAACATAAACTCAACAAAGCAACAACAACTCCAACTCCCCAATGGATGGCTCCAAACGGAGCGGCGCCACCGGAAGAGCTCTTGCTCTGCCCTTCATCTTGAACGGACCTTTCCCGGCACTGGAGAAGTGCTGCACGTACACGAACTCCACGGAGACGCCTCCCAGAGTGTTGGACCACCGCGTGCGGGCGAGCGCGTACCCACGCGCCATCCGGAACTGCCCGCTTCCCCCCACCACCGGCATCTCCCCGCCGTCCGACATCACGTTGTTCCTCCCCATCACAGCGAGGGTGCTCCCGTTGAACTCACCGCCGAAGAACACCAAATTCATGTTCATCAGCAGTCAGAACTCCCCCCCGTTGGAGGCGACGGCATAGAAGCCATGCGCCCGCCCGACGGACGTCGAGTTGCGGTCGAGGCCATCCGTCACGGGGTCGTCCATCATGACAACAGAGCCGAAGCCAAAGGTGGTGTTGTTGCATGGGGCTGCGACGATGATGGCTGTGGGGTTGGGCCCGCTCTGGATGTCGTGGAAGAAGAAGTGGAGATGGGTGGTCTTGGGTTGGCCGAGGTCGAATGGGTCCGCGGCGGAGGGCTGAGCGGTGGAGGTGGTAAGGAGGAGGAAGGAGAAGAAGAGAGGAGCCATCGTTTGTGGCTGTGGAGGTGGAAGTGTGGAGAGTGGGGGATGGTCTTATGGTGGCAGAGCAGGGGTGTTTGTTGGGAATGGGTGGAGGCGAGTGGAGGGAGTAGGAAGTTGCGAATTTCGAAGAACCACCCCGACTGGTGAACTCCTCTCCTCGAAGTTAACCCCCGCCCCTCGCAGCTTGAAGAGCGCCCAGCTCCTCGGGTATCCCAACACCCACCTCCTCGCCTATCTGCTCCTCCTCTGCTCGAACTCCGGCGCCGAGCTCCTATCCTCGAAGCCAACCCCCGCCCCCCCGCAGCTCGAAGCTCCCTCCGCGGTTCCCCTGCTCGAAGCCCGCACCCAGCTCCTCGCCCACCCCGGTGCCCAGCTCGCCGCTGCCCCCTCCCCCCTTGCGGGTCCCCTGCTCAAAGCCGGCTACTTCTCTTCCCCTGGTCGAATCAACCCCAGCAGTAGCGCCGAGCTTTGCCTTCCACCGATTCGAGTTTCTGCCCTGCTCGACGCCCACAACTAAAAGAGCCCGGAGGAGATGGCCAGTCGGCAGTGGGGACGGAGAGGAGGTTGAGGTGGACGGAGGGTGAGGAGGTCAGAGGAAGGTAGATGGAGGTTGAAGGGAGAGGGATTTTTTGTTTATTTGCTAGCCGTTGGATTGAGGATGAGTTAGATGAACTCATTCATATGGTTGAGTTAACACATTAAACTAACAGAGGGTTATGAGTGTGAGGTGGAGTGACTATCCAGGGTTTCTCATGTAATTCACGATTATACAGGGTTATGAATGTTATTGCCAAATTACTCAGGGTTATAGGTGTAATTATCCCTATTTTTTAATCGTATTCAAATAAAATAATTAACCTAAAAAACATACTATAATCATTAGAAAAATTAATATATCAATGTCACACCACACCACAATTATCATTCAACCCTCTCCAACCTTCCCAACCATTCAAACAACTACTTTTCATAGGAGGATATCCTAATCCAACACAGTTACCAAACAAGTCCTTAAGATGGATTTAAGTTTTTGCATGTGGATTCGAATGGAATGTAGATATATCCGTATTTTGATTCATCCCCGTATTATTTTTTTCATCTATGGCATATCCATGGATACGTGCAGATATAATATGTAAGAAATCCAATACATGGAAAAACTCAAGTTAATTTATACAATATTTCCACTATTATCTGTATCCAGCACATCCATTACAAATCCGTATTACATTTTAGAGATATTATAGTACATTTCATATTCATTAAGAAATATATCTACATCCACATTTATATATCGAATCAAAAAATAATAATGTAGCATCTATATCTATGTATTTAATCACTTGCATCTTTTTGCATCAATGAGATAATGGAAGCTTCCAATCAAGTACAATTTACACTGATTTTTTGGATGGGCTCAGCGCCTGGCGTAATCGGATACCCGACTCGTATTTTCAAACGAGCACCCGTGAGTTCAAGGTAAAAATGTACGACTCAAGCTGGATACTGACTAACTCACAAAATTTGAGAGGGAAGGTCAGTACAAAGCCAGGCCTATATTTGAGAAATTTCTTTTTATAAACCACATAATTAGGACATTAGGAGTTATGGCTGGTCCTTTAGACCTAATAATAAGACTCCTGGTCTAAATGTTTTTTTTAGGATAAAAAGGGTGACATCCAAAGTTGGGACTCACCGCACTTTAGCTTTATATATTAAAATGAATAAGAGAGGCACGTTACCTTGTGGACCAGAATTGATAAAGAGAAAGACAAGAAGCTAAAACATTTTCTGAAAAGAACTTTTGATTTTTAAAAATTAAGTCATTTCTCCCCTCCCCCCCCCCCCCCCCAATGGGCCCAAGAGCAGCAAATGGTAGAGCACAGTCGTCCGTCGAGTTACTTCCAGCATTCCTCATAGATCTCCAGAACTCAACCGAGACTCCTGGTCTAAATGTGAAACATCTGTGAGTAACAATTTGTTGGATTTTGAACAGCGAAGCATCTGTTGATATACCTTGAATCCTAACCATCTAATCCATGCTAAAAAAGCAATGTATGCACTCCCTCATGCCGCACCAAACTCCCTCATGTATGTACGGGAGTAGTATATAAACTCTCTTCGGATTAGGGCTCCATATCCTCTCTATCCTTCTTTTCTCCATATAGTGAAAACCGATCATCGCCATCGAAAGATGTAGCTCAATTACGAGTGTACCTTGTAAATCCACGTGTCTTCGTGCTAACATGATTGACCATTTGGGCAAACAGCAACTATATTTTCATCCTACTTTTAGTTTTCTTAGTCATACATGGGGCAGTACGCAAGGATTCATAAAACATAGCAGGAGTTCCTCTTTAATCCATGTGCATATGCTATAATAGTATGAGAGAGGGAGGGAGGGATATGTGGTCAAATCAGCAACCATCAACCAGTTGGCATTCCGTCATCCAAGAATGACAGCACAAGGAGACGATTCAAACACTGCTCTCCCATTGTGCTCTATTATTGCAGCAGCACTTTAGATCTTGGCGGCATTCTTAGTATTACTGTATTACTTTCTACGCCAGTGTTGACACACCCCTTTCCATGCCCAGAATATAACCACCATTGCGTTTAACTTCTTCAAATCCCGCCATTGCCGAAGTGCGAAATGGATTTTTCGATAAAACTACAGACACGATCAACCAAATAAGAGATGAAACAAGGAATGTAAACTCCAATCTAGCTGTTAAATGGATGAAGTATCTGACAAAATTACGCATGTAGCAGCAACAGTTGATGAAAAGATGTCACTTGTAGCATTAGAGGAAACTACAAGATTCATCCCATGAACTTAATAGTGGTACTACTCCACCACAGGAAATAAAAAGTGGACAAAATTGCATGCTGGTAGAAAATCACCTTCAAGTAGAAGCAGATCTTATGTAAACAATGGACAAGGACGGAGCACTAGCAAAATGTATTTAAAAAAGGCATAGATAACGCAAATGACTGGTCTCTCTTGGAAACAATTCGTGGATCATTTAAATCTAATAATTAGGAAAGGAAAGGGTGACCGGATTTATGTGATCTTGAATTGGTTAAGATGTACTGCTAATTAGTTACATTATCCTCCAATTTAGTCCCCAGCAATTACTATGACTTCATTGAGATATTTTAAAACAGTACAACTAATCACATTACTAAACGAAAGAGGACTTTAAAAGGAAACCATAAAGGAAAATGTGAGAGAGTCTATTCACTGTCTTTGTTTACCATGGTTTGTACCTATCATGTAAAATGAGAGTTTACCCCCATTTTTCAGAGACAGGCAGAAACCTTTCGTTAATTATAACGATAATCAAGTTATTTTTTAAACCAAAACAATTTTCTTATTAACCTTTTATAACATCTTCTACAATATTAAGAAAATAATCTAACATAGGCTCTAACAAAATTCACACAAACAGCAAGCTCTTCTCTTCTATCTTCTAGTGGTTTTCTGATTTATACCAAGAATGGGTCAAACCCCCTCTCCCCGTTGATAATGGCATCCACGCAGCATAGCATTAGGAAGAAGGATTGAAGATCAGGCTCCATATTTTTTAAAACAGTCTTGCTCTTTGGGGCCGTTGCACAACTCTAAAACTTGACAGCTTCAATAAAAACCTTTAAAACATGACAGCCGAATGAGTCCTTCAATTCAATCAGTGCCCACATATTATAATTATGCATGAAGTCAGGATTTAATAATTAATGTGCACACCAACTGTGAATTATAGTTCACAGCAATGTTGCCCTAAGCCGTCGGACTAAAGTGAGATCTGCTATAGTAATAACTGAGCAGAAAGAACATGATGTGGTCTGCAAGTTGAATTTCAATGGAGCAATTCGTTACTCCCCATTAGACCATCTGTCTAGCCAAGAAGCTTCTGCAAGGCTCCAGTTTCATATGCTTCAAGAGTATCTGAAACTTCAAAAACAGCTATTAGAAACTTCAAACGAAAAGATGGAGAGGTGTCACTCTCGTGCACATTACCGTCAGAACCACCAATATGCTTCCCACCGACAAACACCTGAGGAACTGTGCTTCTTCCAACAAGTGTGCTCAAGGCATATTGAATGTCAGCTCCATCATCTGCAAAAGATACGTGTGAAGATAATCAGATATCCAAAGAGTGTAATTTAAATATATTTTCTCATTCCACAAAACTCAAAGAACAAGTTATAGATGCGAAGTAGGAGTTGTTTTTGGTCTACAATAAGAAAAGCAGAATCCTCATTTGGAAAGGAGCCCCAAACATAGAGCCCACATTTGAAAAGACTATTGCACTTAGCAGAAGTAGGGCGTACATCAAACATGCGGATAAGCAAGCATGAAAACAACATAAGATGTACAAGGTGCACCCATAACTTGGCTACATTTCAGCAACGATGTCGGATCTCTCTCTAAGTGAAAGAACGGTAGTGTAGAGGATATAATGTAATCCTAACCCTAGGGGATTTATATGATATCCCATATAGATGAATACCCCTAATCGTTGGCACAATTAGGATCTAGACAGATCCCTAGTCAATTAGGATCCAGAGAAATTCCCTTATCACACATCAATTAAGATATATTATCAAGACCCCCATCCAGATGTCAGCTTCGCCTACCAGTGTTAGAGGCGCAATTTACCGGACTAAAAAGATGGGTTAGGATTTGACATTGACCACGTCAAGGAAATGTTAACTAGATCGCAGAAATTGCCTTTGTGAACATATCAATAGAGAATTGTTATGCCAACCTTCTTCTCCTTGATCCTCTTCACAAAATGGATGAAGTGAACCTGACATCGATACGCTCATGTTGAAATCGATCCTTAACAAGTCATATTGCACTACAGCACTATCGCAATACATGATAGCATGTTTTTGTTGAAGACCGAGATTTCCAATCAAGCCTTTAAATCAGATGTCTTCCTTTGTAGCTTCTGTCATCATCATATACTCCGCTTCTATGGTAGACAATGTAACTAAAGTTGTAAGGTAGCCTTGCAACTAATGTTCATAACTCTTAGAAGTAAAGAAATAACATGTCATTGATTTCCTCCTGCCAACACCAAGTCCAAATATGAATATCTAGCAACAAAATATTCTTAATCACTTTCATAAATGAAGCCATTATTAGATGTTACTCTAATCTCTGAAAAATGTGCTTGACCATAGCTTAAAATATCGTGATGTCGCCGACATAAAATGATGTTATGTCGATAGCGTTAAGTTGTTGATATCAATAAGGGATACAGTGTCGTTTTCTCGGATATCGAAGCCAATATGTCGGTGAAAAATCACCCAAAAATATAAATAATATGCAAAAACAATTTATTCATTCACATTCTTCATTCCCCTTTTGCCAATATGGGGTAATATAAACTCCTACATTTTCATTTTGCTCCTAGTATGTCTAGGGAGCTTTTGTGAAAGTTAAAGTATTTTAGGGAGATCTTGTAGACTATTCACCGATCGATGATATGTCATCTCCATCCCCTGATTTTCATTAAACGGCAGTGTTCACTAAAGCAGTCATACCACAAGCGCAGCAGTATGCAACCCTTGCGCATATCTTGGCCACATATGCAGGTTGTTCGGCCGCTTAAGGTCCAGTGAGTTCATCGGAAACAAATCCTCAAGATCTGAATCTAATAGCCCGTCTCTCAAACCCCTCTCTCGAATCGAAACCCCTCTCTGTCTCTCCGGATACCTTATCTCGAAACCCGTCTCCAGAAACCCTCTGCCTACGAAACCCCTCTTCCTAAAACCCTCCTCCTGCGAAGCTCCTCCACCTGTACCGCCTCCACATCGCAGCACTCCTCTGCCTCCTATAAATCTCCTCCCCCTCTGCTGGAACACTGCGAAGCTCCTCCACCTACAAACCAAACCTCTGCAGCGAAGCTCCTCTACCGTAAAGCTCCTCTGCCTCCGCCATGAAACACCTCTGCCTCCAACAACCTAGGTACATTTTTATGCTAAATATTTAACATATCACATTTATAAACCCTAATTGCTTAAGTAGTGGGATAATTTCATAAATCATGTAGCCTAGATTAATGATAAATGTTCAAAATTTTTTGAGTCTGGTAATTGTTAAAGTTACGTTGAATCACATGAATCACAAAGTTTAACGTATCCATTTATAAACCCCAATTGCATGAATCACGAGATGATTATGAATATTAAAATGTATTTTTTGAAGCTAAATTGAATCATAAACATCCATTATTCTTTAGAAATGATGTCAAGCTTTATAGAAAATATAGCTTCATTAATAGACATATCTTTTTTTAATTCTTAGTCACTACATTGTTGATGTTATTTGTGTTGATTTTTGGTTTTGCATCGGATACTTGCATATTTTGGCAATTGTTGTCAACTAGTATGTGTGCAAACTTTTCTATTGATATTTGGTGGAGCGATTGTTTTGAGATCTAGTTCAAAGTTATTTTTCTTATATCTTCTATTGGACCAAATTTATTCATAAATTTAGTTCAATAGTAGTTACCTTTGTAGATATTTAATTACTTTTAAATAAAAAAATTAGAAAACCGTGTAGAACCGCATATGCCTTCGCATATTGCTTAATCACTATTCGGTGACCTATCTGAATGTATACGTTTACTGCTTTCCTTAACCTTGTTATACGGTCTATCAAAGTCGCCTTTCGTTCTTACTTATTAATTTCTTATAATTTGTTTCCCACATCTTGATGTTTCAAGAGTTCAATCTTTAAAACTAATTGAAGATTTGATTATATTTCACTTATTATACAAATATCTGCCATTGTATATGTCATAGAGAATTTTTATATCAAATCTGAATTATTTTTGGGTTAGATTTGTATACATATTCTGTTAGCTAGATTTGATGAATCTTTATCTTTCTATGTAAAGGCGTCACAAAACCTCAAGCTCAATTAACTTGAATCGAACTCAACTCGATATGAGCTCACGAGTCGAGCTCCAAAAGCAGCTAAGCTCGAGTTCGAGTCGGTTGATGGACCCATTATTCTAATCGAGTCGAGTTCAAGTTAACATGTGCTCATCCCGATAACTTGATCTGATAACTCAAATTGACTTGTTAATATTTTTTACTATGAACCGAGAAACTAGACTACTCAACCATCCATCATTTCCTATCAACAAATGGATATATAACTAGCACATCCATGAACCAACCCACAATTCCAATGTCCCATATAATCATCATCTCTCTCAAACCCTCTGATATGACATATCCTCTCCCAAACCCTCCCACCAAAGTTGTGGCTCCTCGTCCTATCGTATCATGAGCTTCTCCTTCATCTCATCGCATGCATGTAACCGCTCCTTAGGTCCTCCCAAATCCTCGTGTGCAGCCTTCCTCATGATGGCACCAACTCTACTAGACCGCCCTCCATCTGGAAAGCATTTGTGTGTTTTTGGAAGACATTTATGCATTGCCTCTTTCTCCTTTGATTATGCCATCGGAAGGAGAATCCATAATCAAAAAATAAGAAAAAATATATAACACTAGAATTTTACGCGGAACCTTACTCTGTAAGGAGCAGGAGGAACCACGAGAGAAGGCCTCTGAGGATTGGATATTCTATTGTAACTCTCTCAATGAATACAGGGGGTGTGAGGCTTCTTATATAGCCCAACAGACAGACTAAAGTCCCACTTATAGATGATGTGGGACTAAACAAAAGAGCATGGTAATTGGATCTTGGAGAGATTCAATTACACATTTATTACATATTCTAACACTCCCCCTCAAGCTGGAGCTGAGAAAGTTGTAGCTTGTAACAAAGAAAAGCACACACAACACATTTTCACTCGATAAATCGGAGAGAGACAGGAGGAGATCTACTCGGAGTAGTTGATGTCGGCAAGGTTTAAAAAAGTGTGAGGCAATCCGAGGCGTTTTTCTGAAATTGAGGCGAGGCATTAGCCTCGAGGCGATCAAGGCGTAAGCCTTAATTTTTTGAAAAAAATAAAATTAAAGCAAAATACATTGAAAAAAGTATATAATAAAATAAATCTTTCCCAAAAACACATTCAAGAATAATCTGAAATTTCTAAAAGAAACAATACATAAGCAATGAAGGCATTGAAGTTAAAAAAAACTAATACTAAGCCACTAATATACGGAATATCAAGTTCCAACTCCAACTGCAATGATTCTATATGAGTATTTAACTAAAGTCTATCTTAATACTAAAGTACAATAGAAAACATAATTTTTAGTGTTCGAAGTAACAAAATTTAATATGCCTTGAATCACAATCATTTGTCTTGTTGGACGTAGTTGGAGAACCATCATATGACCCCCTTCCTGCCATATCATACCCCAACAAGACGAGGGTCTCGATGTCCACGTGTTTATTTTTTACTAATGATATTATTTTTATTCATCTATTCACAATAATATATAATAATTATTTTACTTCGTGTGTTTATTTTTCAACCTTGCTTCTTTATATATGTGATAACTACTCTAAGATTCACAACTTATACAACCAAATAATAACATCGAGTTGTAAACTTGTAACTAATATAAAATATTTATTATAATTCAAACAAAAATCTGTGTGTGCATGTGTAAATGTATGATAAATTGAATAGGATGTATACAAGATCATGGAGCTTCACTTGTTTCAAGCGATCTCTTTCCATGGAGCTATATATAGAAATATACAAGGTTTAACATGGAAACAAAAATACAAACATAAAAAAAAATATAATGCTTACGAAAAAATAGGGTCATATGCAAAGCACATAACCAAAAGTAAAATAAAACTCGTACTCGAGGCTTACACCTCTACCTCGCCTCGAGCGCCTCACATCTCGAGCACCTTAGACGAAGCTAAGGCGTACGCCTCACCAACCAGACCCGAGGCATGCGCCTCGGGGCGCTTTTGGCATGCCTCGCCTCGAGGCTTACGCCTTTGCGTCTCGACGCATCGCTTTTTAAAACCATGGCTGTTGGGAGAAGACCTCGCACGAGGACAGTCAATGACAATCAAGTCGTGCCTGTAGTAGAGTTGTTGCAACAACCAGGTCGTGCCTGGAGTATAGTGGTTGTAGAAGAAGTCCAACGTGGAAAGTAGTCGATGCTCGGGAAGATGGTCGATAAGCAATAGTCTAGAGTATCGATCTCTATTTTGTGATAGGCAGTAGAATTGTGAGGAGATCCCAGGTAGAGAAGACCATCTGGAGTAGTTGACGCCAAACATCATAAATGGAATGTTCGACTCTATGCAGATTTCGAGGGTTGGGCCACTCCTATACGTGAACCCTAAGAATGGTTTCTCTCATATCTTATGAGGACCGGAAGTTGGTTCGCTTATATAGGGACCTTGGAGATGAGATCGCTTTCCATGGAGCCACAAATAGAAAATGATGCACATGATAGAAATCCTATAGATACATCTCAAGTAGAGGAATATGCCTTGCTCTCACTCCCCCTTTCTCTCATACTTGTAAAAAATTAGAAATAGAAGACAAAGTTGGTAGAAACAATGAAGAACGTGCTTTTTTGTCGTCTTCCTATTATATATATAAGTTGCACTCTCTTTTTTGCTTGCCTCTTCTTCTTCCTTTTCAGTTTTTTCGTACAACTTTTTTTATAATAGCCTTTTTCCCAAAAAAATATATCTTCTTTTTTCTCAAATCAACCTCTCTTTTCTTTTTCATCAAATCAAACCCTCCTTTTTTCAATCGTGCCCAACTTTGGGCCCAAAAAGTATCTCCTCTCTTCTTTTATTCGACATCCCCCTTTCTGTTGTAAGCACAACCTAGTTGGGCCCAAAATTTCACTATGCAAGACACTCACCTTTTTTATTTCAGCTGACAATCGAGCCTGACTTGGGCTTCTACAAAAAAAATCATGCCCTAAAGAATAATAGAAAACCAAATTCCCATGCCCATAAAGGACATCATGCTTCCCCTCCTTTTGTATCTTAAGGTTCCCCTTTCCTTGTGCCTCCGGCTAAGGATAAAAATGGATATGGATATATCCGAGTATCCGCTTACTATACTCAAAGAATTACTAAATATGGATATCTGTATTCGAATATTAATTGAATATGGACATCAATTATAAAAAATTTCTGAATATGGATATGGTAATACCAAAAAGATCATCCGAATATCCGAGTACAAAATAATATATACATGTACATTTTTTGAGGTCAATATATATACACATACACATATACATACACATATAAATTCATACATACATACATATTATATTACGTTTAGTAAACAACTAAGCTAAACCCAAGTCCATGCATCGCCTCGATCTCCGACAAACACTACATCTCTTTGCCTTGACAACTTCATCGGAATCATAATAGGAGAAGTTTCGAGTAGGTTTCAACCCCTCGACGACTATATCTATAAAGCAGCTACTCTGCAACTATAATTTATTGATTGGCTAAATACTTTTATTATGGTGTGCGTGTGTATTATAATGATATTTTTTAAAAATCACTTCATGCTTGGTTATTCTATTGCATTTGTATCCTACCTTAAGTCGATCAGTATTCATATTTACTCTATTCGATCCTGATTTGTATTTGATGAATATTCTATCCGAATTTGTATCCAATTATGCTAGGATATGGTTCCCTTAATTCATATCTGACTCATATCGGTATCAGTATTCGTATTCGATATAGATGAAGCGAATACTGATTGATATGGAAATAGCCATATCCGATCTGTATCCAATCTGTTTTCATCCCTACTCACGACGTCGTCGCTTAGAATATGCAGTGGAGATGCCACCGCCTAGGGAGGGGTTGCCTGAACTTTGATGTCAGTTCCGATGGAACCCATCTCGCGTCGTCTCTTGCAAGATCACAACATGGGGTTCTCGTAGAGGGAGATGCCACCTTACGCCCATGCTTCCTCATACCACCTTAGCATCGTGTGTTGCTCTAATCAGATCAGAGAGGGTTCCATGATGGGAGAACCCTTCTCATGGTTATCGTCGTCCATGGGGGGCCGTCTGTAGAGCTAGGGGAGTCCTGCTACTAGGGAGACATCGTCGAGAAGTTTTCACCAACACAATTCCAGCCTTACCACTGCATCTTAAAGTGTTGTTCCATTGCAATGAAGATTCTGATGTTGACGTCTCTTTCCTCTAGATGAAAAGGAATTAGAGACTTTTAAGGCAGTAAGGCTAAATAATTTGTGCAACATATGTTATATGTTACTCAATGTTAATAATGTGGTTAATCATATATTTATGCATATTCTGTAGATTCACATGAAGAAAAGGAATAGGCTTGAATTCAAGCAATTAAAGGACGATTTTTGTCATATTAAACTCCAAGCTAAGGGATTGCTACTCTTCGAAAATGAAATAATTCATTCGCATCAAATGATAAAATGCATCTGAGAGAGTAGATTGGTGAAGATGAAGGAGACAATGAGGTGTTTCAAGGATTAGGGTTAGCGTGGAACTTAATGGTTGAAGCAACTGGCGCCAGTGTTCATGAAAGGGGGTTGAGTGGCCGCATATACGTGTGTGAACTCCTTAGCATGCCGCATATGTGAAGCCTCGTACTATGCGCAACTTGCACATATACAGACTGCATATGCGGGCTGTCAATCACATATGCATGTCATGCGCCCGCTTCCAGCTCCAATGACATTATCAGATAATCAAAACTCAATCGTAAGATCCGGATACAGGTTTAGGGTTTAGGCGACCTGATTTGCTATGGATTTCTCATCTAGACTCCCAAATAGGTTTGTTGATCCCAATTTCAAGCCCCAGAAACGAAGATCCTCTCCACCGCCTCCACAGCCGCTTGGAAGCCCTCCGCCTCCGTGCGAAGCTCCTCCACCTCCAGCTCCTCCGTGTGAAGCTCCTCCATATCCGGCTTCTCTCTGTGAAGCTCCTCCGTCTCCATGCGAAGCTCCTCCGCCTCCAGCTCCTCTGTGTGAGGCTGCTTCGCCTCCCAGCTCCGTCATGACCCTAGATCCCTATTTTCCTCTTATTTCAGGCTAATTTTTTATGTTTGATTTTTGGGAGCCAACATAGGTTTGCCGAATGATTATCTCTTATTCCATGCCAACTTATTCCAAGTATGAAATGAACTATAACTTATTGTTTGCTAACAATGTTTAGGCATATACAATGATTAATCCCATATGATTATTTTTAACTTAGGTTTATATTGTTTACTAACAATGTTTAGGTATATAAAATGAAACTGTACTTAGGTTCTGTTGAATGATTATTTGTTTGAAATAATTTAAGATATGTTTGGTCTTTATTTGTACTGTATTGTTTGTTTCCAAGTATAAAATGTTTATGCTAGCATTCAACTTAAGTCTATTGAATGATTATTTTCTTAAATGATTAGGTTTGTACATGTATTGTTTTCAAGTATAAAATGTTTATGTTAATATTCAACTTAGTTCTGTTGAATGATGTTTTAAAAAGAATTTAAGATATTATTAGGTATGTAGTCATGTGAATTTATTATGAATTTACTAACAATGTTTAGTATGAATTTAGGTATGTAATTATGTGACCCTCCTAGCTATTTAAAATTTAGTTGTATTATTTTGATTTTATATACATATTTATTAATTGAGATCATATGGTACTTTTTTGATGATGTTCTATGATTGAATGTTACGCAACTATGGCCTCTAGACTTCCATCTAATAGTGGTTCTTCTCCTATGCCTAAAACTGGAAGGGAGCTTCCTATTCAGAGGAACGCTGCAACGGATGAAAGTATATTTTTTTCTAGCAAATCCGAACCCTAGCATGGTTACTTGTTGTTTATGTCAGAAGGTTGTGATCGAAGGGATCAATCGCACGAAGCAACATTTGGCTCATATTAAAGGCAATACGGCATCTTGTCCCCATGTAACTCTTGAGGAGAACAGAGAAATTATGGACAACATAGAGAAAATTAAAATGAAAATGAATGAGAAGACCGCGAGGATGAAAGACATTCAAGGGCAAGTTTCCATCAAGATTAATCAACCCTTGAGATGGAGAGAGTAGGATGGAAAAATGCCTCAAACTTCAGCAGAAGATGTAACAACAGAGAGCAGAAGATGTGCCAGCGGAGAGTCTCCGTCAATCCACAATCAAAGATACATTTGCCAAGGTGGAACGTGCACGTGTGAGTTCATTTGTGGCAAAGTATTTCTATGATAATGGCATCGCTTTCAATGTTGTCAAAAGTGACTCCTTTTTTCGAATATGCAAAGCAATTGGGCAGAGTATGGAAGGTCGTGCAAGCCTCCAACATACTACGAGCTTACAGAAACCCTTTTGAAAGAAACAAAAGAGTTCTTGCAAGCGCATCATGATTATTGGAAGACTTCTGGATGTTTCATTATGATGGATGCATGGACTGATAGGAGAGGAAGGAGCATCATGAGTATTTGCATCAATTGTGAGCTTGGGACTAGCTTTCTGAATTCTGTTGATTTGCCTGCAGATTTTCATACCGTCGACTACATCGCTTCCTTAGTGGAATAGTCTATTGAGGAAGTTGGGCCCGATAATATAGTCCAAGTAATGATAGACAATGTATCTACCAATATGACTGCTAGCAGAATCCTGAGAACCAAGTACCCTACGGATCTTCTGGAGTTCTTGTACGGTACATTGCATAAATCTTCTGCTAGAAGAGATCGGCAAAAAGTCAAAGGTGAAAACTGTCATCACAAAGGCAAAGACATTGATTGTCTTCGTATAGTCATGTATAAACATTGAGCATGATGAGACAATTTACGCAAAGAGCGAGATATTGAGGTTGGGAACAACAAGATTTGCAAACATGTCTCACATTGCAATCTGTGTTGGAGAAGGACAAGTTGAGACTTACGTTTTCTTCGGATGAATGGAGAGCTTGTAAATGGTACAGGACGATGAATGGGAAATCGCTTCAGCCATAGTTCTGAGTCCTTCATTTTGGACTCAAATGTTGTTGACCTTGAATGTCTTTTCTCCGTTGGTACATGTTCTATGGATTGTTGATGGAGATAGGAGGTCAGTTATGGGGTTTGTATACGGTGAGTTGCAAGATGTAAGAAAAGAGATCATTAGCATTTTCAAAGATGTCGAAGCATCTTACAAACATTTTGTTGATGCCATTGACTTAAAGTCAAAAGGAAGATTGGATAGCCAACTCCACCTTGCTGCGTATTTTTTGAATACCTATTTCTTTTATAGGGACGGTGATCAAATCCAGAGGAAAGGTCTTGCTCTAAAGGGATTCTTGGATTGCATGGATATTTTCTATCGTGATTTAGAGATCCAAGATATCATCACTAGGAATGAGTTGTCTTCATACGAAGGAAGTGGCAAAAGGATTATTTGGCAAACATTTGGATGTCAGACAGAGGTCAATCATTGATGATGATTTCAATCCAGGTATTGATGAAAAAAATAAGAGAGTTATTTATTCATTGAACCATAGGCTCTCTTATATAGAGGAGAGACTTATGGGTGAATTACATAAAGCAGACAAAAGGAAAAGGAAATAGATAATAAAGTACAAAAATATAAATATATCTCTACACTCTCCCTCAAGATGGAGCATAGATATCTATCATGCTCGGCTTGGATGAACACTTTTGAAAAGACCCTCTAAGTAAGGTCTTGGTGAAAATGTTTGTCGTCTGATCCCCCTGAGCTGACATGGGATGTAGAAATAAAGCCCTTCTGAATCATGTCACATATATAATGGCAATAGACCTCAATGTGCTTTGTTCTTTCGTGGAATGCATGATATTAGCAATAAAGAAGACAACCGGATTGTCGCATTTTAGCGACATGGGAAGAGGAACATCTATATGTAGATCTATAAGGATTGCTCGAACCCACATCATTTTTGTGCATGCTTGTGCCATAGCCCTATACTCAGATTCAGCACTAGATCTAGCAACAACAGTTTGCTTCATGCTTTTCCACGAGACAAGTGAATTTCCAACGTATATAGCAAATCATGATGTGGACTTCCTGTCCTTGGGGCAACCTGCATAATCTGCATCTGTACATGCTGAAATAGTGACAGTGCCACCTCTTTTAAATAGCAGCCCTGCACCTGGAGATGATTTAAGATACTTAGTATCATATGTATAGCATCCATTTGTACCTGACAAGGTTGTTCCATGAACTGGCTCACCTGACTGACAGCAAATGAAATATCGGGTCTGGTAGTGGTAACATAAAGAAGCTTTCCCACCAGTTCCATGTATCTTCTCCTGTCAACCTCATTAGTATCATCATCATACAGCTTCATGCTTGGATCTATGGTGTAGTAGCAGGTCGACATCCAAGCATACATGTGTCACTTAACAAATCAATGACATATTTCCTCTGAGTCATCACAAGCCCTTGTTGATTTCTGGCAAACTCCTAAACCTAGAAAGTATCTAAGAACTCCTAGATTAGTGGTAACAAATTCACGACCCAGAAATTCTTTTGCCCTCTTTATTCCATGTATGTCATCTCCTGTAATAAGTATATCATCAACATACACCATAATAGCAATCATACCTCTGGAGGTTCTCTGTACAAAAAGAGAATGGTCTGCATTCGACCGTTTGAACCCCTGCTTCTCAAAGAAATCTGGGAGCTTCTGGAACCAAGCTCTCGGGCTCTGCTTAAGAACATAAATTACCTTATGAAGTCTACAAACATGTGAACACTCCCCCTTAGCAACAAACCCCAGCGGTTGTTGCATGTAGACTTCCTCTTGAAGATCACAATACAAAAAGGCATTCTTGACATCAAGATGAAAAAGAGGACAATCTCGACCTACGGCAAATAATAAAAGAATCCGTAGGGTAGAATAACAAGCAACTGGAGAGGAGGTGCCAATATAATCCACCCCATATGTCTGAGTAAAGCCACGTGCAACTAGTCGATCCTTGTACCAGTCAATGCTACCGTCTGCATTGTGCTCCAATGTAAATACCCATTTGCAACTTACTATAGACGCCCCAGCGGGGGCCGGGACAAGACTCCAAGTACCTATTTACTGAAGAGCTATCATCCTCCTCCGTAACTAGACGCCACCTACTATCCGTCAATGCCTCCCGGTAAGTCTGTGGTATTGCCACGATGGACAAAGCAACGGCAAACCTCCTGAAGTCACCCATCAGACACTCAAAGGTGGCATGAGAAGCAATCAAGACGCTCAAAGGTGACATGAGAAGCAATCGGATATGGAGCACATGAACGCTCTTGATTCCTAATAGTAATTAGATAAATCAAGATCATCATCATCCCTGTCTGATCATCAACCTCCTGAGATAACCCCTGCTGAGAAACATCATTATCTGGATGACGAACCATGAACATGAGTCGGAGCAGGCCGCCAGTTGTAGTGATGTGGTAGTGGCGAAATCAAAACAAAGGGAGGGATGGGGCTGATGGAGGTGATGGAGGAGGTGGTAGTGAAGGTGGATGGTGCATGGGTAGAGGTGGAATATAGACATCATTATTCGAATCTCAAGGTGTCAACCTATCACATGTAGGAGAAAAATATATGACATACTCACAAAATGTGACATTTGCGCTAACATAATATCTCCTGTGTAATGGATCATAGCAATGATAACCATCTGAGTTCTAGAATATCCCAACAAAGACACATTTGACAGCCCTAAAAGAGAGCTTGTCAATCCCTGAAGACAACAAATGGACAAACGCAACAGATCCAAAAACATGAGGGGTAAGAAAGAACAAACTCCTTGTTAGGGAAAACAAGGGAAAAAGGTATCTTCTCCCCTAGCATCGACGAGGGCATACGGTTAATGAGATAGCAAGCTATGAGAACCGCATAATCCCAGAATGAATGAGGTGCACAACTCGGGATCAAGAGGGTATGAGTGACATCAAGGTGGTGTGCTTTCTTTCAGCAACACCGGTCGGTTGAGACGTATATCCTCTTGATGTTTGATGAAGAATACCATGAGATGAGAAGAATTGAGAGAGCACTTGAGTACAGAATTCCAGTGCTTTATCAGTCCTGAACACTTGAGTACAGAATTCCAGCGCATTATCAGTCCTGACAATTTTGACAGATGTAGAAATAACATTATGCACTTCTTTAATGAAATTCATAATTGCATTTCCAGCTTCTGATTTATTCTTCAACAAGAAACCCTGAGACAGATGACTAAAATCATCCATAACAACTAAATAAAATCGGTATCCCTGATGATCGGGAATACGACTTGGACCCGAAATGTCTGCACGGAAAAATTCAAAAGGGGAGCTATTGCTCAAACTCTGACGACTAGGGAAAATAGACCGATGATGCTTCCCTAACTAACATGCCTCAGTTGAATGATGAGCGTGGTGAAATATGGGACGGACTTGACGTAATTTCTGAAGTGGAAGATGACTGAAGTGGAAGATGACCGAAATGCAGATGCCATAGGAAGGGAGAGACCGGTCCACTGGAATGGGAGGATAGCCCAGCTTACGGTGTTTGGACCAATCAATAGAGGTCGCCCTGCTCACGGCCACAGCCAATCACCCTATCCGTAAGAATGTCCTGAAACACAAGAGATGATGGATCAAATATTGCTCGACAATGTAAATCATTAGTAAGTAAATTCATTGAGAAATCAGGGGCATGCAACACATGCATAGAGGGCGTTAAGGTGATCTGATGCAATATTTCCTAAATTGATAGGGTGACCCGGATTGAAGAAGCATACTAATTTGGTCAATTTTCAAATTAAGGGAATGTCGTTCGTAATTAGTTATTTTAATTAGTTTGCTTATTTTAACTAAATAAATTGAGATTGTAATCTCAACCTTTTTGGTAGATAAAATTAGAGTCAATTAGAATCAGTTAAAGTCAATTAGGATCGAGTCGGATTTTATTTGAATTCGAATTTGAATCACTTTCTATTTTTGTAATTCCAACCCTCCTATATTAAGGGGTTGGTAGTCTATTGTAAAGGACAGTTCAGATGTTATTAAAAGTGAGATTATCTCTTTTTATCCATCTCTCTCTTTCTCTCTGTCAACGTGGTCTTCACGATTCATCCCTAAAATCACTCGTTCTCCGACGAGTTTTCTCCTCTCAACCCCTCTTATTTCTTCTCCACCGATATCCCCACCATAGAAATTATTTTCTCTTCCACCAAAAATTATTTTTCTCCATTTCAAATTTCCATCTGCATCATTTGGTATCAGAGCATGGCAACCGAATCGTTCTCATGATTCGACGATCATGTCGCATATTGACGGCTGCAATACGATTTAATTCGTCTCTCCCATGGTTCGGATTCACGCTCGCATTTAAGGAAGTTCAAGCATCGCCTCCTATCAAGTTTCAAAGTCCAAGTATGGTTGGACACAAGTTGTCCATCAAAAACAAAAATCAGAACGTGGAACTTGCTGTTCAACCCGATCTCAGCCAAGAAAGCGAAGGTATTTTCACATCCGAAGAATATTTATTTCATCCAACTCTTGTGCAACAAAACTATGAAGAAATAGGGACGATTTTTGATGAAAGTACGGATGAAGAATATGAAATCATCGATTTTGTGAAGTTGAAGTGGCTGTCCAGCAATCAAAAAATAAAAAAAGGGAAGACTCAGGGCCCATCTTTGACGGAGATTTTGTAGATGGAGAAGTCCATAATCTCGAACGGCTAGAGGGTGAACTTGTTGTCCAAGGGGTGGTAGAAACCATGTACGACGCAAGTATCACGAGTAAGCTTGCCCCTCTCCCTGCCAAAGTCCTCTTCGTTGCTACCCAGGATGCCCATACATCACTACTATCACAAACCGTGGCACCAGAATCGTCTGGGACTCCTCCACCGACCGCGCGAATTCCTCCTAAGACCCGCAACCTGGGCCCCTGTCGCTACAGTCGAGCTCGACATCGCGGCAACCGCACTTCGGTGTGGAGGCCCCCCTTTCAGCTCGCCGCCGCAGCTTAAGGCTTCCCGATTCAATCCGTCACCACCACGCGCATGTCAGGCACAATCACATCAGGTGCAGCTGTCGCCAGCACCGTCTTTCAGTCACGAGACCCCCTCGCTGGGGTCCCAATGCTTGCAGCAAGCACCACCCCCGCGGCTGTGAGTCCTGCCTAGGACCCCCCCGTCGTCGCTACAGCCACGCGGTCTTCCACCTTCGTCCCCGCCCTCTTCTCGTGCGTGAGGGTTGCGCTAACGAAGAGCCCCGCCGCTAACACCTTCTCCTTTCATCTCGGCACCGCCTCTTATTTTGGGAACAAGGAACCCTAGCGTGGGATTTCTCTGGAAGAGAAATCGAATCCCTGAAATTTGGGAATGGGAGTTTGATTTGGAAAATTTACAAGCATGCCCCTCCTCATAATAATTTTTATATAAGGGTCCAATTGGAGGGTAAATTATGTTATTGGTATATCATAAGTGAAGGGGTGCGAAAATTACAGAGACGCCCTCCAAATTAAAAAAAATACAAACGTAACATTGAAAAGGATATGATTGGAGGAATTTGAAGCTACAATTTCAAGATCGAATTTTCCGACGGTACATCGAAGATCAAGTAATTCGTCAGGAGACGAATTTTTCAAGCAAAGGAGAATTGATGCAATATTTCCTAAATTGATAGGGCGACCCGGATTGAAGAAGCATACTAATTTGTTCAATTTTCAAATTAAGGGAATGTCGTTCGTAATTAGTTATTTTAATTAGTTTGCTTACTTTATCTAAATAAATTGAGATTGTGATCTCAACCTTTTTGGTAGATATAATTAGTCAAGAGTCAATTAGAATCAGTTAGAATCAATTAGAATCGAGTCAGATTTTATTTGAATTCGAATTTGATTCACTTTCTATTTTTGTAATTCCACCCTTCTTATATAAGGGATTGGTAGTTTATTGTAAAGGACAGTTCAGTTGTTATTAAAATTGAGATTATCTCTTTTATCCGTCTCTCTTTCTCTCTGTCAACGTGGTCTTCATGATTCATCCCCAAAATCACTCGTTCTTCGACGAGTTTTCTCCTCTCAACCCCTCTCATTTCTTCTCCACCGATATCCCCACCATAGAAAATATTTTCTCTTTCACCGAAAATTATTTTTCTCCATTTCGAAATTCTTTCTGCATCATAATCTCCCCTTGTTCTGTGATTGGGGAATGAGTCTCGTCTGCTATGATCACAATCACTCCTGGAGAAGCCTGCCTGTAGGCTGTGAGCTGATCTCTATCTCCACATAAATGATGTGTAGCACCAGAATCTATGATCCATTCTGAGATATCTGAACCATGATAAGAGGTAAAGGCATGAACACTACCTGAGGTAGTAGCTCTTGCAGTAGCAGCGATGTCCAAGCTGTTCTCTAAAGCAGGTGAAGTGGTACTAGATGGGAGCATGATGTCTCTTAGTCGAGACACAAGCTCATCATAACGTTGATCTGATGTGGGTACATCGGCATAGTCTGAACCTGCTCTGCTACACCGAAAGATGCTGGGAAATCATGCTTGAAGTAGCAATTATCTTATGTATAACCAGATCGGTAATAATAGGTACAAGGTGGTCCACGACCACGTCCACCTCTACCACGTGATCCCCATCCATGGAACTGAGATGGACCTCTCCCACGAGAGGCTTCCATGGCAGACGAATTCGATACTGGAGCGGGAGTTGAAATATTGATCCAGCTCAATCTATGGAAGGCCTCCTCCATGGGAGGAATGGTAGTATCAGCAGTATATGGGAGGAAGCGGTAGTGAAGATGTCATGCTGAAGCTGTAGAATTTTTGTATCATCCTTGGCTTGTGAATACGTGGTAGCAAGAATGCCCCACATGGCTTTGGCAGTGGGCTGGTATCCATCGACGTCATTAGGCTCATGAACTGAATGGCCCACAACTCATAGTTCGACCTATCCATCTTCACTATCGACGCAGGACCTCTGAAGGCGCCTGTGGTAGGGATATATACCTTGCTTTCCGACATGTTGCCTGACGAGGAAGACTAGGATAGTAGACTAGAGAATGTATCGTCTACACTAGCATACGAGAAGATTGTTGCATGTGTAGACTCAAATCGCAACCAACCCCAGCAAGAAAAAGAACACCGACGCACCAATAGAGGAGCAAAGATGATGCGACATCGTACAAGAGATAGGGACGGCAACACCGTCTTAGCGAGAGGTGTGCAACGGCTTCGGCCGCAGGAGGTGCGGCGGCTCTGGCCACAGGAGGTGCGGTGGCGGAAAGGAGAGCGACGAGCAGCGGCTACGACCACAGGGGGTACGGCGGGTATGCCCGCAGGAGGATCGGCTGCAAGGGGTGCCGTGGGTACGATAACAGGACCAGCAACTAGAAGATGAGTGACTGGCGGCGAGCGATAGGCGGAGGTCCAACCGCGGGTAGGGCGGCTCCATGCGAGAGGGCAAGATGTGGGGCTAGGATTAGGGTTTCGGGTACAAGAGCTCCGATCTAGGATCGCCACTATGATACCATGTTGAGAAAAATAAGAGAGTTGTTTATTCCTTGAGCCCTAGGCTCTCTTATATAGAGGAGAGACCTATGGGCGAGTTACATAAAGCCGACAAAAGGAAAAGGAAATAGATAATAAAGTACAGAAATATAAAATATATCTCAACATAAATTCTCGGAATTCATAGAATTATACGTTTAATGAGTACTAATTATTTATTCTTAAAAATAGCCCATTGCATGGCATGGAAACGCCACTTTTGAAGGAAATGGCAATGAAAGTTTTAAAGATGGCAGCTTCTTCCTCATGTTGTGAAAGGAATTGGAGCACTTTTGAGGCAGTAAGGCTAAAAAATTGGTGCCACACATGTTAGATGTTACACATCATTATCGAGGTGGTTAATGATATATTGTGGTTATTTTGTATATCGACATAAAAATGAACAGGATTGAATTCAAGCAATTAAATGACTTGGAGTACGTTAGATTCAACGCCAAGTTGAGGGATCGCCGTCTTAAAAAATGAAATGATATGTTTGCCACAAATGAAATGACTTAGAGTACGTTAGATTGGATTGGTGAAGAAGATAAAGGATATGATGGGGTATTCCAAGGATCAAGGCTGATATGGAACTTAGTGGCTGATGCAACTGACGCAGAAGATTTGGTGCAACATAGAAGAAGTCAAAGGTATGCTACTGCTGCAACCTCATTGCCGAGCTTAAATGAGGAAGAACTCCCATCTGAGGAAGAGAGTGAAGATGAAGTTGATGACAATATCGTTGTAGAATTTGATGATGATCTGGATTAGAATTGTTTTCTACTTAGTAGAATATTGGCGCTTGAACATTTCAATTTTCTTGTGCTATTTTAATTAGTACATTACTAAAGTTATTTGTGTTGAATTTCTGTTTTCTTTCGGATACTTACATAATTTGGTGATTGTAGTCAGTTATTATGTGTGGTAACTTTTCTATTGAAGTATTGATATTTGATTGATAGAGATTGTTTTGAGCTCTACATGAAAGTCATTTTTCTTAGATCTTCTGTTGGACCACATTTATTCAGAACTCGATTTAGTTGTAGTCACTTTTGTAGATATTTTTTATTTTTTAAAAAAAATAGGAAACTGCATAGAACCACATATCGCATATGCCCCTGCATATCTCTTAATCATTATTCAGTGACCTGTCTGAACGCATACGTATATCGCTTTCCTGGACGTTGACTAGTGTATAAGATTTGATGCAACATAGAAGAAGTCAAAGGTATATCGGTGGCTCATCCTTACTACCAATCTTAAATGAAGAAGAAGAAATCTCATTTAATGTAGAGAGTAAAAATAACAATGAAATCGCATCAGTGAAGTATAGGATGATCTGGATTGAAAATGTTTTAGAATTCTCTTGCTTAAACACTTTAGATTATCTTGTTTCTATTCACTTTAGTACATTATTATATTTTTTGTTGCTTTTAGATGGTTGGTACTTACATATTGGTGATTCTCATCCATTAGATGTTCAATTTTTTATTAATGGAGATTGTTTTGAGCTCCATAAAAGTCTTTTCCTTAGATATTCTTGAACTCAGCTTTTGTTACATAAATTTTGTGGAGAAAGAATGAATCATTATGTTTATTACATGAATCTAGGGTCTCTTATATAGAGAAAAAACCATAGAAAGCTAATAAAGGGATAAATACTGTTAGAGATTGCAGAATATTTCCTTCTTTATATTCTATTGTAATCCCACAAGGGCTTTTATGTTAAGAGAATATTCTATGTGACTATTTGTTAAGAGAATATTCTATAGAGAATATTCTATATTCTAAAGAATATTCTATAGAATATTCTCCTTTGAGCCCTCTAGGGTTTAGTCCTATATAAGGACCCCTAGACCTCTTGAATAAACAACGAATCATCTTTTCTTATCATTCTTTCACATGGTATCAGAGCAGCGGTCCTAGGCCGGTGTTCTGACCTAATCACCCCTCCGCCACCACCAGCCCTCCAAGTTCATCTACAACCGCGTGCCGCCTCGGGTCTCCGCACCTCCTGCCTTAGGCCCGCGCCGCCTCGGCTGAGCGTCGCCAGGTTGCTCTAGGGAAGCCAGGTACCACCGCCAGGTCGGCCAGACCCGCCTCGCGCTGCCAGGCACCTCCGCCAGCCTCCTAGGGCCTCCTTCCGCCGCCAGGCCGACTCCGCCAGGCCCCCTCTTGTGCCGTCAAACGATCATTGCCTCATCCTTCTTATTTCTTGATGAGGGTTTAGATATTTGATGATAAATTGAGGGAAGATATACTCTCTAGGTCACTTTTTCTTGACCTAAGCCGCCACAATGACGTCTGTCGAGATCAAGCCCACGTACCCTACTTCTTCTTTGCTGGTACAGGGCACTTCTATCAAGTTGAAGGGCTCCGAAAATTATGTTCAATGGTCTCGATCTTTCAAAGTGTTTGTTGGTGGCCAACGCAAGAGCTACGTTCTTACAAAAGTTCCACCTGCGGAAACTGATAAGGACTATGAAACTTGGTTTGTTGATAATTGTCAGGTTATCATTTGGATGACGAACAGTGTCTGCCTGTAAGCATGCATGGATTATTGATTCTGGAGCCTCTACCCATCTTCCTCTGTGAAGACTGTTCGAGTTGCTAATGGGGATCATTCCCCAGTGACTGCTGTTGGTACTGTCAACTTTTCTTCCAAGCTGCATCTGACAGATGTTCATTGTGCCCCTGCTTTTCCTCTCAGCCTTCTATCAGTACAGAAGCTATGTCATCAGCTTAACTGTCGTGTTATTTTTGATGAGGTTTGTTGTTATTTTCAGGACATCCGGACGAGGAAGATTTTTGGAGGGGGTCATGAGAGGAACGGCCTCTATTACCTCGACATCCCTTCTGATTCCAACTTTGCCGGTGCAGTCTCCATCTCTGAAGATCCTTTTCTATGGCACCTTCGTCTTGGTCACCATTCTGCTAAAGCTCTCTCCATGATGTTCCCTGAACTTTCTATACTGAAACCCTTTAAGTGTGAAGCATGTCAGTTCGGGAAACATCATCGAGCCTCCTTTCCTGCACGAACTGAGCCTCGCCGCCGTACTCCTTTTGCACTTGTTCACTGTGATATCTGGGGACCCTGTCCGGTCCGAAGTCTAAGTGGTCATAAATATTTTGCTGTCTTTGTGGATGACTACAGTCGATCATCTTGGGTTTTTCTGTTAAACGAACGCTCAGAAATTAACAATATTGTCAAGAATTTCTTTTACTATGTCAAAAATATCTTCTCCACTACTGTTAAAATATTTCGTTCTGATAATGCATTGGAATTTATACAAAATGATTTGACATCCTTCTTTGCTTCCCAGGGTGCTATCCATCAAACCTCTTGCCCATATACCTCCCAATAGAATGGGGTAGCCGAAAGAAAACTTCGACATCTCCTCGACATTGCCCGCTCTCTTCTTACCCAAATGAAGGTCCCCAAAACCTATTGGGGAGATGCTATTCTCACTGTCGTCCATCTTATCAACAGAGTTCCCTCTGTCTCCCTAAATGGCTCCACACCCTTTGCCTTATTGTATCCAAATGACTCACCATTTCCTCTACCTCTGCGGATTTTTGGATGCACCGCCTTTGTTCACAACTTTCATACTGCAGACAAATTATCGTCACGTGCAATTAAATGTGTTTTTTCTGGGTTATTCCCAAACAAAGAAAGGGTATAGATGCTATGATCCTTGTGGTAAACGCTATTATATATCAGCTGATGTCACCTTTTTCGAACAAACTCGCTTCTTCAATCAAGATGTGTCTGATATACCATTAGAACTTCCTCCTCCACCAATTGTCTATAAAAGAAAACATGTGTCCCCTCTTGTTCCCGTTCCTCTACCAGTTCCTTTGTTGCAGGAAAATATGCCATCTTCAAGTGGCCCCACCAATACTTCTCTGGATGATCCTCAGGAGCTTCCCATTGCCCTACGCAGAACAAAGAGGCAATGCACTATCCATCCTATGTCTAATTTCACGTCCACTGATAGCCTATCATGTTCTGATAAAAGATATGCAGATGCTCTTATGACAATCTCTATCCCAAGAGACTATCACATTGCATTACAGGACCACGGGTGGCGACAAGCTATGAATGAAGAAATGGATGCTCTCAATTCCAGAGGAACATGGGATCTAGTTCCATGTCCCGAAGGTGTCAGGCCTGTTGCCTGCAGATGGGTCTTTACTACGAAACATTCTCCAGATGGTTCTATTGACAAACTGAAAGCAAGACTTGTGGCAAAAGGCTTTACACAGACATATGGAGTTGATTACTTCGAGACTTTTTCACCTGTTGCCAGGATGGGGTCTATTCGCACTATCCTCTCTGTAGCCGTGAACAAAGGCTGGCCTGTTTTTCAATTGGATGTCAAGAACGCATTTCTATATGGTGATCTTGAGGAAGAGGTTTACATGATGCAACCCCCAGGTTACGAAGTCGAGGGGGAGTATGTTTGCCGACTTCGCAAAGCAATTTATGGTCTAAAGCAAAGTCCGAGGGCATGGTTTGAGAGACTTAGTTCAGAGATTAGCACTCTGGGCTTTCACAGAACTACATCTGACCATTCAGTCTTTGTCAGAAAACGATCAACAGGTACTGTCATACTAGCTGTATATGTGGATGACATGGTTGTTACAGGTGATGACGATAAAGGAGTGCTAGAAGTGAAGACTTTTTTGCAAAAGGTTTTTGTCACCAAGGATCTGGGGCAACTTCGCTATTTTCTAGGTATAGAAGTCTTACGCACCAAGAAGGGGCTTCATATGTCACAAAGAAAGTACTGTTTAGATATACTAACTGAAGCAGGATTACTTGGGTGCAAGTCATCTGGCATACCTGCAGAACCAAAGAAACATTCTACACCAGATGATCCTGCCTTTGAAGATACTACAAGATACAGAAGCCTGGTTGGCAAACTTCTGTACCTTATTGTTACTAGGCCAGACATATCATATGCTGTGAACAGAGCTAGCCAACACATGGAGAAACCATGCTACAGCCACTGGCAAGATGTTCTTCAGATCCTTCGCTACCTGAAGGAATCCCCTGGACGTGGTCTATTCTATGGGGCAAATGGATACACTAAGGTTGCTGCTTATGCTGATGCTGATTATTCAAGCTCACCTGAGGATCGTCGTTCTACGACGGGCTATGCGATGATGGTAGGAGGTAACCTTGTTAGTTGGAGGAGCAAGAAGCAGACGGTGGTTTCCCGATCCAGTGCAGAGGCAGAATATAGGGCAATGGCCCAAGCCACATGCGAAATTACCTGGTTACTGTCTATTTTGCAAGAACTCAATATTGTTATCACTACTCCTGTTCCTCTATACTGCGATAACAAATCTGCCACTTATATTACTACAAATCCTGTGTTCCATGAGAGGATCAAACACATTGAGATCGACTGTCATTTTATTCGTGATGCTGTACGAGAAGGCAAGATTTCTACACCACATATCTCAACAGATCTTCAGCTTGCAGACATATTCATAAAGGCCTTATCAAAGAAGCGCCTTTCCTGGATATCTTCCAAGTTGGGCATGATCGATGGATATGCTCCAACTTGAGGGGGAGTGTTAGAGATTGCAGAATATTTCCTTCTTTATATTCTATTGTAATCCCACGAGGGCTTTTATGTTAAGAGAATATTCTATGTGGCTATTTGTTAAGAGAATATTCTATAGAGAATATTCTATATTCTAAAGAATATTCTATAGAATATTCTCCTTTGAGCCCTCTAGGGTTTAGTCCTATATAAGGACCCCTAGACCTCTTGAATAAACAACGAATCATCTTTTCTTATCATTCTTTCACAAATACATATATGACTCCGGAGGGTTACAAACTTACATAATGTAGATAAAATAGATAATATGATAACTCGAATTCTCCCCCTCAAGCTGGAGTATATCCGTTGCTCATGCCAAACTTGGAAATCAAACATGAGATGCGATTCTTGGGCAGTGCTTTCGTGAAGATATCTGCAAGCTGAAGTTCGGTTGAGATGTGTGGAGTAACGATCTTTCCTCCATGTATTACATCACAAATGAAGAGGCAGTCAACATCAACGTTTTTTGGTTCTCTCATGAAAAATATGATTTATGGTAATCTACGTGTCAGAATTGTTATCACAGTATAAGGCTAATGGAGTAAACACAAAAAGTCCAAGTTCCCATAGAAAAGAAACAAGTCATGTAATCTCACATGTGGCTTGGGCCATTGCCACGTATTCGGCTTATGCACTTGATCTGGAAACTATTGCCCGCTTCTTGCTTCACCAAGTAACCGAATTGCCCCCAATGAAAATGGCATAGCCTATAGTGGAGCAACGATCCTCAGGTGAACTGACGTAGTCTACATCTATATAAGCGGAGACATCTGTGTGGCCATTGGCCGCATAGAAGAGTCGATGCATGGGTGATTCCTTCAAGTATTGAAGGATCATAAGTACATCATGCCAATGACTATAGAGAGGTCTCTCCATGTGTTGGTTGGCTCTACTCATGGCATATGATATATCTTGCCTAGTAATAGTGAGATAGAGAAGTTTACCCACTAGGCTCCTATAATGTGTAGTATCATCAAAGGCAGGATAAGTAATTGTCGAATGTTTACTCACTTCTGCAGGGATCCCAGATGGCTTGCACCCAAGTAGTCCAGCCTCAGTAATAATGTCTAGGGAATGCCTCCTCTGAGAGAGAAAGTCCCTCTGTAGTGTATATTACCTCAATTCCAATAAAGTAACAGAGTTGGCCAAGATCCTTCACGATAAAGACCTTCTGAAGGAAGGTCGTGGTCTCTAAAATGTCGACTTTATTGTCTCCAATGACGACCATATCATCAACATAGACAACAAGAATGACGGTGCCAGTTGACCATCGTCTGATGAAGATAGAATAGTCAGATGTCATCCTCTGAAACCCGAGAGTGTTTATCTTAGTAGTAAGTCTATCAAATCATGTTGTGGGGCTCTATTTCATGCTATAGATAGCCTTTTGTAATTGGCATACATGCTCCCCCTCAACTACATAACCCGGCGACTGCATCATATAAACCTCCGCCTCGAGGTCACCATTAAGAAAGGTGTTCTTCATATCAAGTTGGAAAATGGATCATGCCTTATTAGCAGCAATAGAAAGAATGGTGCGTATGATCTTCGTCATGGCAACTAGAGAGGTCTCAAAGTAATCAACCTCATAGGTTTGTGTGAAGCCTTTAGCAACTAATCTGTCTTTCAATCTGTCAATGGACCCATCAAGTGACTGCTCAGTCGTGAAGACCCATCTGCAAGCCATAGATTGAACGCCCAAGGGCATGGCACAAGATCCCATGTGCCCCAGAAGGTAAGTGCATCCATCTCCTCAGCCATGACATGTTACCAACTATGGTCCTACATCGCCCTGTGATGACCTATGGGGACTGAAATACCATTAAAGGTATCTACAAACCTTTTGTCACAGCTAGATAAACCATCAGTGGAAGTAAAATGTGATATATGGTGAAAAGTACATTGCCTCTTTTCCTTGCAGAGAGCTATTGGAAGCTCTTCAAGTACATCCGAGCAAAAGTAGTGGGAGCACTTCAAGGGGTCAAATTATCCTGCATAAAAGGGACAGGCAAAAGAACATACAAAGGAATAAAAATAGGTGTAGTGGTGTGCCTGCGAGTATAAATGATTGGTGGAGGATGAAGGTCCAAAGGGATGTCATCGACAACCTATGTGAAGAAGCTAGTCTGCTCAAAGAAAGTGACATCGACAGACACATAATATCGATGCTCAAAAGGATCATAACATTGATAGCATTACTAAGTATGGGAGTGCCCAAGAAAGATGTGCATGATGGCCCTAGGTGACAATTTGTCAGTTGCATGAAAGTTGTGAACAAATGCAATGCAACCAAAAATTCTCAGAGGCAAAAGAAAAGGAAAATCAGTAGTGTATAGTAAAGAGAATGGACTCCCCCCTTTGAGAACAAATGATGGAACTCTATTGATGAGGAAGACAGTAGTAAGGATGGCATCCCCCAATAGTGCTCAGGAATATTCATTTGACTAAGAAGAGATCTAGCAATATTAAGCAAGTGTTAGGGTTTCCTTTCTGCAACCCCATTCTGTTGCGAGGTATAAGGACATGAGGTTTATTGAACAGACCCTGAGACACAAAGAAAGATGTCTAGTTCTATTGGATGAACTCAAGGGCATTGTAAGTATGAAACACGCGTAGAAAAAGAGGCTTTAATATATTTAAAGAAATTTCTGACAATTTCATTAATCTTTTAACGCTCCTTTATTAGATACACCCAAGAAGATCTACTATAATCATCTACAAAGACAATAAAATAGCGGTGCCCACTCAATGTTCCAACCGGACAAGGTCCCAAACATCACAATGAACAAGACCAAAAAGGACGGTACTATGGACTCAGTACAAACAAGAAAGGAAGCTCGATAATGTTTCCCGAACTCACATGCCTCGTACTGAAAGGCCTTCGGAGTAGAGAGTTCAGAGAACACCATGGAGAGAGCCTTGAAAGAACGATGCCCAAGGCATAAATGCCATAGGAACGGATCTTCAGAGATGGGCACAACAACAAACTTCAAATCATACGGTAATCAAGATAAAACATGTCGTTCTTCTCATGACCCTCACCAAAAATATGCCTCGTCCGGAGCGAAGAGGATACATCAATTGTACTAGCAAGCTAGGATTTATAAAATAGATTTCGGTCGGTGGAGCCGACTCTTATTTTTTCGGTATTCTCGTCGAAACATGCGAGCATACTCCCCTTGCTTCAGAAGGCATGGATTCAAAGCTCGAGTACAGTGCGTTCGCCATTTTTCTCCTCTACCATTGACGGATCAATTGATCAGAGGTGGGCATTGTTCTTTCCATTGCCCTTTTCCCCTTTGAAACCACCTCGTGCTCACTCCCAATTCAAAGAATCCCATTTCCATTCATTGAGAAATCATATCATCAAAATCAATAAAAGGGCCATCATAGAAAGAAAATAGCAATAAAATTCATCAAATATCACATGGCAATTAAGCGCAACACAAATCTTATGAATAGACAATAAGCTAAGAGGGTAATCAAGAGCACAATGAACCCTAGACAGTCGGAGCTTTGGAGAGAAATCCATTATTCCGACAATAGTAACAGGTGAGTGAGTCATGTTGACGACTCGAAGCGACTTCACCGAGTAAGAGGGTACGGAGGAGGTTAGTATACTAGCTTATCCACTCAAATGAATAGAGAATCCAGAGTCAATGAACCAAGTTGGAGCAGGAGTGATGGAAGAGTTGGCTACTGTACTTGATGAAGTAGCTAGAGTAACAGTGGTAGTCTACTGGAGGTAGTGGATCCAGGGTTTGGTGAATTTGCATCAGACGTGAGTAATTTGCATCATTGAGATGTATCATCTTTCTACTAGAGTTTATAGTAGTAGAAGCCTCTTTCACATCATAGGCATCCTCATAGGCACTATTGGTGTGATAGGGAGGTATGCCAAACTTCTACCAGCATCGTTAGGATGGATGGTTCCAGCGACCACAGTGTGTGCACTGTGGAAACTGGGGAGCAATAGAATCTCGCACATGGCCACAACCAAAGTCACGTCCACATCCAAATTCTCGCCCACAGCCACGTCCAGAGTCATGACCATGGCCTCCTCGAAAGTAGTAGCATCCTCCTCTCCCATATGATGCGGTGTGTGCAGAACTCTCTAATGGAGGTAAGGTGGGAGGTCGGGCTGTAGATGTCTCCAGTTTCTCAAGACACCCAAAGATGACCTTCACTGTTAGCAGTATATCTGATATCAGAAATTGCTCCTTCACTGCCAGATATCTGGAATGCAGGCCATCAAGAAAACGATACACCTGCCAGTATGAATGCTCTTGTACTTATTTGGTACAACATGAAGGTTGAAAGATCGTAAGCTCCTCATACAGGCTAGTGAGATGCCTATAGTACTCAACTTGGGTGGAATCACCTTGAGATACTAACCAGATCTGCCTATAGATGTCTGCAAGACGTGACTTTGTCGTCTTCTAGGAGTATGTCTGCTCAAGATCCTCCCACATCTCCTCAGTTGTGTCCTTGTAGAAAAGATTTGAAGTAATATATGCTTCGACATTGTTGGTCATCCAGTGTCTGCTTGCCTGTTGTCGTAGTCTTTGTCCTTCTCATCTGGAGGAACTTTAGTTAGGATCTAGGGTTTTCGTAAACCACCAATGAACACCTTGAAAGAATGAGACAAGAGGACACAATTTTCCGTGCCCCTAAGTTTGATAGTAGTGCCTTGTGCCATCATGTTTGTAGCCAAGGGCTTTGTCTCGGTAGAAGAAGTAGGTGCCATAGTTGTCATAGAGATCAGGAAATTCTGTGATTGACTAAGTATGTACACAATGGATGAGAAGTGTCCTAAAACTCAATTTTCGATGTGCAAAAGATCTGGAACAGTGCCATACAGTAGATCAGGGGTCTTCAAGGACCCTATCGACACTTAGTTAATGGAGAGGGTGATACGCAGAGCAGAGCAAGCCTCTAGGTGCGCTGGCGGTGCTAGAAAAATGCCCGGGTGGGGCTTCGGGCAGCGTCGACGGTGCTGGAGACTGTGACTAAGACCGCAGGAGCCCTTTGGCAGCACTATTGGTGTCGTTGGGGCACTGTGCATTCCTGAAGGAAGTCGTTGCGCCCTCCGACGATTAGGGTTGGGGCCGTTGGGGCCTCGCACGATCTATGAGACTTGTTGGGTACTTCTACGGCGATGCCTAGAGTTGTTGGTCCTCGCGCGGACCCTTCGACGAGAGAGAAAGGTGCGCGCAAAGAGAGAGGGCTAATGGTGGCGGCGAGTTTTACGTATAGGCTCCGGTCTAGGACCGTCGCGCTCTAATACCATGTGGAGAAAAAATGAATCCTTATGTTTATTCCATGATCCTAGGGTCTCTTATATATAGAGAAGACCCTAGAGAACTAACAAAGGGATAAACACATATATGACCATGGAGGCTTACATGACACAAATAAAATAGATAATATGATAACTCTAACAAATTAATTTGTGTATTTCTTTAAATGTTTATTTTTAAATTAAAAGTTAAAAAACCATATGTATATACCACGCATAGTCAGAACTATATTTGTTTATTTTTAAATTATAGTTCAATGCAAAGGATTTTTTCCTCCAAAATGGAATGGAGAATACTAAGGGTTGTGGAGGGAGAGCGTCGAAAGAGTGAGTGATTCCGCTAGAGAATACGAGGAGATTCGGAGGTGAGGAGTGCTACCGATCACAAGGAGTGTGAGGGCCGGAGGAGTACCAAGTTGAGGTACCAGGAGGGTTGGAGGGCAACTATTTAAGGGAAGTGGGGGGAGGGAAGGAGGTTGTTCAGTTGTTGTTGTTGGGAAAATAGAAGAACGTGTTTATTCCATCAGCCCTAGGCTCTCTTATATAGGAGAGTAGCCTATGGGTAAATTACACAGAGTACTGCAGGAATGGAAAATAATAAAAGACTACATAAGTAGATAATATATATGTTTATACTCCCCCTCAAGATGGAGCATAGATATCAATCATGATCAGCTTGGACGCACACTTCTGAAACGGGCCTCGCAGTAATGTCTTGGTAAAAATATCTGCAGTTTGATTTTCTGAACTACATGTGACAAAGCAATGAATCCCTTCTGGATCATGTCACGGATAAAGTGGCAATCAACTTCAATGTGCTTGGTTCGTTCATGGAATGCTGGATTGTTTACAATGAACAAGGCCGCCTGATTGTCACATTCTAAAGCCATGAGTAGTGGGACATCTATATGTAAATCTGTAAGCACGGCTTTTACCCACATCATTTCTGTACTAGCTTGGGCCATAGCCCTATATTCAGATTCAGCACTAGACCTTGCTACCATAGTTTGTTTCTTGCTCCTCCACGAGATTAGGGAATCTCCAACATACACAGCAAACCCAGAGGTGGACTTCATGTCCTTGGGCCACCCTACATAATCTGCATCTGCACAGGCTGAGATAGAGATCACCTTGCCTTTCTTGAACAGCAGACCCGCACCTGGGGATGACTTGAGGTACCTGAGTATCATATGTATTGCATCCATGTGGACCTGACGTGTTTGCTCCATGAACTGGCTCACTCGACTCACAGCAAAGGCTATGTCGGGCCTAGTGATAGTGATATATAGAAGTTTGCCCACCAGTTCTCTGTATCTTCTCCTATCCACCTCCTATGTATCATCATCATATAGCTTCATACTGGAATCCATTGCTGTAGTAGCAGGTCGGCAGCCAAGCATTCCTGTTTCACTCAACAGGTCAGTGACATATTTTCTCTGAGACATTACCAGCCCATGCGGATTTCTGGCGAACTCGAGTCTCAGAAAATATCTAAGAACTCCAAGGTCCTTGGTGACAAATTCACTACCCAGCATTTCTTTCGCCTTCTTTATCCCTTGTACATCATCACCTGTAATCAAGATGTCATCTACATAGACCATGATTGCAATAATACCTCTGGAAGTCTTTTGTACAAACAAAGAATGATCAGCATTTGAACGTTTGTATCCCTGTTTCTCAAAAAGATCTGAGAGCTTCTGAAACCACGCTCTGGAACTCTGCTTAAGGCCATAGATAGCCTTATGAAGTGTGCACACCTTGGAACACTCCCCCTTAACAGCAAAACTGGGTGGTTGTTGCATGTAGACTTCCTCCTGTAAGTCACCATATAAGAAGGCATTCTTCACATCCAACTGATATAGCGGCAAGTCACAAGTAACCGCAACAGACAGCAAGATCCGTAGAGTGGAATGGCAGGCTACTGGCGAGAATGTATCAAGATAGTCCACCCCGTATGTCTGTGTAAAGCTACGAGCAACAAGACGAGCCTTGTATCTGTCAATACTGCCATCTGCATTCTGCTTGACTGTAAATACCCATTTACAGCTCACTGGGGACACATATGCAGGTATAGGAACCAGACTCCAAGTTCCTCTAGACTGAAGTGCCGCCATTTCTTCCTCCATTGCTAGACGCCATCTACTATCCTTCATAGCGTCTTGGTAACTCCGTGGAATATCTACAGCTGACAAAGCAACTACAAAGTTCCTGAAATCCCCAGTTAGTCATTCAAATGACACAGAAGCTGCTAAAGGATATGAAGCGCAACTTCTCTTCGACTTGCGTATAGCAATAGGAACATCTAAATCAACCATGTCCTCGTCTATCCTCTGTAACACATCCTGCTCAGAAACATCGTCAGATCCATCAATAGTAATATCTTCAGAACATACCTTGGGTGAGCCACGTGATGAGTCATGACCATGAGTTGGAGCAGGCCTATGGGTATAATGAAATGGTAGTGGTGAAACAGGTATAGTAATAGGAGGTGCAGATTATGGTGGTGGTGGTGGTGATGGTCGTAATGGTGGTGGTGGTGTCACATAAATGGCATCGGTATTAGTTGGAGGTATCAACTGATCACCTGAGGATGAAAAATACATTACGGATTCAAAAAACGTAACATCTGCACTAACTAGATACCGTCTGCGCAATGGATCATAGCACTTGTACCCCTTCTGAGTTCTGGAGTACCCAACAAACACACTTGACAGCCCTAGGAGAGAGCTTGTCAGTACCGGGAGACAACTGGTGGACAAAGGCGACCGAACCAAACACACGAGGAGTAAGGGAAAACAGATCTTTACCAGAGAATAAGGGAGAAAGGAATCTTTTCACCTAGAACAGAGGACAGCATACGATTGATTAGGTAACATGCTGTGAGAATCGCGTCACTCCAGTAAGAATAAGGAGCATGGCTTTGTATAAGAAGTGACCTGGTGACATCTAGTAAGTGGCGATGTTTCCTTTCAGCGATCTCATTCTGTTGGGAGGTATAGGCACAGGATGTCTGGTGGATAATCCCTTGGGATGAGTAGTAACTGGCTAGGACATGAGTACACAATTCCAGGGCATTATCACTTCTCACAATTTTAACAGATGTGGAGAAAACATTATGAATCTCATTAAGAAAATAGATAATAATATTCCCTGCTTCAGATTTATTCTTTAACAAAACACCCATGACACACGAGAGAAGTCATCCACAATAACTATATAAAATCTGTGTCCCTGATGATCATGAACACGACTCAGACCCCATATATCAATATGAAATAACTCAAACTTGGAGGTACTACTCCGACACTGACGACTGGGAAAGGTAGACCGATGATGCTTTCCTAACTGACAAGCCTCACATTGGATAGATGTGTGAGGCAGACCCTGGGGTAACACACGACGCAACTTCTGAAGCGGTAGATGTCCAAAGCGCAGATGCCATACCAGAGGAGATACGGGTCCAGTAGGTAGGGATGAGGTTCCAACAAAAGAAGTCTGATTGAGGCGATAGAGGCCTCCTTGCTCATAGCCACGACCAATCACGTTGCCCGTAAGGATGTCGTGAAAAACAAGAGAAGATGGATCAAAAAACGCCTGACATTGTAAATCCTTTGTAATTTGGCTGATAGATAATAAATTCATTAAAAAATCAGGTGCGTGTAACACATTCTTGAGATGCATAGATGATGTCAGTCTAATCTCCCCTGACCAGTAATTGGGAATGTGTGCCATTAGCAATGACCATTGTTCTACCTGGAGGGATATAACTGTATCATGTAAGTAGACTTTGATCGCTACAAAGATGATGTGTGGCTCCAGAGTCCATAATCCATGCTGAAGTATCTGAACCACTACTAGTAAGTGCAACTGTGCAAGTGTGCAACCTGATGTACTGGTAGAGGCAGAAGCGGATGCAGCAGCATCAGATTGGTTCTCAATAGTGGGTGTTGGGCCAGATGGAGGAATAATGCCCCTTATACGGGCAACGAGATCATCAAAACACTGATCCAAAGAGGCAGCAGATGGAGGCTCTATCTGCTCGGCGACTCGTGCGGATGCAGGAAATCCATGCTTAGAATAACATGTATCTTCAGTATGTCCGGTGCGATGACAGTAGGTACATATTGGCCGAGTATGACCTCCTCTTCCACGAGGACCATGGCCACGGGTATGAGGACCTCCACGGCCCCTGTTGGTAGCCATTGCTGAAGTAGTCTGATTCGTGGCCGTAGAGGGGACAGTGATCCGACTCAGTCTGTGAAAGGCTTCCTCCATAGGAGGTATAGTAGAATCTGCCAAGATCTGAGACAGTGTCGCCTCATACTCTGGATCAAGGGCAGCAAGGAAAACTCCTACCATAGTAGCATTCCGGTAGGTCTTCTATTGCTCTAGCGTGGCTGTCAGGGGCATGAAGCTGTACAGCTTCTCGAACATCCCTCGTAGAGATGTGTATAGTGAGTGTAGAGGTCGTCCATTCTGCTTGATGGTGAATATGTCATGCTGAAGTTGCAGAATCTTCGTCTCATTCTTCGCTTGAGAGTATGTGGCAGCCAGAATATCCCACATTGCTTTGGCTGTGGGCTGATGAAGAATATCATTGGCAATCTCGATTGCTAGAGTACCTGATAGCCATACTTTGGCATATGCGTCATCCGCCTCCCACGAGGCATTAACTCCAGTCTTCTCAGCAGGCTCTTCTTTGGTAAGAATGTGTTTCTTACCGGTTGACTTCATCATACTCATGAACTGCATCGCCCACAGTTCATAGTTCGTACCATCCATCTTTACAATAGGTGCTGGACCTCGAAAGGCGCCTATAGATGGAATATCCGCCTTGCTTTCTGACATACTGGTAATAGAAGACTGGAGTAGTAGACTGAAGTTGTAATTGTCTACACGAACATGTACGGGTTTAGTCTCCTGTGTAGACTTCAAGCAACCAAACCCATTTCTTAGGAGTTGTGAGCGCTAGAGATATATGCAAGACTGATTAACGGCTTAAGGGCGCACTACAAAGAGATGCGCACAGCAAGGAGCCGTGATAGGGCACAGGATACGCGTACAGCAGCAAGGAAGCATGTAGGAGCGCACGAGATTGTGCTGGAGATGCGCGATGCGTGCACGAGGGCGCAGGGGCTCAGGAGCGCACGAGGGCGCAGAGGTGCAGGAGCACACGAGGGCGCAGAGGTGTAGGAGCGCTCGAAGAGGGTGCACGCTGGGCTCAGGCGACGCGCGTGAAGCACGCTGGAGAAGCGTGCGAGACGCGCTGGGGATGCGCGCAAGGCGAGGCGAGGGGCGCAGGAGGCGCACGACCGGCAGCGTGCGGGAGAAGACGAGGCTCGGCGGTGGGGTGGGGTTAGGGTTAGGGTTTCAAGAACTCCGGTCTAGGACCGTCGCTCTAATACCATGTTGGGAAAATAAAAGAACTTGTTTATTCCATCAGCCCTAGGCTCTCTTATATAGGAGAGTAGCCCATGGGTAAATTACATAAAGAGTACTGCAAGAATGGAAAATAATAAAAGACTACATAAGTAGATAATATATATGTTTACAGTTGTCTTCCACAAGAAGTGAGGTCTGAAATGCTACAGATGCGACTGTTTTGGCCACCAAGCATCTTCTTGCTTGGAGAAGCCTCGTTGCATTACTTGTGGTTTTGTGGGACATCGACAGGCCTCTTGCAGCTCTCTATCAAAACGGTGAAGCTTCAAGGTCCGGAGAAAAGGCAAGTGTTGCAGTCGCCTTCAACCAAGATATACACACCTACACGGAGTTCATGTTATCGACGGTTCTAATGGAGAAGAAGACAAAACTTCTGGTCGACTACTGGAGCGTGGGCAGTTGGGATCCAGGGTCTTTGAAGAAAGAATTGGCAAGAGCTCGTGGAGATGGATTCTCAGGAGATGCGCGTATTGATAAAAGGACGTGTTGCGCTAGAGGTTTGACGAAGTATAAAGCAGAGCAGTTGATGGGCTCTGACGTGGAAGCAACGATCTAGTGGAAAAGGGTACGCTTTACAGACGATGAGTTGACAACCAATTTTTTGCAGGTGATCCACATCTATGGGGTACCATTTTTGTCGAGGACGGTGGAGGCTCTAAGTCCAATTTTAAGGGCGTTTCGGGTGTTGATGAAGATTTTATCATCTGGTTGCGTACTAGAATCAGACCATCGAACAACAATTGCAATCTTAGAAGGAAGAGAAGTGTTGCCATCGGAGTGGGTTTGTCTACTTTTGCTAGGAAGAGTGTCCTTCCGTCTGGTGGCGAGGGACGTTCCTCCCTCGTCTCCAGCGGCACCATCAAGTGTTCTGGGCTCAAACTCAAACTCCCAGCCTCTGACTGGGAAGATTCCGAACTTGTCGGGTGGTTCTACGTCAGCTCCATCCTCGGAGAAGGAGGACCCCTCGTCGGAGGAGACCGCGTTAGAGAAGTTTTCATCGATGACGAAATCTTTGGGAAGAATCTTTGATTCTGCACCACGGAAGCTTTTTTTGGAAGGAGAAGTTTCGTTAATGGAAACATATATACACGAAGTTTTCGAAACATTTCCTTCAACGATTGCATCGCCCCATCCTTCCCGAATGACGTAGGGCGACAAATCAGGGAGGAGGTGGACCTTGTGGGAGGTTTGGAGCAACATTTCAGGAAGGAGGCGTCGTTGTTGAGATTTAGGGTTGTCGTGGAAGTTGGGGCATGACTTATCTGTTTGGGTATCCGAATCAAAGCAGACTCGATTGACTGGTTGTCTCTTCTGGAACTCCACAGAATGATAGTCGGGCTGGGGCTTCTAAGAAGACCCGATTATCCTCTCTTTGACCCTCTTAGCCTGATCTTGATTGCACCACTCGGTTTTGGGCGCTCGCCGCCCAGGAGCTCTCTCAAAGTTTGTCACGAGGTCTGTACTGCGCCCCTCCAGTTGGCGGCGATGATTCCGGGCAGGGCTTTCGTCAACCAAGAGGAGCAAGCAAGTATCAGATTGTGGGGGGGGGGGGAACCTTGGGAGTGTTTTTTCACCTCTGATGGACTCATAGCCATGGGTTTAAGCATTATCGAAAGCGACTGCTTCTTTGGGAGTGGTTTTGGGCGATGAGAACCCAAACCCTCTTCCTGCATTGGGAGATGACTCTTCTTCGAGTGAGGCGCAACACTCCTCTACTGATCTCATGACAACGGTAGGGGGGGCCTCAATGCGGTATCGAACGCATGGACAAGGCCTTGGAGACAATTGTTGTTTCAAATCAAAAGTCACAGGTGGCAAGAGTGGCAGGAGCCATTACGCTTTCAGGTCCCTCATCTATTCTTAAATAAAGGTTTTGACTTGGAATGTTAGGGGTATGGGTGACCCAGAGAAGAGACGATCGATCAGAGCTCTTTTTCAGGTGTGGATATGTGATGCTGTCTTGGTACAGGAGTCAAAACTTGCTTGTTGCTCAGATGCAATGTGGGAGATAAATGGGAACATAGGCTATATCAGATTTCAAGGATGTTGAAGCAGTTGGCAGTGCATGAGGTATTTTAATTGCATGGAAGGGGTCTCTTTTTGATTTTGTAACAGAGCATAGGGGTAGCCATATCCAGTCAGTCGTCCTAGAGCAATTTCCTCCAACGAATCGGTTCTCTTTTCTTGTGTCTACGGGCCTATGAATTCTACAAGTAGACCAAATATGTGGTCTGAATTTCGTAAGATAAGGAACCTCTTTCCAAATATTGCATAGCTGGTGGAGGGGACTTCAACATCACCATCCTTTCCACGAACCGTCCCAAGTCTCATGGGGGCCAAGACCTTCGCTTATAGGTGCACATGATACGAGGTTTACATGGCGAAACTATGGCTCTCGATCAAGATTGGACCGCTTCAGCTCAGCTTCTTAATCTCTACCCTCTCTCATCGGCCTCTTACAGGCCATGGTCCGGATATGATCATACCCCTCTCATTTGGGACTCTGGGGTGGTTCAACCCCCGTGTAACTACTTCAAGTTCGAGAAGGCTTGCCTTTCGGAATAAAATTTCAATGAATTGGTTTTGTTGGGATAAATAAGAGTTGTGTTTATTCCTTGAGCCCTAGACTCTCTTATATAGGGAGAGGCCTATGGGCAAATTACATACGGTAGACAAACGAAAAGAGAAATAGATAAAAGATACAAGAACATAAAATAAACTTCTACACTCCCCCTCAAGATGGAGCATAGATATCTATCATGCTCATCTTGGATAAGCACTTCTGAAAGGGACCCCGAAGTAAAGCTTTGGTAGAATGTTTGTCGTTTGGTCTCCTGAGCTGGCGTGGGTTGTAGAAATGAAGCCTTTCTGGATCATATCACGAATATAATGGCAATCAACCTCGACATGCTTTGTCCTCTCGTGAAATGCAGGATTATTTGCAATGAATAATGCAGCCTGATTGTCACATTTTAGCGACATGGGAAGAGGAACATCTATATGTAGATCTGTCAAAACTGCGCGAACCCACATCACTTCTGGACATGCTTGGGCCATAGCTCTATACTCTGATTCAGCGTTGGATCTCGCAACTACTGTTTGCTTTTTACTCTTCCATGAGACAAGTGACTCCCCAACAAATATAGCAAAGCCTGATGTAGACTTCCTATCCAGTGGGCACCCTACATAGCCTGCATCTGCGCATGCCGAGATAGTAAGAGTGCCCTCCTTCCTAAATAGCAATCCTATACCTTGAGATGACTTAAGATACCTTAGTATCATATATATAGCATCCATGTGTACCTGACGAGGTTGCTCCATGAACTGGCTCACTTTATTTACTGCAAATGAAATATCTGGTCTGGTAATAGTAACATAAAGAAGCCTCCCTACCAGTTCCCTATATCTCCTCCTGTCAACCTCCTCAGTATCGTCATCATGCATCTTCATGCTTGGATCCATGGGTGTAGAAGCAGGTCGACATCCAAGCATATATGTGTCACTTAGCAAGTCAGTGACATATTTTCTCTGAGTCATCACAAGTCCTTGTTCATTTCTAGCAAACTCCAATCCCAGGAAATATGTAATTACTCCTACATCATTGGTAACGAATTCATGGCCCAGGAATTCTTTTGCTCTTTTTATTCCCTGCATATCATCTCCTGTAATAAGTATATCGTCAACATACACCACAATGGCATCCGTACCTCTGGATGTCCTCTGTACAAAAAGAGAATGGTCTGCATTCGACCTTTTGAACCCTTGCTTCTCAAACAAATCTGAGAGTTTCTGGAACCAAGCTCTCGGGCTCTGCTTTAGGCCATAGATCGCCTTATGAAGCCTGCATACCTATACACACTCCCCCTTAGCAGTAAACCCAGGTGGTTGCTGCATGTAAACTTCCTCCTGAAGATTACCGTATAAAAAGGTATTTTTGACAGCCAATTGAAACAGGGGTCAATCTCGAATCACGGCAACAGATAAAAGAATCTGTAAGGTAGAATGACGAGCAACAGGAGAAGACGTGTCAAAATAATCTACCCTGTACGTCTGAGTAAAGCCCCGAGCAACTAGTCAAGCCTTGTACCTATCAATACTGTCATGTGCATTTTGCTTCACTGTAAAAACCCACTTGCAACTCACAATAGACGCCCCAGTAGGATCTAGAACAATGCTTCAAGTACCTCTCGACTAAAGGGCGGCCATCTCTTCCTCCATAGCCAGACGCCATCTACTATCAGCTAATGCCTCCTGGTAAGTATGTGGAATGCTCACAGCGGATAAAGCAACTACAAACCTCCTGAAGTCTCATGTCAGACGCTCAAAGTTAACAAGAGAGGCAATCAGATATGAAGCACATGACCTTTTCTGCTTTCTCAGCGCAATAGGCAAATCAAGTTCTGCATCAGTTGTACCGCCATCCGTGTCATCCTCTACATGCTCCTGCTGAGAAATACCATCAGTCCCATCAATAGAATTAATATTGTCAAAACAAACCTGGGGCATGGTTGATGATTGACCATGATCATGATCAAGGGATGGTTGTCGACTGTAGTGGTGTGGTAGAGGAGGAACCAAAGAAATAGAAGGTGGCGGAGGTGGTGGCGGTGGTGGAGGTGGTGGAGATGTTGATGTAGGCATAGGAGCTTGATGTGGTGCATACATGGGTGGAGAAGGAATATAGATCTCATCAGTTGTGTTTGATGGCACCAACATGTCACATGTAGGAGAGAAAAACATGATAGACTCAAAAAACGTGACATCTGCACTGACATAATATCTTCGACGTAACGGATCATAGCAACGATATCCCTTTTGAGTCCCGAAATACCCGACAAAACGCATTTGACAGCCCTAGGAGAGAGCTTGTCAATCCCTGGAGACAATTGGTGAACGAATGCAATAGACCCAAAGACACGATGAGTAAGAGAGAACAATTCCTTGTCAGGAAAGACAAGGGAGAAAGGTATCTTCTCCCCCAACACAGACGACGGCATGCGGTTAATGAGGTAGCATGCAGTGAGAACCGCATCGCCCCAGAACGAGTGCGGAGCACAACTCTGGATAAGAAGCGTATGAGCGGCATCAAGTAGATGGCGACGTTTTCTTTCCGCGACACCATTCTGTTGGGACGTGTAGGCACAAGACGTTTGATGAAGAATGCCATGAGATGAAAGAAATTGAGATAATGTATGAGTACATAATTCAAGGGCATTATCAGTTCGCACAGTTTTGACAGAAACAGAAAAAACATTCTGCACTTCTTTAATAAAATTCATAATAGTGTTGTCTGCTTCAGACTTATTCTTTAACAGGAAAACCCAAGACAAATGACTAAAATCATCCACAGCAACTAAATAGAACATGTGTCCCTTATGGTCGGGAACACGACTTGGACCCCAAATATCAATATGAAAATACTCAAATGGATAGCTACTGCTCCGACTCTGACGACTAGGGAAGACGGATCGATGATGCCTCCCTAACTGACAAGCTTCACAATTGAACGACGAGCGGGGTGAAATTTGAGGAAGGACTTGATGCAGTTTCTAAAACGGAAGATGACCGAAATGCAGATGCCATAGATAAGGAGAGACAGATCTAGTGGAATGAGATAACGCTCCAGCATAAGGTGTATAGACCAGTCGATACAACCTGCTTGCTTACAGCCATGTCCAATCACGTTGCCCGTGAGAATGTCCTGAAACACAAGAAATGATGGGTCAAATATCACTCGATAATGTAAATCCTTAGTAATCTGACAAATTGACAGTAAATTCATTGAGAAATTAGGAGCATGAAGCACATTCTGCAACTGCATAGAAGGTGTTAAGACAATACCTGTGATGGGAGAATGAGTCCCATCTGCTATGACGATTGTCCTTCCCGGAGAAACTTGCTTGTAGGATGTGAGTTGGTGTCTATCTCCGCACAAATGATGTGTGGCACCTAAATCTACAATCCATTCTGAGGTACCTGAACCCTGGTAGAAAGTAGAAGTATGAGCACTACCTGAGGTACTAGCTTCTACATTAGCAGCAACATCCAAGCTGTTCTCTGAAACAGGTGAAGGAGTACTGGTCGGAGGCATGATATCTCGCAATCGAGATACAAGTTCATCATATCGTGGATCTAATGCATGTATAGCACCATGATGCTGAATCTGTTCTACTGCACGGTAGATGCTGGGAAACCATACTTGGAGTAGCACGTATCTCCTGTATGACCAGTCCGATGACAATAAGTACATTGTAATCCACGACCACGGCCACCCCTACCATGTGGTCCTCGTCCACGAAACTGAGATGGATTGCCTCTTCCACGAGAGGCCGTCATAGGAGAAGAATTTGGCACAGTAGCAGGGCTCGAGACGTTGATTAGGCTCAATCTCCGAAAAGCCTCCTCCATGAGAGGAATAGTAGCATCAATTAGAATCTGAGATGAAGCAGGCTAGTAGCCTCATACTGTGAGTCAAGAGAGGCTAGAAAAACTCCCACCATTGTGGCATTCCGATATGTCTTCAACTGCTCTGGAGTAGCTGTGAGAGGCATGAAACTGTAAAGCCTCTCAAACATTCCCCGCAATGCAGTGTAGTGAGCATGCAAGGGTCGACCATTCTGCTTTTCATGAAGACGTCATGCTGGAGCTATAGGATTTTTGTCTCGTTCTTGGCTTGGGAATATGTGGCAGCAAGAATATCTCACATGGCTTTGGCAGTGGGTTGGTGCAAGACATCATTAGCAATGTCTGGAATCAGAGTACCAGACAACCAGACCTGAGCATATGTATCATCAGCCTCCCATGAGGCATACAACCCTGTCTTCTCCGTTGGCTCGTCCTCGGTAAGAATATGTTTCTTACCCATCAATTTCATTAGGCTCATGAACTGCATGGCCCATAACTCGTAATTGGATCCATCCATCTTCACAATAGGCGCAGGAACTCTGAAGGCACCTGTAGTGGGGATCTCTACCTTGCTTTCTGACATTGTGACTGGAGACCACAAGGGTTGTAGACAAGATAAACTTTAGTCTACACTGACATGACGAGGTTTGGTTGCATGTGTAGACTTTATGCAACACAACCCATTAACCTGGAAGCGTTGGCGAGGAGCCCCTTAGGAAGACAACAGCCGAACCTTAGAGGCGGCGGGACCCTAGGGACGGAGGCAACAGCACACGGAGAAGGTAACCTGAGGCGACAGAACTCTAGGGCACGGGAGGCCTAGGGCGACGCTTATGGTGGCCGAACCCTAGGGCCGAAGGGCAGCGCATGTGGAGGAGGCTGAAGGGTGGCGCAAAGAGGAAGAAGAGCGGCGCAGCCGAAAGGGCGGCGCGCGAGGCTTGAATGTGGAGGGCTAGGCTTACTGTTCAGTACGAGAGCTCCGGTCTAGGATCGCCGCTCTGATACCATGTTGGGAAAAATAAGAGTTGTGTTTATTCCTTGAGCCCTAAACTCTCTTATATAGGGAGAGGCCTATGGGAAAATTACATACGATAGACAAACGAAAAGAGAAATAGATAAAATATACAAGAACATAAAATAAACTTCTACAGGTTTCATACCACTGGTCTTCGACAGTGGCCTCTAGTACGACGGTGGCGTGCTTGGCACAAAAACTTACATCACTTTGTACCAGACTTTGCCAATACAAGGAGGTTCGGGATTTGAGGAGAGCTAACCGGACTATAGTCGAGGAGGGAGTGAGCAGGCTGGATAGAATCGAAGACGACAAAGATCTTTCAATGTCAGAGCTTCGTGAGAGGGTTGACTTGCATAAAACTATTGCCTTGGAGGATACAATATACGTGACAAAGTGGAAACAGAGGTCTAGACAAACATGGATATTGAGGGGATGAAAATACAAAGTTTTCTCATAGAATTGCAAGTGGTAGAGGGGTACGTCAGGGATGCCCACTCGCCCCCATGCTGTTTGTTATTGCTATTGATGTTTTGGCATGCAAGCTGGACTAAGTTCTTGTGCAGGGTTTGACGACTGGTTATACGCATGGTGACATTCATATTCATCTCCTGCAGTATGTTGATGGCACTATCATATTCATTGAAGGCGGCTGTATAGATGCTAAGGGGATGGCACTCACCCTGCAGATCTTTGGGGAACTATATGGCCTGAATCTAAACCGTACCAAGTCTGTGATTGTTCCCTTTGGCATGTCAGAAGAAGTTGTTGCAGCCTGTGTGGAGGAGTTAGGGATTTAATGAGGATCTCTACCAATCAGATATCTAGGTTTTCCGTTGACATGCGGGAATCTCAAATACACATATTTGCAACGTATTATTAAGAAGATGGAGAAGAAGATATCAGGTTGGAAGGCATCTATTTTGTTGAGAGGATGTCATTTGGTGCTTGTGAAGGCAATTCTCCCAGCAATCCATGTTTTTTCATGTCCTCTCGTCTTCTGTCGGTCAGGACCCGAAAACGCTTGGAGGCAATTATGCAAAGATTTTTCTGGTCCCCTAGTCAGAGTACACCTAGGATACCTCTGGTGAACTAGGATACGGTAACTTTACTCAAGCGTGAGGGGGGTCTTGGAGTGGCCCACCTGGATACAATGAATAGAGCATTGCTACTAAAATGGATCTCTAGATTATGATGGAGTGACGACATCTGTTGTAGAGTTATTGGGCAGATCTATGGGATCGGAGCACAGGGTGTCGTGCATGCAAGCCCTTCTTTCTACTCATTAGCTTTCTGGAAGGGAATCTCCACTCTTGTCCCCCGGGTGCCTTTAGTGTTCGGACCAGTGCTTGGGGATGGTCTCACTTTTGCAATTTGGACAGATGATTGGACTAATGGTTGTATGTTGGCATCTTGATATCCATGATTTTTTGCCTTAGCGGCCAATAGGAAGGCAAAAGTTGTTGATTATTAGGAGAATGGGAACTGGATGCCCTCTTTTGTTGCGGATTTTTCTTATCAATGTCCCGATAAATTTTTATCTCTCCTGGATTCTCTTGACCTCATCCTAGGTGCTGAGGGTGGGAGAGATCGCTGGACCTGGACAACATGAGACTTTTCTATCGACTCTCTGATTCGTGATTGTGGATTTATATGGAGTCTCAAGCTCCCTAGTCATATCGGTGTTTTTCTCTGGCTCTTACGTAAAGGGCATATTCTTACCAGAGATCGTTGCTACAAATTATTCCTGGGGACGTCCCATCTTTGCCCCCTAAGCAAAGACGAGATGGAGACTATTGATCACCTTTTCTTCCATTACATAAAGACTTTGGTAGTATGGCACAAACTGGGCCTCTCTTGGACAAACTCGCATAACCATCGGTGCTTTTGGGATTATCTATTTTTGAACAGGGATAGACCAAGTTCGGAGTTGCTTTATCCGTTGGTTGTGGTATGGGCGATTTGGTTAGCTAGAAATGGTGTAATCTTTGCGTCTGATCATTTTTACGGGGAAATTGTAATATGACAAAACTCTCCTTGAGTCTTGGTTGTCGTAAGTTCCCTTTTTTCGTTAATATATTTTAATTGGGGCGAACACCAATGCGTGTTTCCCTCTCTTTTGACATCAAAAAAATACCCTGCATATGCCCCCATACCACTTATTCATTGTTGAGTAACCTTGCTAAACGCATATGTATACTACTTTCCTGGACCTTGATCATGATTAGTCTACTAGAAGTCAATTTTCAGTCGTGTCATCTCGTTGCCAGTAGACTACGTCCAACTTTGAAGATTTTTTAGCCTTTCTTTCTATTTTGATTCAGTCTACTTTCCTTGTGTCTTTAATCGACTAAGTTTCCATCATCTGACTCAAAAAACTCATCAATCAACTATTGATAGATTCATGGTTGCATGTGTAACAGAATGATAAGTTAGCTTAGCCCTTAACCAACGAACTTAGATTAGTTCAGTTGATTGGTCCAATCTCATAGTCCACCTTTTTTCTAGTAGTAATTTTCATTTCTTAACAATGGTTTATCAAAGAGACATCTTTTAAGTTCCGTTTATGAATAAAACGGGTAGCACTATACCTAAACATTTATACATATACACTTAGTTTCCTTTATAGTATCACAATAACAATAAAGACTTTTCCTAAAATAAGTAGGGTCGGCTACATGGACTATTTACCTCCACTAAGATTTTTGGGCCATTCTTTCTTTCGAAAAAAATCTTTGGTCATTCTTGAGCTTAGATCCAAATAACTAAGATCCCTTCGGATAGTTTCGTTCCAACACTAGTTGGGCTTTCCTCGCCCTTTTTTAGCTGGCTCAACATCCCAAATCCCGCATCTTCTAACTGGCACATCAGTCAACCTCCTTAACAAGTGTTAAACCATTTTAAGCAGTTTTCTCCCATCCTACCATATATTGGAGCGACACCAATTTTCCTTCCAATCACATCATTTAGAATCTAATCTTTTCGTGTATGATTACACATCCACCTTTTTCATTTCTGCTATTATCATTCTCTGCAAAGTTCTATGGTTCGCAGGCCAACATTCAGATCCATAGTAGGTCTCACAGCTGCTTTGTAATACTTTTCTTTGATTTTCAAAGGAATTTTCTTATAACATAGAACAATAGAGGCTCTTCTCTGCTTTAGCCAACCTGCATTTATTCTATGAGTAACAACTCCATCATTTTCCCCATCATGTTACAAATTATATCCCAACAACAACAACAAAGCCTTTTCCCACAATTAAGTAGGGTCGGCTACATGGATTTTTCGCCTCCATTCAGATCTATCTTGGGTCAATCTCGGACTTATATCCAAAAAACTAAGATCCCTTCGTATAGTCTCTTTCCAACACTTCTTGGGCCGTCCTCGCCCTCTCTTAGCCGGCTCAACATCCCAACACTCGCATCTCCTAACCGGTGCATCAGTTGACCTTCTTTGCAAATGATCAAACCATCTTAAGCGGTTTTCTCGCATCTTATCCTCGATCGGAGCTACACCAACTTTCTTTCTGATTGCATCATTCCGAATCCGATCTTTACGTGTATGTCCACACATCCATCTTAGCATTTTCATTTCTGCTACAGCCATTCTCTGCACATGTCTATGGTTCACAGGCCAACATTCAGAACCATAAAGCATAGCAGGTCTCACGGCTGCTTTGTAAAACTTTCCTTTAATTTTTAAAGGAATTTTCTTATCACAGAGAACAGCGGAGGCTCCTCTCTACTTTAGCCAGCCTGCATTTATTCTATTAGTAATATCTCCATCAATTTCCCCATCATGTTGCAAAATAGATCCCAGATATCTAAAAGAATCTCTCTTCTGAATGTTATCGTCATCAATCTTAACCTCGATTCCTTCACCATTGCTTCCATCAAAGGTGCATTCCATATATTCCGTCTTAGCCCTACTTATACGAAAACCTTTAGTCTCTAATGCATGTCTCCAAACCTCAAGCTTCTCATTTACTCCATCTCTAGTCTCGTCAATAAGCACAATATCATCAGCAAATAACATACACCAAGGTAACTCATCCTGAATGTGACTTGTCAACTCGTCCATAATCAAAGTAAAAAAGAAATGGACTTAAAGCTGAACCTTGATGTAAACCAATGTTGATATCAAAATAGTCAGTCTTCCCCGTCGGGGTCCTTAAACAAGATAAAGCCCTATCATACATATCCTTTATGAGATTAATGTATAGGACAGGTACTTGTCTCTTCTCCAAAACTCTCCACACTATCTCTCGTGGGACGGAATCATAAGCCTTCTCCAAATCAATAAAGATCATATGAAGATTCCTCCTTTTAGCTCTATAAATCTCCATTGTTCTCCTTAGCAAATGGATGGCTTCAATAGTTGAGCGACCTGGCATGAATCCGAATTGATTTTCTTTTACTTGGGAAACTTGCCTCAACCTTCTTTCGATCACACGTTCCCAAATTTTCATAGTGTGACTCATCAGCTTGATACCTCTGTAATTTGAACAATTTTGAATGTCTCCTTTGTTCTTATAAAAAGGCACCACGATACTCCTCCTCCAATCTTCAGGCATTTTCTTGCTTCGCCAAATAACATTGAATAGATTCGTAAGCCAAGTCAAACCACGCTCACCTAAAACTTTCCATACTTCTACAGGGATGTCATCCGGTCCAACACATTTCCCAGGTCTCATAACCTTCAAAGCCTCCTCTACTTCTTTTCTTTGTATTCGTCTATAGCATGCACGATTCAAGTAACTTTCACTGCTAGCTAGATCACCCAAAGTGATCTATTTCTTTCTCCAATGAAAAGTTTATGGAAGTACTGCTCCCATCTAGTCTCTATATCCTTCTGAGTAACAAGCACGTGACCTTCCTCGTCCTTAATGCATCTCACTTGAGAAAGGTCTTTGGTCTTTCTTTCTCTTGCTTTGGCCAACCTGAATATATCCTTCTGGCCCTCCTTAGAGTTGAGATTTTTATACAAAACCTCACAAGCTTTTGACTTAGCTTCGCTTACAGCCTTCTTTGCTTCCTTCTTTGTTATTTTATAGTCTGTGATAGTTTCATCTGTTCTATCCTTAGACATAGCTTTAAAGCAAGCTCTTTTAATTTTTAGCTTCTCTTGCACTCCTTCACTCCACCACCAAGCCTCCTTTTGACCCGGAGCTCCTCCTTTTGACTCGCCTAGCATCTCTTTGGCTACCTTTCGGATACAAGATGCTACTGCCTCCCACATCTCGTTTGCACTACCGCTACAATCCCAAGATAAGTCTTCTAAAACCTTCTCCCTGAAGCTTGATTGCTTCAGCGGAAGATTCCACCACCTATTTCTAGTGATCTTAGGAACCTTCCTTTTCTTTACCAGCCCTTTTATTTGTAAATCCAAGACTAACAAGCGATGTTGGGTTGTCAAACTCTCTCCAGGGATTACTTTGCAATCTTTGCAACACAACCGATCTCTTCTCCTCAACGCAAAGTAATCTATCTGTGTTCTAATTGAGCCACTCTTATAAGTAATTAAATGCTCCTCCCTCTTCTTGAAAAGAGTGTTTGCTATGAAAAGATCATATGCAGTTACAAAATCCAGAATGACTTTTCCCTCTTCGTTTCTATCCCCAAAACCATGTCCTCCATGCACACTTGCATACCCTGAAACATCTTTTCCCACATGTCCATTAAGATCTCCACCTATGCAAACCATCTCTCTCTGTGGGATTCCTTGTAAAATCTTATCCAGATCCTCCCAAAAAGCTTGTTTAGTCCTTTCATCTAAACCAATTTGCGGTGCATAAACTGAGATGATATTCAGAATTTCTTCTTCAAGCACCAACTTTAGCAAAATAATACGATCCCCAAATCTTTGCACCTCAACCACACAATCCTTCAAATCTTTATGAACAACCACTCCAATACCGTTTCTGCCCTTATCTTTACCTGAATACCAAAGTTTAAAGCCTGTCTCCTCAATCTCCCTTGCTTTCTCTCCAACCCATTTAGTCTCTTGAAGACATAATATATGGATCATCCTTCTTTCCATTGTATCCACTATCTCCATCAATTTTCCCGTTAAAGTATCGATATTCCAACTACCATCCGTAACTTCCTTTGCAATCTCTTTTGGACTAACTTCTTTACTCGCATGCGTCCATTATGCGAGAACCCTTGTGAATTTTGGACTGCATCCGGGCGGTGATGCATCGGAACTAGCTTATTTACCCGCATGCGTTCCTCATGCGAGAACCCTTGTAAATTTTGAACTACATCCAGGCTGCGATGTAGCGGCCCTTGCCAATTTTTCATTGCATTCGGGCGATGCAACGCGTCGCAAGTAGGGAACGCCCCAACGAAATCTGTATGTTTGCTTAAATCCATGTTTAAAAGATCTGAACGGTTTCGAGATAAATTCATAAATAGTGTTCTTAGAAGAACTTTAAGAACACTTTTTACGAATTGCTTCCATCAAATACCTAAAAAAATCTTTCTTCTGAATGTTATTGCCTCCAATCTTCACTTCGATTCCTTTACCATTGCTTCCATCAAATGTGCACCCCATATATTCAATCTTAGATCTACTTATATGAAATCCTCTAGTCTCCAAGGCATGCCTTCAAACCTCAAGCTTTGCACTTACTCCATATCTAGTCCTATCAACCAACACAATATCATCGGAAAACAACATACACCAAGGTATCTCATCCTGGATGTGACTAGTCAACTCGTCCATAATCAAAGTAAAAAGGAATGAACTCAAAGCCGAACTTTGGTGCAGACCGTTGAAGTCAAAATAATAAGTATTCCCAGACCGGATCCTTACACAAGATGAAGTTCAATCATACATATCCTTTATAAGGTTGATGTAAAGTATGAGTACTTGTCTCTTTTCCAAAACTCTCCACAAAAGCTCTCGTAGGACTGAATCATAAGTCTTCTCCAAATTAATAAAAATCGCATGGAGGTTCCTCCTTAGCTCTATAAATCTCCATTCTCCATTGTCCACAAAAAATCTCGTGGGACTAAATCATAAGCCTTCTCCTTTACCGTATATAACATAACATAACACAATACAAATCATGGAGACTCATCTACACACCATTCACAATCGCTTCAATTCTCTCAAGCACACTTGCCTCTAGAGTTTTGTTCCTTACTCTCTCAACTTAGGAAAGCTCTTTAGTGACTATTAAAAAGTATGTATAAATTAATCAAGGCTCGGATAATGTGTGGCTCCCTTCCTCCAGGCTAGAGGAGAAATTCTTCCTTGAGGGTTGTTCAAGGAACAGGTTATATATAAGCTTACGCTACCCTAGATAATCCCTTACGTTACTCATAGAATACCACTACCACCAACTCATACTCTTTAATTCCTTTTTGGAAAGGGTCAAACTCTAGTATTCTTGTATAATCTCTTGTAAAGGGTCTTACAGAAATGTTACACCTAATACTTTTAATTTGTTATAAGAAAGGCCTTAGGATTCTTCAACATAGTATAGTATGTTAAGATTGATTAGGAACTTTTAACGAATGAAGAACAAAATACTAATAAAGTCTTTCCAACAGAAAATAAACCACATGTCCCTCAACATATATTATATATCATTTTTCTAGCATTGTACATTATATAGGGCTAGCGGGCATGGTCGAGCTTGGGCCGGCCCCACCCAAAAAATCATATAGGCCTATATTGTTGCCCAATCCAGTCCGATTTTAATTTTGGGTGAGTTGGGCCAATTTCAGGCTGAGTCAGGCTAGGTTCCAAGTTAGATGAGAAATTATTCCTTGAGGGTACCATCAATTGGAAAGGGTCAAACTCCTGTATTCTTGTATATTTTTTTGTTCCAAGCCTGCCCATTTCAATTGTGCAGGTTGCGTCGGGTTGGGTTTCAGTCTGGGTTATGTTGGGTTCCCAGCAAGATGAACAATTCTTTCTTAAGGATTATTCAAAAAAGTCCAGGTTATATATGAGTTTACACTACTCTTGGTAATCACCTAAGTTACTCTTTCAATACCAATACCAGCAACACATACTTTTTAAATTCATTATTGGAAAGGGTCAAACTTCAGTATTCTTGTAAAATCTCTTGTTAAAGGTCTTACGAAAATGTTATACCTCACACTTTTAATTTATTATAAGAAAATCAGTAGGAATTGGAGCTTCTTCAATTAATATAATATGTTTACATTGACTAGAAATTTTTATTGGATGAAGAGAAAAATAATAGTACGACTTTACCAATAAAAAAACATATATCCCTCAACATATACTATATTTTGTAACAGTGTACATTATATAGGGTTGGTAGGCCTCACCAAGTTTAGACCATCAATGGCCTAAGACCCGAAAAATCATATGGGCCTACTACAATTTTACGCAGGTCGGACCCATTTCAATTTTGGGTGGGTCGGTCAAGTTTCGATCTTGGTCGAGGCATGTTCCAAGAAAGGGGAAAATGTTTCCTTGAGGGTTGTCCAAAAAAGGGACAGGTTATATATAAGATTATACTACTATTAATAATCCTCTAGGTTACGTATCAATGTCCCTTTTATATATAAGATTATACTACTCTTAATAATCCTCTAAGTTACGTATCAATACCAATACCATCAACACATACTATTTTAATTTGTTATCGGAAAGGGTTAAACTCAGGTATTCTTTTTTTATGGAAAAGCGGGTGAGCCCCCATCGTGGGGGTCACCTTATGAGATATATTAGAAAGTAAGATTTACAAAGTTATGATGCCCAGAGGTTATAGAGAGTGTTGCAGTGAGCGACTACATTTTCTTCATAAAACGTCTGATTGTTGAAGATGTTTTCATTACGTCCCATCCATATTGCCCATAGTACCACGAATGGCTTCCAAAAATTAGCCGTAGTGTTTCGATTCACACGCCTGAGGGAGGCCCAGAACTCAGAAAGACCGTCTGCTTCAAGCCACAATATGCCCAAACCAGCCAGACATGTGCGGGCGTTGGGCACCTAAAGAAGAGGTGATCGGAATCTTTCGTCGTTTCATCACATCTCTCACAGCTTGTATCTGTGAGACCCAGTAGTCTTCCACGGCGCATTTTGTCCAATAACCGGCCCCTTCTTAGTAACCATAGGAAAACCTTGACCCTGCTTGGAATTTTCACCGCCCAAATGATTTTTAAGTCATCTTTCATTGCCTTCTCCAGCGCGTGTTCTCGAGTGTTGAACATCACATAAGCTCTCTTAACCGAGAATATCGTGTCACGCCATTGGTAATGGTCCCTATTTGAAGATAAAATGCGTGTCTGTGGTAGGGCCTCTTGCATCGTCAAATACTCCTCCGATCGCTAGTCTGAGAGTTCCGACCGGAACTCCGACACCCAGGTACCATTATTCGCGGCCTCCGCGAGGATGGTCTCCTTAGAAGCCGCCGGCGCGAACAAATGAGGGAATCTAACCTCCAACCGACCTTCTCCCGTCCAATCATCCTTCCAAAAGCGAAAGAGGCCGCCATCGCCCACACTCGGGCTGACCATGTTGATTAGCTGCAGTATGACCCCACGGATGCCCGCCCAAATTGGGGATTCGAAACGAAATTTGCTAGCTCCAAATGGGTCGTGACCCCGTAGATCTTCCTAAATAGCCTGAGCACTAGAGAGGAGTTGCCCCAAATGGATAGAATCCACTTCGTGATAAGTGCCTTATCCATATTTTCCAAATCACGGATTGTCGGTCCAACGTCATCACGACTCCTTGTCATCTCATCCCAATTGACCAAATGGATACCTTGCCTCTGTTGTCTCCCATCCGACCAAAAGAATCTCCTCATTAGGGACTCAATTTTCCTGTGAACTCCCACTGGCAGCAACCTGGTAAAGCGGAAGAAGATCGGAATCGCTGAGAGGACGTGCTTCAGTAGAACAAGCTTACCCCCTGGACAAGGTGATCGCCTTCCAACCCGCTAACTTACGCTCCATCCGCCTGATTATGTCGTCTCAATCCGTCGTCTTCAATTTCCTAGCCACCAACGGCATGCCTAAGTAGTGGAGGGGGAGGGTCCCCAGCGGGCATCCCGTGAGCCCAGCCATTCTGTTCTGCTCTGCGTCAGCCATCCCGAAGTAAACACCGCGGATTTGCTTTTGTTAATATCGAGGCCCACCATGCCGTCGAAGATCTCGACTAGATGCACCAAATTAGCAGACTGCTCCTCAGATCCCCCGAGAAGGAGAACCGTGTTGTCTGCATACTGGAGAACAGGGATGGAGATCTCATCCCTACGATACCCCTGACACTAGCCCGCCTCCACCGCCTCTTTGACCAGCACACCAAGAGCGTCAGAGATCAGAACAAACAGCATCGGGGCCAAAGAGCATCCCTGCCTCACCCCCCTCTGTGGTTGGAAGAATCCCCCCTCCGGCTTTCCATTCACCAGAATGGAGAAGGAAGAAGTGGTGACACACCTTTTCATCCAGTCGATCCACAAATCTGGGAAACCCCTTCCTTGAAGAGAGACCCAAAGGAAATGCCAGTTCAAACTATCTTAAGCTTTTGCGCAATCGATTTTCCAGAGTGCTCCTCTCATCCGGATCTCTTCCAATCCATACATATTTCTGATGCCATGACGATTCCTTCAGTCATCTGCCTCTCCGGGATGAAAGCAGACTGCCCCTCCACACCACGGAGCCCATAATTAATTTGAGCCGGTTAGCAAGCGTTTTGGCCACGATTAGGTACACAGCGTTAGAGAGCGCAATAGGCCTGAAATCTTCAACTCCAGTGGGCGCATCCTTCTTCGGTAGCAGGAATAGCAGGGCACGATTGATCTTCTTGAAGTCTCTATTTCCCTCTCGAAACTCATTAAGCATCTCCATGAGATATGCCTTCAGTAGGTCCCAGAACTCACGGTAGAAAAGCACGGAGAAGCCATCCGGGCCGGGGCCCCGTCTACATTTAAGCTCCAAACAGCACCCTTGACCTCCCCTCTGTGAATGGGGAGACCAAGCTATCCTCCTGCGCAGCAGAGAGGGACCTGACTTCTTTCCCCAACTGCCCCCAACCATTGCCCTGCTTCCTCCTAGAGACCGCCGTGAAATGATCCCTCAGCGCCTTCCCAAGCTCAGCTCACTGACACGTTTGCCCCTCCCACCTGTAGCTCCTGCACAAAGTTTCTTATTCTTCTCCCCGAAGCCATGGTGTGGAAAAAACCTCGTGTTATCGTCTCCTTCCCTTAGCCAACGTTGCCTGGATCGCTGGCGCCACTCCACCTCCTCTTTTTTATCCTCGAGCAGCAGTGCCTCTATTGATAGAAAACTTAGATTAATTATTCAGAAAACCCTAGGCTCCTCTTATATAAGGGAGAGACCTTAAGGGTAAATTATACAGTGGTCCATAAACGACAAAGAAATAACGACAAGGTACATAAAGAGATAATAATAATAATAACTATCTCTACACTCCCTCTCAAGGTGGAGCATAGATGTCTATCATGCTCAGCTTGGATGAACATCTCTGAAAAGGTTCTCTGAGCAATGGCTTGGTGAATACATCTGCAGTCTGATCTCCTGAGCTCACATGTGTAGTAGATATCAATCCTCTCTGGATCAAGTCTCTAGTGTAATGGCAGTCAACTTCAATATGCTTGGTTCTTTCATGAAAAGCTGGATTGTTGGCAATGAATAAGGCTGCCTGATTGTCACACTGAAGCTTCATAGGTAGAGGCACAGCTACATGTAGATCTTCTAGTACGGATCGAACCTACAACATTTCCGTGTTGGCTTGAGTCATGGCCCTATATTCAAATTCGGCACTGGACCTTGCCACAACAGTTTGTTTCTTGCTTTTCCAAGAAACCAGAGAGCCTCCAACAAAAACTGCGAACCCTGAGGTTGATTTTTGATCCTTAGGGCATCCTGCATAGTCGGCGTCTGCACACGCTGAGATAGATAAATCTGTGTCCTTTTCTTAATAGCAACCCTGAACCTGGAGAAGACTTCAGATACCTCAGTATCATGTGTATAGTATCCATGTGAACTTGTCTTGGCTGCTCTATAAATTGACTCACCCTGCTTACTGCAAATGCAATATCTGGACGAGTTATGGTAATGTAAAGGAGGTTTCCCACCATTTCTCTATATCTCCTCTAATCTACTTCATCAGTATCACCATCATACAACTTCATGCTAGGGTCCATGGGAATACTTGATGGTTTACATCCATCCGGTGCCTGTCTCAATCAGGAAGTCTGTAATGTACTTCCGTTGGGTCATCACCAAGCCATGTGCATTCCTTGCAAATTCCAACCCCAGAAAATATCTTAGGTTACAAGATCCTTTGTAAACAAACTGCCGGCCTAGGAATGCATTCGCCCTTTTTATGCCCTGAACATCATCTCCTGTAACAAGAATATCATCCACATAGACCATAATAACAACCGTACTTGCCGATGACTTCTGGACAAACAACGAGTGGTCTGTATTTGACCTCTTGAATCCATGTTGCTCAATAAGGTTGGAAAGCTTCCTGGAACCATGCTCTTGAACTCTGTTTGAGGCCATATATTGCCTTGTGAAGTCTACAGACCATCTGCTTCTCCCCCTCAGCAGTAAACCCAGGTGGTTGCTGCATGTAGACTTCCTCCTGTAGATCCCGTACAGGAAGGCATTCTTGACATCTAGTTGAGATATACTCCATTCACGAACCACGGCCACAGATAAGAGAATGCGAAGGGGTAGAATGTCTAGCCACTGGAGAGAAAGTGTCCATGTAGTCTACGCCATAGGTCTGTGTAAACCCACGGGCGACCAAACGTGCTTGTACCGATCCAAAGTGCCATCTGCATGATATTTAACTGTGAAGACCCACTTAGCTCACAATAGATGCATCAGGAGGAGCAGGAACCAATGACCATGTGCCACGGGACTGCAAGGCACTCATCTCTTCTAACATAGCTAATCTCCAGCAATCACTCTTCAAAGCTTCCTGGTAGGTCCGTGGTATATCCACGGAAGACAAGGCTGAGGCAAATCTCTGAAAGTCACCAGTGAGACGGTGAAACGATACCTGTGAGGCAAATTGATAAGAGGCACACAGCCGCTTCTGCTTCCGAATAGCAATCGGAACATCAAGATCATCATCTGTTGCACTGGATGGTCTAGTGTCTTCCTGTACTGAAGAATCCTGCACATGTACCAAATCTGGCCCGTCAGTAGTAATGCCATCTGAACATACCTGAGGCGTGATGGGTGGCTGACGTGTAGCCTGAGAAGGACCTGACCGACGCGTATAGAATTTTGGTAGAGATGAAATGGGAGGCCGTGGAAGAGGTGGAGGAGGAGGTGGTGGTGGTGGTGCTGGCGTGGAGGCAGGAACAGGGAAAGACTCAGGTGAACTCCAAGTAGGTGGTGGAGGAACATAGACATCATCATTGGTAGTGGATGGTACCAGTCTGTCACCTGCAGGAGAAAAATACATGACAGACTCAAAGAGAGTGACATCAGCACTCACGAAGTACTTCTTATTTATAGGATCATAACACCGGTAGCCTTTCTGAGTCCTGGAATAACCAACAAAGACGCACTTGACTGCTCTAGGAGAGAGTTTGTCAAGTCCGGGAGAAAGAAGATGAACAAATGCCACAATACCAAAGACACGTGGAGTCAGTGAGAATAATTCCTTATCAGGAAAAATAAGAGAAATAGGTATCTTCTCACCAAGAACAGAGGATGGCATTCGATTGACCAGATAACATGCAGTAAGAACAGCGTCCCCCCAAAAAGAAATAGGAGTTGAATCAACAGAGTTCGAGTAATATCCAAGAGATGGCGATGCTTTATTTCCGCCACACCATTCTGCGGTGATGTATATGCACAAGTGGTTTGGTGAATAATGCCCTTTGATGAAAGAAATTGAGAAAGTGACCGTGTGCAAAATTCTAGGGCATTATCCGTCCGAACATATTTGACTGAAGAAGAGAAAATATTGTGCACTTCATTAATTAAATTCTTGATCACATCTCCTGCTTCAGATTTATTCTTCAAAAGAAAGACCCATGACACACGAGAGAAATCATACTACTACAAGATAAAATATGTGCCCCTGATGATCGGGTACATGACTCGGACCCCATATATCTATATGTAACAACTTGGGGAGCTACTGCTCCGACTCTGACGACATGGAAAGCTCGACCGATGATGCTTTCCCAACTGACATGCTTCACAGCGAAAGACGAACTAGGAGAGATCTGGGGCAGAAGATGGCGTATTTTCTGGAGCGGAAGGTGACCAAAACGAAGATGCCAAATATACGGGAGAAACTAGTCCGGCAGAATGAGAGGAGATGCCAGCATAGGAATCCCGAACCATCCGATATAGACCATTCTGCTCAGAGCCACAACCAATCACCCAGCCCGTTAGTATGTCCTGAAAAATGAGAGAAGACGGGTAAAATATAGCACGACAATGCAAATCCTTCGTAATCCGACACATAGATAACAGATTCATTGAGAACTCAAGAGCATGTAGGACATTCTATAGATGCATAGTGGAGGATAGGAAGATCTCCCCCTGTCCAACAAGGGGTGAATGAGTACCATCTGCGATCTGCACAGAATGGCCGTGAGGAATGTCCCTGTAGGACTGTAGTCTGTCTCTATCTCGCCAGAGATGATGTGTGGCTCCCGAATCTATAACCCAATCAGAGATATCATAAGACGGTGTGAATGCAGTAGATCTACCTGAGGTTACTAGCAGCAGCAGATGAACTGGCGGAGGCTGTAGCAGCAACATCTGAAGGGCCACCAGACGAATCACCAGATGAGTGTGGCATAATATCTCAGAGACGTGCCACAAGTTCGTCAAAACGATTATCTGCAGTAGATGGTAACGGGGACTGAGAATGCTTTGCAACACGTGCCGATGCTGGGAGCCCATGCTTAGAATAGCATGTCTCCTCCGAGTGTCCTGTGTGGTGACAATAGGAGCATGTCTGACTGAAGCGACCACCCCTTCCCTGGGGTCCACGTCCACGTCCACGACTAGAAGACGGGTCACCTCTCCCACGCGAGACTGCCATCACTGATGGGGGTGGAGTAGAAGAGCTGGAAGAAACTGGAATGCGACTGAGTCTCCTGTAAACATCCTCCACTGGAGGAATAACTGCATCAGCTAGGATCTGAGACCGGGCGGCGTCATATTCAGGATCAAGAGCCGCAAGTAGAACACCCACCATGATGGCGTTCCGAAACATCTTCTGCTGTTCAGGAGTGGCTTTGAGTGGGATAGTACTGTATAACTTCTCAAACATCCCTTTTAGGGATGTGTATAAGGAATGGCGAGGTCTGTCGCTCTGCTTCATTGAGAAAATGTCATGCTGAAGTTGCAACATCTTGGTCTCATTTCGCACCTGTGAATATGTAGCGGCGAGAATATCCCACATCGCCTTGGCAGTGGGCTGATGGAGACATCATTAGCAAACTCCATCGTCAATGTACCAGACAACCAGACCTTTGCGTAGGAGTCATCAGCCTCCCATGAGGCATATATCCATGTCTTCTCTGCGGGCTCATCCTCGGTAAGAATGTGCTTCTTACCATTCGACTTCATGAGGCTCATGAACTGCAAAGCCCAGAGCTCATAGTTCGGACCATCCATCTTTACTATTGGCACAGGACCTTTGAATGCGCCGGTGGAGGGCATATCGACCTTCGATTCTGACATACTGCCGCTGGAGAAGAACTAGGATTTGTAGACAAGGTAATGAATGTCTACACAAACTGCATCGGATTCGAGTGCATATATAGACGTTACGCACTCAAATCCATATATCAGTGGAAGAGACGAGGTTGGCTAGGGCACGCCAGAGATGAGGCCGCTTGGGAACGGTCGGCGGCGGGTTGGGGGCCGCCTGGGAACTGTCGGTGGCGGGCTGGGGGCCGCCTGTGAACCGGTGGCGGCTGGGAAAGGCCCGCTGGGGAGGGAGGGGCGGCGGGGAGAGGCCCGCTAGCGGAGGAAGGGGTGGGGGGGCCGAAGATCGGCGCCGAGGAGGAGAGGGCGGCAGGTGGGGAGAGGGCGGCGGGTGGGGAGAGCCCTAGGGCGGCTCTGATACCATGTTGAGAGAAAACTTAGATTAATTATTCAGAAAACCCTAGGCTCTCTTATATAGGGAGAGACCTTAAGGGTAAATTACACAGTGGTCCATAAACGACAAAGAAATAACGACAAGGTACATAAAGAGATAATAATATAAATAATAACTATCTCTACAACCTCCATACTAACATGCCTCTCTATACACTCTTCCTGCGTGAGGCCCCTGTCGTCCTCCACCAAGTCCAAACGGGTGATGGCAGCATGAATCTCCGTTCTCATAGCCCTTGTCCCCTCCTAATATCCCTGCCATATGTCGTGAGGAAAGCTCTCAGATTACGCAATTTCGCAACAAAACGAGTCACTGTGGTGCCTTCCACGATCTCGCTCCTCCATTTCTCAGTAACGATTTCCTTGAAACTGTCTTCGAGCAGCCAGCTTCTCTCGAATCTGAAGAAGAATCTGCCTTTTTCCCTCTCCCCGAAATCCCAGAGGATACAAGTGTGGTCCGACTGAGCCCGCGGGAGAGCCCAAGCCCTTGAGAGAGGGAATCTTTCTACAGCATGTTGCGACAAGAGGAACCAATCCAGCCTCGATTTAGCTCGTACATTGCGCCAAGTATATTTGCAGCCTGCGGCATCTACGAGCGACAGATCGAAGGAGTGCATGACCTGTAGAGATATTTCTAGTATTTATGTACTCGTTTGTTATGTTTATTTTCCTTGTTCTACATTATGTAATTTACCCATAGGCTTCCTCTATATAAGAGAGCCTAGGGTTCCCTGGAATAAACAAGTTCTCATTCTCATTTCCACCAACATGGCATCAGAGCGTCCACCCCTAAAACCCTAACCCTAGTCGCCGCCCTCCACCCTTCTCAATCTCATCCCGCCGCCGTCGCTCCCAGCCCTCCGCCCCTCCAAGCCCGCCGCCCCTCCCAGCCCGCCGCCCCTTCCAGCCCACCGACGCGCCGCCCCCGCCCCTCTCTTCTCGGCGTCGACCCCCCCACCTCCTCATTACTCGGTGTCGTCCCCTTCTCTTTCTCGTTCTTCATGGATTTGAGTGCATAAGTCTACATATGCACTCAGCTCCATACATGTTTATGTAGACAGTTATTCATTGGTCTACAAACCCTAGTTCTTCGTCTCCGGCAACAATGTCAGAAAAAAAGTCGATATGCCCTCCATCGGCGCCTTCAAAGGTCCAGCGCCAATAGTCAAAATGGATGGAACGAATTACGAGCTCTGGGCGATGCAGTTCATGAGTCTCATGAAGTCCAATGGTAGGAAGCACATTCTTACCGAAGATGAGCCGGCAGCGAAAACTGAGGTTTATGACTCATGGGAAATTGATGATTCGTATGTCAAGGTCTAGCTTTCAGGCACTCTGACGATGGAGATTGCTAATGATGTCCTCCATCAGCCCACGACTAAGGCAATGTGGGATATTCTTGCCGCGACGTACTCCAAGATGAGAAACGAGACCAAGATCCTCCAACTTCAGCATGACATATTTACGGTTAAGCAGAATGATCGGTCGTTGCATTCGTTGTATACATCCCTACGAGGGATGTTTGAGAAACTTTACAGTATCATTCCCCTGACGGCGACCCCTGAGCAGCAGAAGACATTCCGGAATGCTACAATTGTGGGGTTCTTACTAGCGACACTTGACTTGGAGTATGATGTGGCTCGCTCGCAGATCCTGGCGGATGCTACTATGCCTCCAGTGGAGGAAGTGTATCGACGGCTCAGCAGAATCACAGTTCCTTCTACTGCCACTACGCCACCTCCTTCAACGATGGCAGCTTCTAGAGGCAGAGGTGCATCTTCTTCTTTTCGTGGTAGTGGACCTCGTGGTCGAGGTGGTCGATTCCGTCAGCCATGCAACTTACATCATCGCCTGGGTCATACGGAAGATACAAGCTATTCTAAGCATGGTTTTCCAGCATCAGCCCATGTAGCCGAGCACGTTGTGCCTATACCGACATCTACTTCAGATCAACGGTTTGAGGATCTTGTTGCCAGACTATGAGATATCATGCCTCCTGCCACTACTGACTCGCCAGGAGGTCACTCAGACATAGCAACTTCAGCCTTTACCAACACGTCAGCCACAGCTAGCACATCAGGTAACGTTTATGCCTTTACGTCATGTTACAGTTCTGATGTTTCAGAATGGATTATGGACTCTGGTGCGACACATCATCTCTGTCGAGACAAAGATAAGTTTACATCATATAGGGAGGCTCCACCAAGGAGATCGGTAGTAATAGCAGATGGGACTCATTCCCCCATCATTGGAGAGGGGGAGATTAGTTTGACACCCTCCATACGACTACAGAATGTTTTGCATGCTCTAGATTTTTCAATGAACTTACTTTCTATTAGTTAGCTTACAAAGGATTTTCATTGTCGGGCTATTTTTGACCCATCGTCTCTTATTTTGCATGCTCCAGTGGAACTGTTTCTCCCTTTACTTGGCATCTGCGTTTTGGTCATCTCCCTCTTCAGAAGCTGCGACATATATTGCCCCAAATTTCACCAAAGTCTTCTTTTCAGTGTGAAGTGTGTCAGTTGGGGAAGCATCACAGATCTACTTTCCCTAGTCGTGAGTCTCGGAGCAGTCGCTCCCCTTTTGAGTTATTTCATGTTGACATTTGGGGTCCGAGTCGTGTTCCTGATCACCAGGGATACAGGTTCTACCTAGCGGTCATTGATGATTTCTCTAGATTGTCTTGGGTCTTTTTATTGAAAAATAAATCTGAAGCGGGTGACGTAATCAAAAATCTTATCAACGAAGTTCGAAATGTTTTTACTTCTAATGTGAAGATTGTGCACACAGATAATGCCTTAGGATTTTGCACTCGTGCACTTTCTTCTTGTCTCGTGGCATTATTCATCAAACAACTTGTGCCTACACGTCTCAACAGAATGGTGATGCAGAAAGAAAACATCGTCATCTTCTTGATATAACTCAAACTTTACTCATTCATAGTTGTGCTCCTCTATCTTTTTGGGGTGATGTTCTTATGGCAAGTTATCTGTTCAATCGTATGCCATCCTTTGTATTGGGTGAGAAAGTTCCTCTTTCTGTTGTATTTCCTGACAAGGAATTGTTCTCCCTAACTCCTCGTGTTTTTGGCTCAGTTGCTTTTGTCCATCAACTCACTCCAGGGATTGACAAACTCTCATCTAGGGTTGTCAAGTGTGTGTTTCTTGGGTACTCTCGTACTCAAAATGGTTACCGATGCTATGATCCTGTGAACAAAAAATATTATGTTAGTGCCGATGTCACCTTCTTTGAGACTGTGATGTATTTTTCGCCTACAGGTGACAGGATGACTCCTTCCACTACTGATGATGAAATTTATGTGCCACCTCCTCTGTGTCAGTCTGATAACATACCAACTCCTGCTGTACCACAGCCATCACCACCACCACCACCACCTCCGCAACCACCAGTCCCACTTTTACCGAAATTTTATACCCGTCATCCGAATCCTGCTCATGGAGGCCGTCATTCATCCACCACGCCCCAGGTATGTCCAAGTGCTATTAGTAACGATGGGACTGACAATGCATAGGTGCAGGAGAATGACATATACGTGGACACTGTTGATGACATGGATGTACCTATTGCCTTGAGGGAGTCTAAGCGGACGTGTGCGTCTTATCCACTTGCTTCACAGGTTTCATTCCATCACCTCAGTGGTGATTTTCAGAGATTTGTCGTTGCCTTATCTACCGTGGAGATACCACGGAATTATCAGGATGCCTTCAAAGAGAGCAGCTGGCGGTTAGCCATGGAGGAGGAAATGGCTGCCCTGCAGACTCATGGTACATGGAGCTTGGTTGTTGCTCTCCAAGGAGCTTATATCGTCAGTCGTAAATAGGTCTTTATTGTAAAATATAATGCGGATGGCAGCCTTGATCGCTACAAAGATGGGCTAGTGGCACATGGATTCACTCAGACCTATGGCGTGGATTATATGTACATCTTTTCTCCAGTTGCACGTCATTCCACTCTACGTGTTCTTCTGTCAGTCGTTGGGGTACGTGATTGGTCTTTGTTCCAGCTTGATGTTAAAAATGCCTTTTATATGGGGATCTGCAGGAAGAAGTCTACATGCAGCAGCCTCCGGGGTTTGCTGCTGAGGGGGAGTGTCAGATGGTGTGTAGACTTCACAAGGCCATATATGGTCTTAGAAAAAGTCCGCGGGCATGGTTTCAGATGCTTTCAGATTTAATCCAGAAGCAAGGGTTCAAAAGAGCAAATGTTGACCACTCTTTGTTTGTCCAGAAGACTCCCAGAGGTGTTGTTGTTATTATGGTATATGTTGATGATATACTTGTTACGGGAGATGACATGCAGGATATAAAGATGGCAAAAGCATTTTTAGGCCATCAGTTTGTGATTAAGGATCATGGTACTCTACGATACTTTCTGGGATTGGAATTTACGAGGAATGCGCAGGGACCTATGATGACCCAAAGGAAATATATTACAGATATGCTTGTTGAGACATGTATGATCGGGTGTCGACCATCCACTACTCCCATGGATCCTAGTATGAAGTTGTATGGAGATGATACAGAGGAAGTTGACAAAAGAAGATATAGAGAAAAGGTGGGAAAGCTTCTCTACACTACTATCACTAGACCTGACATTGCTTTTGCGGTTAGTCGGGTGAGTCAGTTCATGGAACATCCCAAACAGGTGCACATGGATGCTGTATATATGATACTAAGATATCTAAAGTCGTCTCCAGGTGCAGGATTGTTGTTCAGGAAAGAAACAAACCTCTCTATCTCAGCATGTGCTGATGCGGATTATGCAGGATGTCCTAGAGACCGGAAATCTACCTCAGGTTTTACAGTGTTTGTTAGCAGTTCCTTAGTTTCTTGGAAAAGCAAGAAACAGAAAGTGGTGGCTAGTTCTAGTGTTGAATCTGAGTACAGGGCCATGGCACAGGCAAGTACGAAGATGATGTGGTTTCGAGACGTATTAGAAAATCTGCATATAGATGTACCTCTACCCATGCAATTATAATGTGATAATCAAGCAGCATTATTTATTGCTAATAATCTTGCATTTCATGAAAGAACGAAGCATATTGAGGTAGACTGCCACTATACCAGGGATATGATTCAGAAAGGTTTGATCTCTACTTCCCATGTCAGTTCAGGAGAGCAGACTGTAGATATCTTTACTAAGCCGTTACTCAAAGGGCAGTTTCAGAAATGCTCTTACAAGTTGAGCGTGATTGATATCTATGCTCCATCTTGAGGGGGAGTGTAGAGATATTTCTAGTATTTATGTACTCGTCTGTTATGTTTATTTACCTTGTTCCACCTTATGTAATTTACCCATAGGTCTCCTCTATATAAGATAGCTTAGGGTTCCCTGGAATAAATAAGTTCTCATTCTCATTTCCACCAACATAACCCTCCTGAAATCTTCGGAGCTCGAGTCCCTGCCTCCCAAGCCAAGGGGGTGATCCTCCGCAAGCAAAGTCACGTTCAGATCTCCGCTTACAATCCACACTTGTCCTTCGTTAACGATCCCCAGATGTTCTATTTCCTCCGCCAAAGAAGGATCTCCACTGCCAGTTGGACCGTACAGGTTCGTTACCCAGAGACATTCATCATCTTCGCGCCTCTTAAGCGACACCGAGAGGCATTGTTGCGATTTGGAGTCGCCCACTAGATCAAAGAGCTCATTCCTCCAACCAATGATTAAGCCACCCGCCACCCCCCTGGCGGCCAGCTGCATCGTTGAGAATCTATTATCATCCCACAGAGTCGTCAAGGCATGGGATCTTCCTTCAGGAAGCTTTGTTTCCTGGAGGAGAAAGATATCCGCTCCAGCCTTGGAGATTAGGTTCTTCACACTCATCCGCTTGTTTGGCCTTCCCAGCCCTCTAACGTTCCACGATAGAATCTTTAACGGCATAAAACATGAGTTGTCTTCCTTGGAGGGACCAGCCCGAGGCGCTCCGCCACCGCCCTGTCGAGAACTTGGAATCTGTTAGATGTGGGTACATGCAAGTTCTCCTGCTGGGTGGGGTCCTGACCGAGTGCAACTTCCCCCTCGCCCGCTAACCTCCCCATCAGCGCCAGACGCCTCCCACGTCTGGTGAGCCCGCGTCTCGTGTAATGAACACCGAATCTGTGGAGCATGCAATCCAAGAGCGAGATGTCCGGTCAGGTCGTTTGAGGATCAGCCGAGATAGGCACCTCTCTTGGAGAGATTGATTGCGTCAAAGCGCATTTCTTCTCTCCCTCCAAGAATTCATGGGAAGCCACAAGCAGTGCGGGCTGCAGGAGAGCTTCGAACTCAACTTCCTCCTGCAAAGGGATCGCCCGAGTCGAGGTCACCTTCATCGATGGCTGCACCTCCCCTAACCCCCGAGTTGGGTCAACGACCAGGGAGTCCGCAGCACGGGAAGGCCCCAACCTATCCTGAGCGGGGGTCAAAAGAAGGACCCTGGGCCGCATCCGCGAGCCGTCCAAAGAAGCCCCAGCCCCCGCTGAGGGTCGAGCCGACTCCAAACAAGTCACGAGCCCCAACCGAAGGGCCGGATCAGGTGGACCCGATAAAGGGGTAAACTGAAACCCAACCTTCTGAAGGCCCCACCTTTCTCGAATATGTGGCCCTCCTCTGCCACGTCAGCGATGAAACTCCCGAAATGGATTTTCTTAACTAAAATATGGGGCTATTCCACTTCCTGCACCGCCTCCATATCCAACACTTCCTTTCCCAGACTGACCTGCACATGCACCGGGGCCAGCCTTTCCACTCCCGACCGCTCAGCTTCTACAAGAGACTCCGCCTCAGCCCCATGCCGGCTGATCGGAATGGCTGCGTCCAACAAGGTCTGATTAACACGATCCTGCCCAGCATGCACCGTGACCCGCTCTGAGGTGAACCCCACTCGGTGATCAGCTCGCACCAGCCTCCCCATGTCAGAAAGGTGTATCAGGAGACGACCTTCTCTAAGAGAGAGATTCCTCCAGCCCAGCGCCTCCGCCGAGAGCTCCTTGACCCTGATCACCGGATCCAGCTGTTCGTCGGGCCGGCTACCCGAGTTCACCACCTCCAATACCTCAGTCACTCCACACAGCATGTCGCAAAAGTCTGCCATAGCGGGCTAGCCAACCGGGACCCCCAAGATGCGGATGTGTGACATCTGCCTCGGTTTGATCACGCCGTAGGACCTCATCGGCCGATGCCACTTCAGCAAGGATCCCCCTTCTTTCGACAGCCGCAGCAACTCCTTAAATTCACAATCCACCAGGCCCCGAGCCACGACACGCCATGGCGACAGTTGAACATCCCCCTCAAAGTGAGACGCCGAAACTAGGCCGATGTCCGACAAGCCACAGAACAAAGCTTCACCTCGAACATCACCCTCCCCCACCAGGGTTCCCCTGCCTCAATATGTGTTGGGCTCCCCCTGCTCAGCGGACAGCTGCGCTAACGATGAGTCTGATCCTTACACCTAAAGCATCGAATCGGCTTGCGGCATTGCCGAGCCCAATGTGTCATGGAACCGCACCGGAAACATCCCTTCCCAAAAGGATCGAGGAAGGTGCGCGAGGACGGAGCCCTGCCACGAACCGCTCCCTGTCATTCCCACCCCCGCCTCCGAACGACCACCAACCTCCCGCTTCCACTCCCATCAACTTCTCTATCCAATCCATATGATCAAGCCCTAATCCTCAACTCAGGTATTCTTATGTAATCTCTTGTTAAAGTTTTTACGGAAGTGTTATATATTACACTTTTAATTTATTATAAGAAAGGCCTTAGGAATTGGAGACTCGTCAACGTAGTATAATATGTCAATATTGACTAGGAACTTTTAATGGCTGAAGAATACAGTCCTAATAGCATTTTCCAATAAAAAATAACATTTATATTCCTCAATGTATACTATATATCATTTTCATAACATTGTACATTATTAACAGTTAGAGGTCCGACCACACTTGGACCATCCTTGGCCAGAGCCTAGCCCAAAAAATCATATGTCTATATTTTTGCACAAGCCTAGCCCATTGCAATTTTATACAAGTCGGGTTTCGGGTTGGGTTGAGCTAACCTAACCTAATGCTCATCCCTACCAACGCTCGACTATACAAGGAGGGCAACAAGTTGATGAAGAACAGTATTGAAAGTAGTGGAAAGCTTCTCTACCTCATTGTCGCCAGATCTGACATTAATGTAGCCCAATGAAGGGGCTCTTCTTCACAGCATGTTTGTTGGTGGACATTAAAGCTTATTGTGATATTTGGAAGGTTATGGGAAAAACCTTAAGCACATCACGGAAGCGCGAAGATCGTTCGCATCATATGCAATCAAGAGCGACTAGTCATACTAGTTGCTTGGGACAGCGGAATTTAAAAAAGGGAAAGCGACGAAACCACATGATTTGAGAACACTTCTCAAATCACTTCATCAACACCAGAAAGAAGATATAAGAATACCTCTTGAAGCGTGGTTGCGATCGTTAATCTCTAAAGTAAGAGATTCTCCTGTCTCAAGTCTAATCCAATGAAGATCGCACTTGTGGGCGGGTGGATGAGAAGTGTACTTTCCGCAATCCAAGTTGATGATCCGAGCGAGGAGTCTCCTGATTTTGTCTCACGAAATCCGACGCCTTCTTCATGAGCAGAGCGCACCGAAGAAGATGGAGATCCACGAGCAGTCGATCCGGCAGCACAACGGCATGGCGACGACAGCAACGTTCTCTAGGTCAATATATGGACGGCCACATGTTTAGAGAGAAAAAGAGAAAGAGTTAGCGTGTAGAGAGAGTTGTTGTCTTCTTAATGTGTAAAAGAAAAATCTATGTCTACCCTTTCTTTTATACTAAATTGGATGGTGGAGATGCATTCCTAATTCAAATAAATGGTTGAAATTTTGTTGTAAAAAATCATAGCAATAATTAATTTAATTTAAAAGAAAATAAATATGTTGTAATTAATCAATTTTTAATAGGAAAGAGGGTGATGTCCCATCGTGGGAGTCACCGCTAAAGTTGTTTCATTAAAAAGATTTTAGAGTACATTACCGTGAGACCCAAAAATGATAAAGTGCATTACAATGAGATGCGACATTCTCAGAGTAAAACCTCTGATTGTTGAAGATCAAATCATTTCGTCCAACCCAAATGGCTCATAGAACAGCAAACGGCTTGGAATAGTCATCAGTGGAATTGGTGCCCATCGCCCGAACTGAACTCTAGAACTCTGTTGCCCCTCCGGTCGTGACCCAACGGATCCCAACCTCCCTCCAGACATGCTCAGACGCCGAGCACTTGAAGAACTAATGATCTGGGACCTCCTCCATCCCATTGCACCTGTCGTGCAGCATGTTTGCCAAGCCTAACAACCTCCCTCTCCTTGCTTTTTCACATAAGCAGCCCCTTCTCAGACACCATGGGAATATCTTGACTCTGCACGGAATCTTCTGTGAGGCCCGCTCCTTCTCGGATCTGCGATACCCATTTACATATTACCCGTAGTATTATGTTAGCTAAAGATCGTATTAGAGAACTGGAAATTAGGGGGAAATTTTTCACATTTATGAATGACATTCACAAATTAACCAATAAACCACATAACTACAATATATCACAATTATATTGCATAAATTTCCATATCAGTTAACATGTAACAACAGAAATGAAATCCCAATTGTATCAGAAGAGAAATAAAAGCATTATATAATACCTTGAACAAAAATATAACATACATACCTGATATGTTTTACTGCAGAAACTGACGTTCAACTCTTCCCATACTACGATGCAGGTATTATGCCTGCAATCCATGCAATAGGGAGAAAAGAACATCAATAAATGTTGAGTAAATCTTATTTATTAGAAATAATAGGAAATTTAGTGACTCCAAAAGAAAGCAAGTAAATTGGACTTGACAATTAAAAATTAAAGCTACTTGCAATGAAACGGGCTTTCAAGTTGTTTAGTATGCAAAACCCCAATCTACTCATCCTACATTAATTTCCCAATATTTATCATTTTTATACATAGATTATATGATGCATATTTAAATTGTCACCTTTTAATTAATTATAAATCATGTTTAATGGATCTTGAAGATGTGGACGTTGAGTCTTTATTCTTGGTCTTTATCTAATCTCTCATATTTAGTGGATAATCTGGGATCTTGATCTGAGTGTGATCTCATATTACGATTCTAAGGTGTGACTCCAGTATAAAAATGTATATGATTTCTGTTCTTCCCTATCAATTTCAAGTTTCAATGATTTAGGCAATGGCTATCATGATTGAAATGAACCTGATATCTTGAGTATTTAATGATTGACATGGTCGAGATGATTCGGGTCTCTTTTGATGTTTGTGAGTCATGAGGATAGACCATAGTTAGTGTAGATGATGAGTCTGATGTTTTGATTCTTTTCTTATTGAATTTCTCAAGCTTAGTGATAGTCGGTGGTCTTGGTCTAGATAAGACCTCACACTGTGACTCTAAGGCAGTAAGGAAGCCTTAGGGTTGGGGTGCCTCCGTAGGCATGCGGTGGAGTAAAATGCATCATAACTAAGTTTCCAACACGTCCACTAGCTATTTCAAACAACTGTAGTAGTAGCTCGTAGTCTGGTAAGGATGATTTTCATAAACTGGTCTTTTCTCTTCATTAGGAATTACTGGCGGAACAATAACTAGCTCAATGGAAACTAAGCTCAACTACAACCAACTCAACTAGAACCAAGCTCCCATGTAACCAATTCAACTGTAATTCAACTTTAATCAAACTCATTTGTGACTCAAACCAATCTCAAATGTAACTTTTCAAAATTTAACTGTAACTGATTTAGATGTAGCCATAGAGGATTCAGATGTATACATGAATGATTCGGATGTAGCATCGCCAAGTCTGCTGGCGAAAAATAAACAAAACTCAAGCGATGAAGTAGCCTACAATTGGAAGGCGGTCCAATAGAGGGATAGGTCTACTCCAAAACTACGCCACTGAGACAGGTGAGAGAGACTTTCCGGAAAAGTCACTCTAAAAGAAAAACCGGCCCGACCGGTACGGGCTAACGAGCTCGAAAAAAAACTAAGGGTCCTCCAGCCTAGGTACCCTAAAGAACAAGGGTCAGCGGAACTGGTCTTTAAAAGAAAACCTGTGGATCCCAGAGAGGCGTAAAAACTGCGAGCGCTCGCGAAAAAAAACCGAGAAAAAGACTGGGATCCTAGACCCGCGCACTAAGCGGCCGCTGCCCTAACTGAGCTTCCTAATCTCCCGCCCAGCTGAGGGTCACTGCACCCTCGCACAGTCAGGTGTAAAGGTCGCCATGACTGGCACTCAATATTTATCAGTCATCACTGAATCAACAACGTTGACTTGATTCAACATTCTTTCTCGATTTCTGTGGTGATTGACGGTATAGATCTAGGTCTTTTATCTAAACGATTTATTCATGAAGATGATTGATCTTTGTGGTCAAATGTATCATTCCTAAAATTTTCAAGATCATGAGATAAGAAGCTAGTCTATTAGATCTGAATTTAAGTTTAGATCTTGGAATTTAGTTCAACTCAATACAATTTCGCAATTCTTTTCTTCTTTACCTATGATGTAAAAGTTTACTCATTAGATCTTGTGAAATAATTATAATATCACCATTTATATACCCAAGGTTAGTGGCCAGAGTATGTCATGTCCATAGAATTCTATATTTAAAAATTTTAAGTGTCACAATCAACCTTTAGTATGGTACACTATTTGCAACTTCAATCTTTTCTATGTTGTCGCATACCTATCAAAGTATCTTTGACTTAGCCACAAGTATTTCCAGCATACCTACAACTGTACTCCCAAGATTTGATGTATAATTAAGTATTTATTGTACATGTGATGGTTGATTGAGTAAAATTACATGTATTAGTATTTCTATGATGTCAGGTCAAATGATCATACACTAAGTGCATATCTTAATTTAACATCACAAGGAATGTATGCCATATGTTTCCATTTGATCCTTAATAATTCTATAGGTATCGCTTCTACTAAAGTTGTTGCCGCCGACTCTGAATCATAATATGATACCCACTATAGACTTTTGAACGCAAGTACTCTTTCATCTTAACCTTCATTTGTTCAAACATGGAAACAACAAAACCAGTTCGAGAAAGATTGACTACATAATTCTTTCAACCATATTAATTTATGAATTTCCATGAATTATGTTAGGTCTGTACTTCTCTAAACCCCATAAATCAACAACTTGCATATGTGAAGTTCAACCAAGATAAATAAAAGGACTGAATGTGCTTAACTAATTGTCGATGTCAACATGAAATGAATGAATCCCAAATGTTACTTTAGACTATATTTTGAAGGAAACCTTGTATTTTGTGTTTTGACGAACTATTTTCTGATTTTCAATTTGAATGTCCTTGTAAATTTAAGGGGAAAATACGAACTGATGCTACATGAGACTTTCCTTTGGAAAACTTACAAACGTTCTTTCAGATGACTCAAGATGCTAATAGTATCGTAATGATGTGAGTTGAAGATGTCCGAGATATCCAAAAAGGTTTGCAATAATGATGGATTCTAGAATATTACATACCTATGGGCTGCAATGTTTAGAGTTTCCAAACTTGGTGGTTAGAATTGAAATTGTACAAGACAATGTAAGCATATTTTCCCATCAGTACAGAGAGTTCAATGCGATAGCAAATGCTCTAACAATTAAAGATATTCTTTTCAAGTCTAAAGTCATATTGAAAAGTGTAAACTTCAAAGATCTTCATCATTTGCTACAGGATCCTATAATATGGAGAGAGAGCATTGCCCTTATATCAAATTCAAGTGAATTCAGAACCGGCGTGATTATTTATGAAAGGATAAACCTTGGCAAGGGATTGGGAAGGTGCGCACAAATAGGATGTGTGTGCAAAAGTTCTCTCCTATCCCTTATATATAGTCATGACTAATTTATAGATCTTCAAATACAAAAGTCTCTATTTGCAAGCAGCTGCTTTAAGGTCTTGCAATGTTTTAACTAGTCTGAATAATGTTGGAAAGTATGATTTTTTTTCTAATGCCATGGCATAATATGATTATGAAAAAAAACAAATTTGGTAGTAAAATAGTGTGAACATTTTTATAGAGAGCAGCAAATAAGGGGTTTTAGATTGTACAAAAACATGAATTGCAGCAAGAGGAGGGGAAGATTATACCTTTGGATCCTCCAATTTTGGAGGATCAAAATGCATGCAACAACTGAAGAAGATGGAAACAATTGTTGGTTGGAGCTTCAAATCCTTACAGCAGTGGGAGATTCTTTAGCTGTTGGAATTGACAACTAAGGAGGGTCTTCCAACAAAGATTCCAGCAAAAGAGCTCTTTTGAGCTGGAAGTAGCTGCTGCTTGGAGTAGTTCAGCAGGAGGAGGGACTGTTGGATGCTCCAGCAGAGTACCTTGGATGAATGGGCAACAATAGTTGCTGCAATTAAGGCAACAACAGTTGTAGATCAAGGAAAAGAGGGATGGGTTTCCATCTGCAGTTGACAAAGGAGGAGGGCAGCAACTTCCATCTCTAGCTCCTTGGACAGCAGCAGAACTGGGAAGAGGAAATGGCTGGAGAGAGCTCTTTCGGCTGGAAAAACTGAAGGACTTTGAGAATACAAGAAGCCTTTGTGGTGCTATAAATAAGGAAAGGGAGACCTTCCCTTATTGCCAAGTGGAAAGAAGAAGTGGCAAGTGGAAGGAGGTAATGGACAGCAGAGTGTTGTCTTGTCTGCTTTGCTGGAAAAAAATTCATTTTCATTTTTTTTATTTTGTTTATAAACAATAGCTTTCTTATGTTTAGAAAACCGAAGTTGGTTGTATATGCACCTCGAATGTCAGATTTTGGTGTACAATAGCTCGTTTTGACCGTCTCTGAATGACGATCAAAATGAGTATAATATCCAGACACTTTAAGTTGGGTATGATTACCCGAAATTCTCAAGATATGGTTTTGACTTATGGCTAAATTTTACGGTTTAAAAATATCAAACGACCTCCGATCGACGAACGGTCGATTTTGTTGGTCTTGTTTTGTCGAATCGGATTTTATAACGGTCTCGATTTGTTTTGTGGTTTTCGAATTTGCGTCGCGGCTTTTTCGGGCACGTATTACGATGCGATCGATTTTTGATCGATTTTGCCCGAACGACTTTTGATTCACGATCAATTGATCGATTTATTTTATTTAACGTTGATTATTAACTTTATTGAGTTATACGGACCCTAATCGGGTCGGGTTCGGGTTGTGCAGATTCGGATGTTACAAATATAAAAACCTCAAAGGGAGTCTCGTCCTCGAGACTCGGGTCAAGGTCACTTTGTGTCTTGTTTGGATCTTATCTGGCCATAAAAACCTCAAAGGGTTTTGAACCCATAAAACCTCAAAAGGAAAACAAGCCATGTTCTTTCAGCATACATAATCAAATGGCTTATTTTGACAATTACCTGAAAAGAGCATCATGTATCTTGCATGCGTGCTGCTTCGGTTTCCCATGTCACCTCTTTGACACCATGTCGGCGACATAGCACTTTCACTAGGGAAATTTCTTTGATGTGAATCTTCTTCACAACATTTTCGAGTAGATGTAAAGACCTCACCTCGTATATTAAATCTTGCTCCACGTCCTGGTTCTTAGATGATGACGTGGCGAGGATCACGTACGTACTTCCTTAGATTGGATATATGAAAGACATCGTATTTGATTGACAGCTGCAGATGAAGGCTACTCGATATACCAACTTACTCATATGAGTAATAATTTTAAATGGTTCAATATATCATGGCGCCAACTTGCCATGACCATCAATCTATATACTCCATTCATGGGAAATACTAGTAGTGACACACGATCTCCTATCTGTGTCTACATATATTTCATCAATATGAGAGATTAAATTGAATATGCATGTCATATTTTGAATGGATAAAGAGAAGATGTTGGATTACCTGAAACTCCAAAACTCTTCTTTGACTATCTGTAAAGCTTTTCTAGCGGCCCTGTCTCGTCAGAAACATTCACTTTACAAGATCAACAATCCTTACAGTCTCTTCCAAGTGACCTACAGAGTAAAGAGTGTGTTCACCTATCTCATGCTATCTAAAAGGTGCGAGGCATTTCTGTTAATATAGGACTTCGAATGGTGTCATAACAATACTTGAACGATAGTTATTGTTGCACGAGAATTTTACCAACAAGTGGTCCTTTCAAGACTTTTCTACTCAAGAGTACATGAACACAATAATCATTAATTGTTTGAATGGTGCACTTGCTCTGTCCATCAGTATGCGGATGATATGCAGAACTCATCTTCAGCTTTGTCTGTAGTGTTGTCTTGAACCGGTGCCAGTAGTGAGATGTAAACCTCGAGTCTATGCTAGATACTACCTTACGTGAGGATGGCTAATAGTCAAAGTTACAAGCATATCTCATGTATATAGCTAGTTCGTCATATGTGCATGAGCTTTCCTTCTAAACGCATCTGCCACCATGTTTCTTTACCAGAATTGTAAGACATCGTCTCAAGTTTATCTCCTTCTGAACAAAGGCGTTCTTCAAATTCTTGCGATCTACGAAAATCTTGAAATTGACCTTACAGAGATAGTGGTGTCGGATCTTTCAAAGCAAAACCAATTGTTGTCAATTCTAAGTCACGGACGGGGGTAATTCCGCTCATGCGACCTCAATTGATGTGATACATAAACACTCACATGACTTGGTTGCATCAAAACCGTTCATAAACCTTTTTTTTGCAGCATCTGTATATACGGCTTAATCCTGGGTGCCTGAAGGAAGTGCAAAGATAGGCACAGTCGTCAATCTTTCCTTCAATGTCCTGATACTTGCTCGCATAAATCATTTCCAATGAAAGGACTCTCTTCTCGTATCGGGAAAAGAATGACTCAGGAAAAACTACTGACGAAGCGTCTGTAATAACCCGCTAGTCCAGGGAAGCTTCGAATTCGAGTGACTGTCTTGGAATATTCCCAAGACATAACTTCCTCAATGTTCGTAGGGTCAACTGACATACATGCTCCAGAAATGACATGTCCAAGGAATGAGGTTTTGGATAACCATAACTCACACTTGTTCAGCTTAACATACTACTTATACTTTTGAATGTTGTCTTCCGAATATCCAACTCTTGAATCCTCAGCTAATGGTAGCCAGATCGGAAATAAATCTTTGAAAACATCGAAGATCCATGTAGCTGATCAAACAGATCATCAATGTGTGGCGGTGGATAATGATTTTTTATCGTTTTTTGTTCAGTTATTAGTAGCCAAAGCATCATCTCATTAGTTCATCCTTCTTGACAAAAAAAATGGGAGCACCTCAAGATGCAGTGCTCGCCTCTCGAAACTTAAGTCAAATAACTCATGTAGTTGCACCTTTACCTTTCTCAAATTGGCTGGTGCCATGCAGTACGGAGCCATCGAGATTGATTGTGTATATGGTAGTAATGTAATCTCGAACTCAATCTCTTTTTCAGGTGATAAACCTGACAAATCATTAAAGATCACATTAGGGTAATCTGACACTATCGTCATGTCCTGAGCCATCGACTCTCTATCAGATGTCTCTCATACAATTGCTAGATTTGAATCACATTCCTCATCAACAAGTCTTCGAGCTTTCAACACTGAAATATACTCTATTTTGGAGTCGTGTAATGTACCCTTATAGGTAATCTCGATTAAGTCCGGAATCCTGAAAACAATCGTCTTCATCAAATAATTACCTATGGCATGGTGATCTGGCATTCAATCCATACCAAAAGTTAGGTCAAACTTGTTGAGCTGTAGTAGCAGACAGTCTGCTATCGTCTTATGTCCACCAATCAACATTGGTAGCTATCTTACTATTAGTCTCATGATGATCAGTTAGCAACATGACCCATAATGTGACAAGGATGATCTAGGGCATCTACACCTCTACCTATTGAAGTTAGAAAGTCAAAGTTCATTCATCGCTCCAGAATCAATTAAAAAGATAAAAGGTCGGCACTAGATGCCATGGTTCTGTATAAGAACCAATATCCGTAATTACAATAGTTGATGTTCGCGGATAATTCTATTATGCTTTTTCTCTTCTTGGGATACAATATGGAAATAAGTTGCAATTGGTGACATCTATGGTCATTGATTTTGAATGTCAAATTTCCCCTTCAGACTCGCGACAAGTCAGAGGATTGTCACTATCAGATTATTAATGCAATCAGAACTATAATACTACGAATGTATGTAGCAGGGTACCACTGCTCTGATACCAAACTGTGAGGTCCGCTCCTTCTCGGATCTGGATACCCGTTTACATATTACCCGTAGTATTATGTTAGCTAAAGATCGTATTAGAGAACTGGAAATTAGGGGGGAAATTTTCACATTTATGAATGACATTCACAAATTAGCCAATAAACCACATAAATACAATATGTCACAATTATATTGCATAAATTTCCAGAGCAGTTAACATGTAACAACAGAAATGAAATCCCAATTTTATCAGAAGAGAAATAAAAGCATTATATAATACCTTGAACAAAACTATAACATACTTACATGATATGTTTTACTGCAGAAACAGACGTTCAACTCTCCCCATACTACGATGCAGGTATTATGCCTGCAATCCATACAATAGGGAGAAAAGAACATCAACAAATGTTGAGTAAATCTTATTAATTAGAAATAATAGGAAATTTAGTAACTCACAAAGAAAGCAAGTAAATTGGGCTTGACAATTAAAAATTAAAGCTACTTGCAATGAAACGGGCTTTCAAGTTGTTTAGTATGCAAAACCCCAATCTACTCATCCTACATTAATTTCCCAATATTTATCATTTTTATACATAGATTATATGATCCATATTTAAACTGTCACCTTTTAATTAATTATAAATCATGTTTAATGGATCTTGAAGATGTGGACGTTGAGTCTTTATTCTTGGTCTTTATCTAATCTCTCATATTTAATGGATAATCTGGGATCTTGATTTGAGTGTGATCTCATATTACGATTCTAAGGTGTGACTCCAGTATAAAAATGTATATGATTTCCGTTCTTCCCTATCAATTTCAAGTTTCAATGATTTATGCAATGGCTATCATGATTGAAATGATCCTGATATCTTGAGTATTTAATGATTGACATGGTCGAGATGATTCGGGTCTCTTTTGATGTTTGTGAGTCATGAGGATAGACCATAGTTAGTGTAGATGATGAGTCTGGTGTTTTGATTCTTTTCTTATTAAATTTCTCAAGCTTAGTGGTTAGTCGGTGGTCTTTGTCTAGATAAGACCTCACACTCTGACTCTAAGGAAGTAAGGAAGCCTTAGGATTAGGGTGCCTCCGTAGGCATGCGGTGGAGTAAAATGCATCATAACTAAGTTCTCAACACGTCCACTAGCTATTTCAAACAACTGTGGTAGTAGCTCTTAGTCTGATAAGGATGATTTTCATAAACTGGTCTTTTCTCTTCATTGGGAATTACTGGCGGAACAGTAACTAGCTCAATGAAAACTAAGCTCAACTACAACCAACTCAACTGTAACCAAGCTCCCATGTAACCAATTCAATTGTAATTCAACTTTAATCAAACCCATTTGTGACTCAATCCAATCTCAAATGTAACTTTTCAAAATTTAACTGTAACTGATTTAGATGTAGCCATAGAGGATTCAGATGTATACATGGATGATTCGGATGTAGCATCGCCAAGTCTGCTGGCGAAAAATAAACAAAACTCAAGCGGTGAAGTAGCCTACAAAAGGCTCTTCCGTCTCGCCCTCTAATTGGAAGGCGGTCCAATAAAGGGATAGGTCTACTCCAAAACTACGCCACTGAGACAGGTGAGAGAGGCTTTCCAGAAAAGTCACTCTAAAAGAAAAACCGGCCCGACTGGTACGGGCTAACGAGCTCGAAAAAAAACCAAGGATCCTCCAGCCTAGGTACCCTAAAGAACAAGGGTCAGCGGAACTGGTCTTTAAAAGAAAACCTGTGGATCCCAGAGAGGCGTAAAAACTGCGAGCGCTCGCGCAAAAAAAAACGAGAAAAAGACTGGGATCCTAAACCCGCGCACTAAGCGGTCGCTGCCCTAACTGGGCTTCCTAATCTCCCGCCCAGCTGAGGGTCACCGTACCCTCGCACAGTCAGGTGTAAAGGTCACCATGACTGGCACTCAATATTTATCAGTCATCACTGAATCAACAACGTTGACTTGATTCAACATTCTTTCTCGATTTTTGTGGTGATTGACGGTATAGATCTAGGTCTTTTATCTAAACGATTTATTCATGAAGATGATAGATCTTTATGGTCAAATGAATATCATTCCTAAAATTTCAAGATCATGAGATAAGAAGCTAGTCTATTAGATCCGAATTTAAGTTTAGATCTTGGAATTTAGTTCAACTCAATACAATTTCGCAATTCTTTTCTTCTTTATCTATGATGTAAAAGTTTACTCATTAGATCTTGTGAAATAATTATAATATCACCATTTATATACCCAAGGTTAGTGGCCAGAGTATGTCATGTCCATAGAATTCTATATTTAAAAATTTTAAGTGTCATAATCAACCTTTAGTATGGTACACTATTTGCAACTTCAATCTTTTCTATGTTGTCGCATACCTATCAAAGTATCTTTGACTTAGCCACAAGTATTTCCAGCATACCTACAACTGTACTCCCAAGATTTGATGTATAATTAAGTATTTATTGTACATGTGATGGTTAATTGAGTAAAATTACATGTATTAGTATTTCTATGATGTCAGGTCAAATGATCATACACTAAGTGCATATCTTAATTTAACATCACAAGGAATGTATGCCATATGTTTCCATTTGATCCTTAATATTTCTATAGGTATTGCTTCTACTAAAGTTGTTGCCGCCGACTCTCAATCATAATATGATACCCACTATAGACTTTTGAACGCATGTACTCGTTCATCTTAACCTTCATTTGTTCAAACATGGAAACAACAAAATCAGTTCGAGAAAGATTGACTACATAATTCTTTCAACCATATTAATTTATGAATTTCCATGAATTATGTTAGGTATATACTTCTCTAAACCCCATAAATCAACAGCTTGCATATGTGAAGTTCAACCAAGATAAATAAAAGGACTGAATGTGCTTAACTAATTGTCGATGTCAACATGAAATGAATGAATCCCAAATGTTACTTTAGACTATATTTTGAAGGAAACCCTGTATTTTGTGTTTTGACGAACTATTTTATGATTTTCAATTTGAATGTCCTTGTAAATTAAAGGGGAAAAAACGAATTGATGCTACATGAGACTTTCCTTTGGAAAACTTACAAATGTTCTTTCAGATGACTCAAGATGCTAATAGTATCGTAATGATGTGATTTGAAGATGTCCGAGATATCCAAAAAGGCTTGCAATAATGATGGATTCAAGAATATTACATACCTATGGGCTGCAATGTTTAGAGTTTCCAAACTTGGTGGTTAGAATTGAAATTGTACAAGACAATGTAAGCATATTTTCCCACCAGTACAGAGAATTCAATGCGATAGCAAATGCTCTAACAATTAAAGATATTCTTTTCAAGTCTAAAGTCATATTGAAAAGTGTAAACGTCAAAGATCTTCATCACTTGCTACAGGATCCTATAATATGGAGAGAGAGCATTGCCCTTATATCAAATTCAAGTGAATTCAGAACCGGCGTGATTATTTATGAAATTATAAACCTTGGCAAGGGATTGGGAAGGTGCGCACAAGTAGGATGTGTGTGCAAAAGTTGTCTCCTATCCCTTATATATAGTCATGACTAATTTATAGATCTTCAAATACAAAAGTCTCTATTTGCAAGCAGCTTCTTTAAGGTCTTGCAATGTTTTAACTAGTCTGAATAATGTTGGAAAGTATGATTTTTTTTCTAATGCCATGGCTTAATATGATTATGAAAAAAAAATGAATTTGGTAGTAAAATAGTGTGAACATTTTTATAGAGAGCAGCAAATAAGTGGTTTTAGATTGTACAAAAACATGAATTGCAGCAAGAGGAGGGGAAGATTATACCTTTGGATCCTCCAATTTTTGAGGATCAAAATGCATGCAACAACTGAAGAAGATGGAAACAATTGTTGGCTGGAGCTTCAAATCCTTACAGCAGTGGGAGATTCTTTAGTTGCTGGAATTAACAACTAAGGAGGGTCTTCCAACAAAGATTCCATTAATGGGCTAATCTTTAAATCCACACTCATGACTAGTCACTTTGTTCCCGAAAGAATATGCCAAGTCCTTTTACAGACTTGTATATCTTCCATTAACAGTGCTCGCATCCAATGTGAATGTTGCATCTTATGCAATCAATGCTCAATCATGTTAAAGCAATTATAGTGTCTTTGACACTACAATTCAATAATCGTTATAACCAGTATGTAGTTACTATTATCCTTATCAGAATACCCTTATTCCCGGAGATCTCTATCTCCAAATGCTATGACCCAGTCTTAAGTCTTATAAAGTACTGCAGTTAAGATCTTTTAGATCACTATCTATAAAGCCTTAAGTTCTTGAAAATAAGACTTTGAGATCACTATCTCAAAAGTCTTGTCATCTCTGAATGTGTTTTTATTATTGCAAATAAGTGTTTTATCTCCATAGTAGGATTGGTAACAGTTTACTACTCCCATTGCATAGCAGACATCTGGCTTTTATACACATACAGTATACACCAGACTTCTCGTAACTGATGCACAAGGGTAAATAGTTTTAGCATCATCAACATTTGATATGTTATCCCTTCAAATTGGTTATTACCATATCTTGAGGGAAGGAAGCCTCCATTGAGGTTTTCCAAAAATGGAACATGTCCAAGGTGTATTACTAATGTGACGGTCCCAATATCCCCTTCTCTTTGCTTCTGAACATCCTCAGAACTAACATCTAAGAGGTATTCTTGAGATCTTTTATCTCAATGTATAGAACAACTAGATTATAAAAAACTTATTATCATCCTTATATCATTCCAAATGATTAGGATATTATCTACATTTAGCACGATGAACACAATGACACTCCTATTAAGCTTCACATAGTTCATCAAGATTTTGTATGAAATCATACCTTTATAATTTCATTAAATCTGATGTTACGACTACTAGAAGCTTATTTGAGTCCATCGATGGAGTTCTATTACACATTTTACCTTCCTCAACTATGAAGCCTTGGGCCTACTACATATGTATATCCTCGGTGAGGAATTCATAGAGGAATGCAATCTTAACTTCCATCTTGTAGATGTCATAGTCAAGTTGTGTAATTATAGTTAGCAATATTCTGATGGGTTTAAGCGTGGTCACTGCACTTCGACTGTGCCATCAGGACCCTTTCGGATGCGGAGCGGATCGCGGATCCCGATTGGCAGAGATGGAACGCGAACACCGGCACCAGACTCACGGCTCTGCAGGTGCCTGGCCCAGCTGACTAGGGTGATGCGGGGTCTGCACTAAACGAGGCGATCGGCTGTTGCGGGGCTGCCCAACAACAGGGACTCCTCAGTGTGGTTCCTTCCGAGATGGTGGTGGGGCATGGCGGGAAGGCGGTGAGATTTCGTCGGTCGTTGAAGAGGGGCTCGAAGGGTGTGCGGGGTTTAGGATTCGGCGGAGGCTCCAACAACCAATAGGGGTCTGGTGTGGGGGAAGTGTCGCCTGTGGGGGCTGCTGCAGGGGCTCTGGTGGAGGATTCTGGAGGGGAGGCAGAGGTGACGCATGCATCGCATCAAGGAAACTCAAAGATAAGGGTTGTCGGGTGGTGGAGAATGGAGGGGTTGTTGCAAGTACTTCGACGGGGGCAGGACGGGCAGGGAGCTGGCCATTCCAAGATCGGCGATGGAGGGACCTAGATTCAACGCATGTTACGCAAGGAAAGATCTCCTAAAGTGAAAATGAGAGGTAGGAGAGCAGAGTTGCTCGCTTCAACGGAGCATGAAGCGACTATGCGAGAGTTGCAGTCAGGTTCCTTGGATTTTCAGAAACATCGGAATCGATTCAGCGTTCTGTACAGAAGTGTGACGGAATGCTTGGGCGTGGTGCCACCTAAGAAGATGACTCAGACTGTTCTTTTATGAATATGTTGTCATTGAACGTCAGGGGGTTGGGCCGCCCCGAGAAACGGCTGGGGGTCAGAAACTTGATAATAGAGGCAGGCGCATACATGTTCCTTCTTCAGGAGATGAAGTTGTCAATGGGTGTGGACAAGGTCAGGCGGGGGCTAGACGGAGGAGGTAGGTTCGACCTAGTGGAGATGTTAGCGCAAGGAGCGTCGGGTAGGTTGCTGACTGACTGGAAGAAAGATGAATTTGAGCTTTTGGAGGAATCGAAGTCCCTGTTCTGCCTGACCGTGAGATTGAGAAGGCGCGCGGATGGTCTCGATCTCCTAGTCACGAACGTTTACGGCCCGATGGGAGGGGAGAGGGGTTCTCTGGTGGTCTAGTTAGAGGAGTTGAGAACAACGAATGCGGTGGAGATTGGCTCATCGGGGGCGACCTGAATGTCACACTTCTTCCAGATGATCGTCCGCAGGGGAGTGGTGGAGGGGATCGAGTTCAGGGGAGCTCCGGAGGGTGGCCCACAGCTTGGGGTTGCCAATTATCGATGCGGCTGGATGCACCTTTACTTGGTGGAATGCGAGATCGCAATCTATGTTGGACAGACTCTTCCTATCGCCTCACGATGCGGAGGTTTTCCCCTTATCACGGGCATGGGCACTGCCGTGGGCCCACTCTGATTACACGTCGATTGTTTAGTCGTCTGGGGAGAAAAGGAGAAGCAGGTTTTTTCCGCTTTGAGCGAAGTTGGCTCATAGAAAAAGGTTTTAGGGAGGAGGTAGCGGAGAAATGGAGGTTGGACCCCTGTTGGCTCGGCCACCTCGAAGTTGGCAACGAATTCTTAGTTGATGTGGTCCTTCCTTATTGGGTTCGGGAGGCAGGTGAAGGCAAGGCGGGAGAGCTAGAAGGGAGGTGGCCCAGGCCGAGGTTACTCGGCTCGACGGGTTGGATGACGAGAGAGGGTTGGATCAGGAAGAGCTGACAGAGAGGTTAGGCTTGCTAGAAGAGTTGTTATTGGAAGACAGAAAGGAAGAGGTGGAGTGGAAGCAAAAATCTAGACAAAGATGGCTGAAAGAAGGGGATGCCAATACGAGATTCTTCCACTTGATGGCATCTGAGAGGCGGAGGAGGAACTATTTGCACGAGCTGGAGGTTGGGGGTAAGAATTTCAGGGGAGGCTCACATTGGCAGCGCCCTGTGGGGCCATTTCGTGGAGGCAACTCGAAGGAAAAGAGGGGCTGGTTGGGGCTGGCTGGGGAGAGGAAGGGAGACTCTATCTGGCGATTAGACGGAGAGTCTGGTGGTTTCATTTTCAAAGGACCCGGGCCCGGATGGTTTACCGATTCTATTCTATCATGAATTCTGGGAGTTGTTGAAGGAGGTTTAGGAGATCTTAACGAGTTTAGGGCAGGGAACAACAAGTTCAAGAGGGTCAACCGAGCCCTGCTATTCCTCCTTCCCAAGAAGGAGACCTCGGTGAGGGTTGAGGACTTCAATCCTATAGCTCTCTCCAACGCCATCTACCTTATAGTGGCTAAGATTCTGGCAAACCGATTGAAGGGCGTTCTGGACTTCCTGGCGCTTCAGGGACAGTCGGCTTTTATTCCAGACCGACAGATGGCAAACGGTCTGGTGATGGCATCTGAGATCTGTCTTGACTGGAAGCAGTAAGAAGAAAGGAGCTATGTGGAAAATTGACTATGCCAAGGCTTATGATTGTGTAGACTGGAAGTTTCTATGGATGTCTCTGAGGAAGAGGGGCTTCCTAGATATGAGGGTAGATTGGATGAAGAGATGCGTTACGACCTCGTCTTACACGATACTGGTGAACGGCAGACTAGAGGGGGGTTCTTCCAACCCCAAAGAGGTATCCGGCAGGGATGTCCTTTGGCCCCGATGCTGCCTCTGTTGCTTAGGAGGGCGGTGGAGGCCGAGTGGTGTGAGGGCTACCATCGGGATGATATCTCTGTTCCGCTGCTACCGTATGCAGATGACACGATCCTGTTACATGGGGGGTCGAAGGTTCAGAATAGCAACGCGGTTCAGCTGGTCGAGATTTTGACTTTCAGTAGTCTTTCTGGCTTGAGGTCAACTGGCACAAATCGGCGGTCATTACTATTGGGATGGACGATGCGGAGCACTCCAGGTAGTCGGGAGCGACCGAGTACCCCCTGGGGGCCTTCCTATCTCCAACTTGGGGTTGCCGTTGGTGGCTAGGAAACTGAAGAAGTCAGATTGGGACATGGTTGTACAGAAGATGGAACAGAGGCTGGCAGGGTGGAAGGCGATCACATTGTCCAGGAGGGGAAGTTGATACTCTTGAAGCATGTATTCTCGACCATCCCTATATTTTTCTACTCTACTCGATTGATGCTGGTGGGGGTTAGAAAGAGGATTGAGACTTTGATGAAGAGGTTTTTTTGGTCAGATGGGAAACAACAGAGATCCGGGTTGCATTTGGTTAGCTGGGAGGAGGTGATGAGGGGGCGTAATGACAAAGGGTTGGGGATCCGTGATGTGGAGTGTATGAACAAGGCGTTGATCGCTAAATGGGTGACTCGCATTTGGGGACCGTCGACCTCGTTGGCGGCCAGGCATGTGAGGAACATCTATGGTGTCAGACGTGAGTTGGTGGTCGGTAGAGTGCGATTTGAGTCATCACTTCGGGCAGGTATTTGAGAGGTATTGCCGTTAATTGCACCTAAGCTAAAGCGGAGAGTATGCGATGGTCGCTCTTTTGGATTCTGGCAGGATGATTGGACGGGGGAGGGAGGTCTTGAGGGAAGGTTTCCTAAACTTTTTGCTCCGGCAGGCTTGAAGGAGGGTACTCTCTCGCAGGTGGCGGACGCGGGTATGTGGTCGTCGATCTTCTCGTCGGATCTCTCGGATCAGTGTCTGGAGGAGTTAATCAGATTACACGAGGAGCTCCCTCCGCCGGAGGATTTAACGCAGGACGTCAACCATTTCGAATGGAGGGGGATGAGGTTCTCAGTGAAGAAAGTATACGAGGAAATGAGGAGAATGACGAAGGAGCGGGACTTGGCTCTGTGCCAGGATGAAGGTGGTTTGGGTTGCCAAGATCCCGTGCAGAATTAAAGTATTCTTATGGTGTCTGAGAAGGAACCACTTGTGTGATAAAGCAAGGAGAGAGAGGTTGTTAGGCGTGGCAGACACGATGTACGACAGGTGTGAGGGGATAGTGGAGGACTCAGATCACTTGTTCTTCATATGCCTAGCTTCGGTACGGCAGTAGAGGGAGGTTGGGATTTCTTGGGTGGAGATTGGAGGGGCAGAGGAGTTCTGGAGGTCGACCCGGTCGGTGGGCAGCAACTCTAGTGATGACGTTTCCAAGTCGTTCGCAGTTCGGTGGGCCATCTGGTTCGAGCGAAATGACTTGATCTTCAATAATCAAAGGTTTTATTTGAAAATGCAACGGCTCATTGTAATACAATGTATTCTTCTGATAATGTACTTTAACTCCTTAGCAATATATTTAGTTGCGATGACTTCCATTTTAGGAGATCGCCCTTTTTTTACCAAAAAAAACATGGTCACTGAAGAGCAAGTCTCATTGCAAGCGATGTCTTCTCTTTGTGTGTATCTTATGGATACAAGCCATACTTTGAAGGTCTCTACCTTCTCATTAGGTTCCCTCTTTCTCTTGAATAATGGGTTTGACCCCTATAGGTGGATCCTCGAGGGTCCAGACACAATAATTGTGTATGAAGCCTACTTTAGACTTTATTGCTAACATCCATCTTTCCATGCCATGATCTTCAGAAACTTCATCGTATGAAGTCAGATCATTGTCAGACTTAACCTACACATGGAATCCATAGGTGATTTTACCACCATCAAATTAATTTGAAGAGGTATGAGTGTTTCATCTTTAATTGTCCTTTTAGCTTCCGATTTCAAGAGCATCATTATCCTCTCAGGATTCAATGAGTATGGCCTAGTTGTCGGTTTCGGTCACCATTTTGATGACGACCAAAACAGAATTTCGATGGAATTTCGATCAAATTTCAATCGAAATTTCGATCATTTCGGTCATTTTATGTACTAGGACCCCCATATTTCGGTCATTTCGGTAGAATTTCGATTTCGACTGGATATCGATATTCGACAGAAATTCGACCGAATTTCGCTGAAATTTGAGGCCATGTCAATGAGTCACTTTACTTCATTCTTATCTTGATTCTCAAGAAACTCATCCTCTGAGAATTATATCCTTAGAGATGAAATCTTTTAAGAATCTCAAGGTCACGAAGTAGGTATCCAATACCAGCCTTTATATTCCTAATGAAGTAGCACTTTCTGGTGCTAGATTCCAACTTACTTGCATCCATGACATGGTTATGGACCAAGCAACCCTAAATCATCAAGTGTCTAAAACTAGGCTAGGTTCCAAACCATAGCTTACGAGGGTTTTCATGTTCAGATTTGCATGGAATCTTATTAAGGATACATATTGTAGTCTTTGCTATATATATATACTTGAAAACTAAGAGGTAATTATGCTAAGAGTCATCATTGAACAAATCATGTCACACATGATACAATTGCATCTCCCTACAACCCTATTGAGTTTAGGTGTATTAGGAGTGAGATAGGAATGATATTCCTATCTCCATAAGGTATTCATTGAATTCATCTAATAGGTATTTGCTAACTTGGTAGATCAAATTTATTTCATTTTCCTTCAAACTTTGGTTCTAAACCAAAATTGTGAAATCTTTGAACATTTCAATGAATTCTAAGGTGAAGGGAAGAAATCTTATATCGCAAAAATCATTAATAGATATCACATATCATTAATGTTTATTATGATATATATGATCCACATACATCAATATCTATGGGATCTTGTAGACCCCTGAGGATCCGGGTACCCGTTTACGCTACTTTCATGGCATTTCATTCACATAAGATCGCATAAGTTACAGAAAAACAGGGGAAATTTTTTGCAATAAATATATTTACAAGTGATATTCACATCCACATTCATAATAATAACCACAAGCTAAAAGAGACAAATGGCACTAGAAATTCATTTCATTAATTTCCATATAATTTTACAACATGTACAATGTCTGTTAGTACATACAATATCCCAAAAATAATCTAACTAAACAGAAGAGAAGTATTATACATAATCAGTTGAACAAAAACTGAGACAAAGTAAACCATACCGTCTAGTGTATACCCTGTCTGCTGGAAGCATGAACGGCTAATGATCAACAGGTTGTTTGCCTGCCAAAACATGTTTAGGAAAGAAACGGAGTCACAAACGTGAATACAAGTCCGTAGTTTAAAAATAATTGACAAGTAATTTATTATGTGCAAAAGAGAGCAAGTAGAAAGGTGGAACAAGCACATTTTACATCTACTTGCGTAAGTAAAAAGGGTTTTCAAGTTGTTTGTAATGCGTCTCAAATGATTTCCCAGAACCCAACATTCTCCACATATGACATTTATATTGTAGTAGAATATTCATGAGTATATGAGTGTAAGCATATATATCATTTTCTTCAGAGATCATGCTTGTGAGTGATAATGGAAAGTTTGAGATTGGAAAGATTTCTTGATTTATTTAGATTCTTAAATCTACTGAATAGTTATTTCCTATCAATCACAACTTTTGATCGTAACTTCTCCAATTCTTAACTTCAATTGTTTCAGATATAATTCCAGATGATGTAGATATAGATATGGATGATCTAGATATAGAATCGCCAAGTCTGTTGGCGAAGTAAACTGAAGCGGTGAGGAAGCCTACAAATGGCTCTTCCGTCTCGCCCTCTAATTGGAAGTGCGGTCCAATAGAGGGATAGGTCTACTCCAAAACTACGCCACTAAGACGGGTGAGAGAGACTCTCCAGAAAAGTCACTCTAGAAAAACAGCCCGACCGGTAACGGGCAACCGAGCTCGTACAAAAAAAAACTAAAACCGAGGATCCCCCGCCTGGGTATCCTAAAACAAAGGGTCAGCGGAACTAGTCTAAAGTTGGGATCCCAACGAGGCATAAAAACACTGCGAGCTCGCGTAAAAACCGAAAAGGGACTGGGATCCTAGACCCGCGCACTTGGCGGCCGCTGCCCTAATTGAGCTTCCTTTCCTCCGCCCAGTTGAGGGTCACCGCGCTCTCGTACGGTCAGGTGTAAGGTCACCATGATCGGCAATTATTAATTATCATCCATTATTAGTAATTCACCATCACTTACTTGATTCATCATCCTCTCTCGGTCTGTAATGTAGTTAACTTTACAGATCTAGGCATTTTGTCAAAAATCCTTTTTTTACTCATAATTTAGTGGTCTGGATATAGATCTAGATTTTATAGATCATTTGTACGAAAATACCCAAGTTCCTAAGTAAACAGTGGGTGTATAGCAACTTATATATATAAGCAATTATTCCCAATTCCTTAGTGGTATACATATGCTTTCCTTACTTAGATTAACAGTACAGTACACTGTTATCGGTGTATAAATGTATGTCTTGGAGATTTATTGGTTTTCATAACTACTAAAGATAATTGCTTGCTTGGTTATATATATATATATATATATATATATATATATATATATTGATGAGTTCTTGTTTAATGTGTACATCGGGTAAGTTGGAGCTTTATAAATTATGCATCCTGTCAATATTGTTTGAGTTACAGATCACATGTCCATATATATATTACTGCAATTTTCTCATCCAAATTGATGGCCCCCTTTTTTTTAGTATTGAGTCCTGAGGTGAGATTATTCTCTATACTTTGACTTTGTTGTATCCTAATTATTATTATTTGCGTATAAGACATAATATATGTATAATATATATATTTCCTAATTATATTACATACATGTGTCTGTATTATAGGATAAAATTACAAAAAGAAACAAAATTCATTGCACAAGATAAACAGTAGCCGTATTATGCAAAAACCCCTGGATTTTTTTATCTTCTCAATTCATACTTGAATCAAATTTTTATGTGAATTTTCCAATTCACCTTTGTTCTGATGAGCAACTATTTTATATCTTCTTAGTTGTTTCATCCACTGGCACCCATGAACCTCTCGAAAGGAGTTGTGAAATCTAAAGCATGTTTTCATCTTATTTTTCTTTATTAAATTTCTTTCTGCCCTCACATCCCTAAGCATGACTCTTCATTTGGGTTATATCTAACTCATTTATAGCAAGCTAACTTATACTCTAAACTGAATCTCTGCAGGATTTTTTAAAAAAAAAACTTTGCAATACACCTTACTGTCGTAATTTATTCTTGTTACCTATAATATCCTGTTGTATAGTTCAATAAAAATATTCGAAGGTGTGGAATAGGGTTTCAATATACAATCTTGTAGATTTTTTTTTGCATGTATACAAGATACGTATTTTGCGATTTCCTTCTCTTCAAACTCAAGATATGGCAGCAAGGAAGAGGGTGATCTGTATATGCATGGCAGCAAAAGGAGGAGAAAAGGAGTGTACCTATATAAATATATATTTAGAGTTTTAATCTATTAAACCCTAAACTGAACCCAACTTCCAAAATTTAATTTCTAAATCAAAATTTCAGAATTAAATTTTGAATCATTGCATGAGATCCACACAAGTTTTTGTTGCTAGAAATTTGATTTGGGCATGGAGATGTACCTCTTATTGTTCTAATTTGGAGAAGAATTTACTTGGACTTTGTAGTAGCTACAGCTGCTACAAATGTAGCGGCAATATCCGCACCTCCCTAGCAGCTTGGAGCAGCAGAATCATGAACTGTAGCATGGCTCTTGGCTGTGGGAAAGAAGATGGCTGCAGCTGCTTCCAGGGCTGCAATAGAGCAACCACAATTAGAGAAGAGCAGCAACACTACTGCTGGACTGGAGCAACAATTGCAAGATTTGTTTCCAGCGGACTGGAAAGCTGGAGCTCTTTGCTCTCGATAGAGAATTGAAGAGAAATTGGGGAAAACGGGAGGTGTTTTGGGTTGGTCTTTTATAGGAGGAAGGGGTTCAAGGGGTAATGCCAAGTGGGGGTCTAAATGCTAAACTTGGCAACATTTTACTATACAGTCTGTACAACTGTACAGAATTTTTTTTTTACACAATCGAACATTGTCTGTTGCTACAGTAGTTTAATATATATATATATATTTATATTTAATAAAAACTCTTTATCTAACCAACTTTAAAAATCTACCGTACACGCACCTCGGTCTTCCGTTTTCGACGCGAAATATCTCGTTTTGATCGTCTTTCCACGACGATCAAAATGAGTATAATGTTGATATACTTCCGATCGGGTTTTGAATACCCGAAATTTTCGGATACGGGGTTTTTTATTTAAGATTAAATTTTGTGATTTAAAAATATCAAACGACCTCAGATTGACGAACGGTTGATTCCGTTGGTCTTGTTTCGTCGAATCGGATCTAATGATGGTCTTGGTTCGTTTCGCGGTTTCCGAATTTGCGTCGCGGCTTTTTCATGGCACGCATTATGAAGCGACCGATTTTTGGTCGATTTCGCCCGAAGGACTTTTGATTCACAATCAATTAATCGTTTTAGGTTGTCTAGTATTGACCAACAACTTTATTAGGTTATTTGGACCCTAATCGGGTCTGGTTGGAGTTCGATTGGAAACCGGGTGTCACAAATATAAAAACCTCAAAGGGAGTCTCGTCCTCGAGACTCGAATTAAGACTATTAGGTGTCTTGTTTGCATTTCATATGTCCATAAAAACCTCAAAGGGTTTTGAACCCATAAAAACCTCAAAGAGAAAACAAGTCATATTTTGTTAACATATATCTAGTTATAAAAGCTTGTTTTGATTATTACCTCAGAAAAGTTACGGGTATCGTGCCAGTATATCAGCTTCGGTCTCCCATGTCGCCTATTTGACTCTATGACGGTGCCACAAAACCTTGACCAATGAAATCTCTTTGTTACTAAGCTTCTTCACAGCATGGTCAAGTATCTGCATTTGCTTCTCCTCATAAGTCAGATTTGGCTCTACATCGAGATTCTCGTAACTGATAATGTGTCGAGGATCGTGCACATACTTCCTCATGTTGGATACGTGAAATACATCGTGAATGCCGGAAAGATGTGGAGGAAGGGCTACTCGGCATGCAACCTTCCCCATACGAGCCAGAATCTCAAAAGGTCCAACATATCGTAACGCCAACTTGCCACGAACTCCGAATCTCTGCACTCCCTTCATAAGAGATACACGGAGAAATACCCAATCTCCAACCTATAATTTATATGAATGTCATTAATATGAGGTTAAGTTAATTTTGTAATAAAGGAAAGAGAAGAAGATTGGAACTGAAACTCCAAATTTCTTCTCCGACGGTCTGCATAGTTCTTCTGGCGACTATGTGCCGTCAGAAGCCTCCGTCTCACAAGATCAACAGCTCTCGCAGTCTCCTCCAAGAGATCTACGGAATATAAAGCATGATCACCTACCTCACGTTAACTAAGAGGTGTGAGGCATCTCCGCCCGTATAGGGCTTCGAGCGATGCCATGCCAATACTGGAGTGATAGCTGTTGTTGTACGTAAATTCCACTGATGGCAGATGGTCCTTCCAAGACCCTTTCCACTCCAAAGTACAAGCGCGGAGCAAATCCTCCAATGTCTGTATGGTGTGTTCACTCTAACCGTCTGTCTGCGGATGATAAGAAGAACTCATCTTCAGCTCTGTCTGTAATGCTGACATGAACTGATGCCAATAATACGATGTAAATCTCGAATCCCTGTCAGACGCAACTTCTCGTGGTATACCATGCAGTCTGATAATGTTCTGCATATATAGATTGGCCAATCTGGATGGAGTGTAAGTCGTGTTGACAGGTATGAAATGGGCTGACTTGGTCAACCTATCAACGACCCAAACGGAATCATAGCCACCCGGTGTCTTCGGCAGACCTGTGACAAAATCCATAGAAATGCTCTCCCACTTCCACTCGGGAATGGGGAGAGACTGCAGTAATCCTGATGGTTTCCTGTGCTCAGCCTTGACTATCTGACAGGTCATGCATCTGCTAACATGTTGCGCCACATCGCGCTTCATCCCATCCCACCAGAAATGTCGACGCAGATCACGATACATCTTCGTGCTACCTGGATGGATAGATAACCGTGAACTGTGTGCCTCATCCAGAATGTCTCTGCGAAGCTGCTCGTCATTGGGTACAACGACCCGACCTGCCTTCCATAAAATAGACTCCATCACAACAAAGTCATCAAATTCATCCTTGATGGCACGCATGTATCTGTCTCGGATCCAAGTATCTGTCTTATGTCCCTCTACAATACGATCCCAAAGACTACTGTATCGTGGAGGCACGGTGGTAGAAATGGATGCGCTCTCCTGAGGATACCAGTCAGTCAAAGCGGCGAGCGTATCCCATGTATATAGCCAGTTCGTCATACCATCAGCATGCGCTCTCCTGCTAAGGGCATCAGCCACCACGTTTCTCTTACCGGGGTGGTAAGAGATCGTGCAATCATAATCCTTCAGTAGCTCGAGCCATCTGCGCTGCCTCATGTTCAGCTCTTTCTGATCAAATATGTACTTCAAGCTCTTATGGTCTGTGAAGATCTCGAAATTCACCCCATATAGATAGTGACGCCAGATCTTCAAGGCGAAGACAATTGCCACTAACTCCAAGTCATGTGTGGGGTAGTTCCGCTCGTGCGGTCTCAACTGTCGTGACGCGTAAGCAATCACTTGGCCTCTCTGCATCAACACTGCTCCTAGACCTTCTCCAGATGCATCTGTGTAGACTGCATAGTCTTGAATGCCAGAAGGAAGAGCAAGAATAGGTGTTGTAGTCAATCTGTCCTTCAGTGTCTGGAAGGCCTACTAGCCCGAGGAAACTCCGAATCTGTGTAACTGTCTTGGGCTGCTCCCAAGACATAACTGCTTCAATCTTCGCAGGATCAACTGCGATACCTGCTCCAGAAATTGACGTTCCCCAGAAATGAGACCTGAGATAACCAGAACTCACACTTGCTTAACTTCGCATATAGCTTGTGTTCCCGCAATGTGTCCAAAACAATCCGTAGATTATTCTCATGATCTCATTCATTTCGTGAATAGATGAGCACATCATCGATGAACACCACTACAAACGTGTCCAAGTATGGACGGAAAATCATGTTCATCATATCCATAAATGCTGCAGGTGCATTGGTGAGCCCAAACGGCATCACCACAAACTCGTAGTGTCCATAGCGAGTCCTGAAAGCAGTCTTTGAAATATCAGACTCTCTAATCCTCAGCTGATGGTAGCCTGAGCGAAGATCGATCTTCGAGAACACCGAAGATCCCTGGAACTGATCGAAAAAATCATCGATGCGCGGCAAAGGATAACGGTTCTTCACCGTTCTCTTATTCAGCTTCCTGTAATCAATGCACAGTCTCATGGACCCATCTTTCTTCTTGACAAATAGAACCGGAGCACCCCAAGGTGAAGTGCTCGACCTCACGAATCCCAAATCAAGTAACTCCTGTAACTGCACCTTCAGCTCCCTCAATTCGGCAGGTGTCATACGGTAAGGAGCCATCGAGATCGACTGAGTGTCTGGTAGTAATGTGATCTCCAACTCGATCTGTCTCTCAGGAGGTAGTCCTGGTAGCTCATCAGGAAAAACATCTGGATATTCAGATACTACTCGGATGTCCTGTATCATCAGCTCCTGATCAGACACCTCTCGAACAAATGCAAGGTAGGAATCGCAACCCTGATCAACAAGTCGTTGTGCTCGCAACATCGAAATGTACTCCATGGAGGAGTCATGTATAGTACCCTCAAAAGTAAACTCGGGTAGATCTGTAATCCTGAAGACAACCGTCTTACTAAAGCAATCAACAAGTGCATGAAGAGCTGATAACCAATCCATGCCTAAAATCAAGTCAAACTCATCAAGTTGTAGGAGTAGACAATCGGCGAGCATCTCGTGTCCGCCAATCAGTACGGGCAAGTGCCTGACTATCAGAGAAATGACAAACAACTGGCCACCTGGCCCTCGGATGTGATATGGAGAAGAGAGAGTCTCTGCGACTCTTCCTAAGGAAGCAAGTAGTCTCGAAGCAAGAAAGGAATGTGTCGCACCAGAATCAAATTAAACATGGAAAGGTTGATAAGAGTAGTCAGTATGTGTGCTAGTTGGTTAGTCATCGCCTGGTCTGGTCGGTGGAGTAGTCGTATCTATACTCCGGGCTGGTCCTGCACAAGGTTCAGGAAAGCGGTATGCGTATGCGTTCGGACAAGTCACTGAATAGCGCTTAAGCGGTATGCGGGGGCATATGCGGGGTATATGCGGTTCTACGCGGTTTCCTAATTTTTTATTTAAAAATAGATAAATATATACAAAAGTGACTACAACAGAACTAAGTTTATGTATAATTGTGGTCCAACAGAAGATCTAAGAAAAATAACTTTCATAGAACTCAAAATAATCTCTATCAATCAAATATCAATACTTCAATAGAATGGTTAGCACACAAAATAATTGACAACAATCAACAAAATAAAAAAGTTAGCGCACAAAATGCCTCTATTCTTGAATATAATGTCATTTATCTATATCGTTATATTTATAATTGATCCTCCATCAAAAGTACCGAACTTTACATATAATATATTACATTCATAATAACTATTAGTTGACTAAATTAGTTTCCTAAATTATTAGTATATTATTCTTTTTCTTCCTTGCATGTTTACTCCAATCTCACAGTACAACTACTTTGACGATGGATATAAATGGTCATGGAATGCTTAGTTGGCATACATGCAAAAGTAAGGAAAACATGGCACAAATAACACAACAAAACATGGCACAAATTAAAAAAATAAAAAAATAAATAAATAATGGGTATGCGGCCGCACAGACCGCATATACAGTCGCATAGCCCGCATATGCGGCCCGCATAAGCGCACAGGGCGCATAATGCGGGGTTTCAAGAAAGCGGTGCGCTGAGGGCACCGCATACGCATAAGCGGCCGCATATGCGGCCGCACGGGCCGCTTTCGTGAACACTGGTCCTGCAGGTCGTTTATCTGCTCGCTGCGACCCAGATGGTCGAGCGGAATCTGTGTCATTCACAGATACTTATCATAAATGCTTTTTCTCTTCTTGGGATATAGTGTGAAAATTAATGAAATTGGTGACATCTGTGGTGATTGAATTAGAATGTCAATTTCCCTTCTCAGACTCACGACAAGTCGGAAGACTGTCGCTATCCGGAACTTAATGTGATCGGAATTGTAATACTAAGAATGTGCGTATTGGGGTACCGTGGCTCTGATACCAAATTGTAGACCCCCGAGGATCCGGGTACCCGTTTACGCTACTTTCGTGGCATTTTATTTACATAAGATCGCATAAGTTACAGAAAAACAGGGGAAAATTTTCGCAATGAATATATTTACAAGTGACATTCACATCCACATTCATAATCATAACCACAAGCTAAAAGAGACAAATGGCACCAGAAATTCATTTCATTAATTTCCATATAATTTTACAACATGTACAATGTTTGCTAGTACATACAATATCCCAAAAATAATCTAACTGAACAGAAGAGAAGTATTATACATAATCAGCCGAACAAAAACTGAGACAAAGTAAACCATACCATCTAGTGTATACCCTGTCTCCTGGAAGCATGAACGGCTAATGATCAACAGGTTGTATGCCTGCCAAAACATGTTTAGGAAAGAAACGGAGTCACAGACGTGAATACAACTCCGTAATTTAAAAATAATTGACAAGTAATTTATTATGTGCAAAAGAGAGCAAGTAGAAAGGTGGAACAAGCACATTTTACATCTACTTGTGTAAGTAAAAAGGGTTTTCAAGTTGTTTGTAATATGTCTCAAATGATTTCCCAGAACCCAACATTCCCCACATATGACATTTATATTGTAGTTGAAGATTCATGAGTATATGAGTGTAAACATATATATCATTTTCTTCAGAGATCATGCTTGTAACTGATAATGGAAAAGTTTGAGATTGGAAAGTTATCTTGATTTATTTATATTCTTAAATCTACTGAATAATTATTTCCTATCAATCACAACTTTTGATCGTAACTTCTCCGATTCTTAACTTCAATTGTTTCAGATATAATTCCAGATGATGTAGATAAAGATATGGATGATCTAGATATAGAATCGCCAAGTCTGTTGACGAAGTAAACTCAAGCAGTGAGGAAGCCTACAAATGGCTCTTCTGTCTCACCCTCTAATTGGAAGTGTGGTCCAATAGAGGGATAGGTCTACTCCAAAACTACGCCACTAAGACGAGTGAGAGAGACTCTCCGGAAAAGTCACTCTAGAAAAATGGTCCGACCGGTAGCGGGCAACTGAGCTCGTACGAAAAAAAATTAAAACCGAGGATCCCCCGCCTGGGTATCCTAAAACAAAAGGTCAGCGGAACTGGTCTAAAGTTGGGATCCCAACGAGGCATAAAAACACTGCGAGCTCACGTAAAAACCGAAAAGGGACTGTGATCCTAGACCCGCGCACTTGGCGGCCGCTGCCTTAACTGAGCTTCATTTCCTCCACCCAGTTGAGGGTCACCGCGCCCTCGCACGGTCAGGTGTAAGGTCACCATGACCGGCAATTATTAATTATCATCCATTATTACTAATTCACCATCACTTGATTCATCATCCTCTCTCGGTCTGTAATGTAGTTAACTTTACAGATTTAGGTGTTTTGACAAAAATCCTTTTTTACTCATAATTTAGTGGTCTGGATATAGATCTAGATTTTATAGATCATTTGTATGAAAATACCCAAGTTCCTAAGTAAACAGTGGGTGTATAGCAACTTACATATATAAGCAATTATTCCCAATTCCTTAGTGATATACATATGCTTTCCTTACTTAGATTAACAGTACACTGTTATCGGTGTATAAATGTACGTCTTGGAGATTTATTGGTTTTCATAACTACTAAAGATAATTGCTTGCTTGGTTATATATATATATATCGATGAGTTCTTGTTTAATGTGTACATCGGGTAAGTTGGAGCTTTATAAATTATGCATCATGTCAATATTGTTTGAGTTACAGATCACATGTCCATATATATATTACTGCAATTTTCTCATCTCAATTGATGGCCCTCTTTTTTTTAATATTGAGTCCTGAGGTGAGATTATTCTCTATACTTTGACTTTGTTGTATCCTAATTATTATTATTTGCGTATAAGACATAATATATGTATAATATATATATTTTGCACAAGATAAACAGTATTATGCAAAAACCCCTGGATTTTTTTTATCTTCTCAATTCATACTTGAATCAAATTTTTATGTGAATTTTCCAATTCACCTTTGTTCTGATGAGCAACTATTTTATCTTCTTAGTTGTTTCATCCACTGGCACTCATGAACCTCTCGAATGGAGTTGTGAAATCTAAAGCATGTTTTCATCTTATTTTTCTTTATTCACATCCCTAAGCATGACTCTTCATTTGGGTTATATCTAACTTATTTATAGCAAGCTAACTTATACACTAAACTGAATCTCTGCATGATTTTTTTAAAAAAAAACTTTGCAATACACCTTACTGCCGTAATTTATTCTTGTTACCTATAATATCCTGAACGTTTGGTACTGTCTAGTTCAATAAAAATATTCGAAGGTGTGGAATAGGGTTTCAATATACATTCTTGTAGATTTTTTTTGCATGTATACAAGATACGTATTTTGTGATTTCCTTCTCTTAAAACTCAAGATATGGCAGCAAGGAAGAGGGTGATCTATATATGCATGGCAGCAAAAGGAGGAGAAAAGGAGTGTACCTATATAAATATATATTTAGAGTTTTAATCTGTTTAACTCTAAACTGAACCCAACTTCCAGAATTTAATTTCTAAATCAAAATTTCAGAATTAAATTTTGAATCAGAATAATATCAGAACTGATGCCCAAATCAAATTTCTAGCAACAAAAACTTGTGTGGATCTCATGCATAGCAGCAAGAGGATGGGTATGGAGATGTACCTCTTATTGTTCTAATTTGGAGAAGAATTTACTTGGACTTTGTAGTAGCTACAGCTGCTACAAATGTAGCGGCAATATCCGCACCTCCCTAGCAGCTTGGAGCAGCAGAATCATGAACTGTAGCATGGCTCTTGGCTGTGGGAAAGAAGATGGCAGCAGCTGCTTCCAGGGCTGCAATAGAGCAACCACAGCTGGAGAAGAGCAGCAACACTACTGCTGGACTGGAGCAACAATTGCAAGATTTGTTTCCAGCGGACTGGAAAGCTGGAGCTCTTTGCTCTCGATAGAGAATTGAAGAGAAATTGGGAAAACGGGAGGGGTTTTGGGTTGGTCTTTTATAGGAGGAAGGGGTCCAAGGGGTAATGCCAAGTGGGAGTCTAAATACTAAACTTGGCAACATCTTACTATACAGTCTATACAACTGTACAGAATTTTTTTTACACAATCGAACATTGTCTGTTGCTACAGTAGTTTAATATATATATATATATATATATATTTTAAAAAAAACTCTTTATCTAACAAACTTTAAAAATCTACCGTACACGCACCTCGGTCTTCCGTTTTCGACGCGAAATATCTCGTTTTGATCGTCTTTCCACGACGATCAAAATGAGTAAAATATTGATATACTTCCGATCGGGTTTTGAATACCCGAAATTTTCGAATACGGAGTTTTTTTATTTAAGATTAAATTTTGTGATTTAAAAATATCAAACGACCTCCGATTGACAAACGGTTGATTCAGTTGGTCTTGTTTCGTCGAATCGGATCCAATGATGGTCTTGATTCGTTTCGCGGTTTCCGAATTTGCGTCGCGGTTTTTTCACAGCGCGCATTACGAAGCGACCAATTTTTGGTCGATTTTTCCCGAATGACTTTTGATTCACAATCAATTGATCGTTTTAGGTTGTCTAGTATTGACCAACAACTTTATTAGGTTATTTAGACCCTAATCGGGTCGGGTTGAAGTTCGATTGGAAACCGGGTGTTACAGATCTTGAATACCTTGGTATCTTACACAATTCCCAAAGAAGGGTGCATTGCACATTTTACTTTGAATCTCTATTCAAAGTATGTAAGTTTTGAACCCTTAGACAATCTTAAGTCAAATCTCTTATGTCCAAGATTTGATGTTAGATCATTATCAAATGATCTTTATCTACATTTTAATCCTCTAAGGTTTAATTTTTCGGTATTCAGAAATATTAATGAACCATTCATTAATTTTCTAATTCAGTAGAGTCCTCTAGATGTTAGACTACTATCTGAAATATATCCATCATACCTCTTTATTATAGGTCTATTCCAGAATGCATGTTTATTTCTAGCATTTAGAAATAAGCAATGAATGTATTCTAATATCTAGGTCAAAGAGACATTCCCTAAGACTAAGGGCTCTCCCACTGAAATATGTAGTATATCTATCCAATGGAGATTGTTGCAAAAATTGCATCAACAACCATGTAAAAACAATTTCGTGGCGGGAACTCTTCGAATTTCAATTATGCACTTTTGGTGCTAATAAGATGCTACTATTTTGGGGACATATTTAGACTTTTTGAATACATTTTAATAACCAAAAACACACCGAAACAGTACACAAACAGTAGGCTTTTATTTTAGCAAAAAACCAATTCGAAACTTGCATCTCATGCAAAAACAATGAGTCCCTGCGTATCTGAAATACAAACCTCGTTCACCTAGGGTTTTGGATCATATCCAAGACCTCGATCAAGGCTCTGATACCACTTGAAAGTTATGGGAAAAACCTTAAGCGTGTCACGAAAGGGTGAAGATCATATCATATGCGATCGAGAGCGACTAGTTATACTAGTTGCTCGGGGCAGCGAAATTTAAAAAATTTAAAGCGATGAACCACATGATTCGAGAATACTTCTCGAATCGTTTCATCAAGACAACAAAGAAGATATAGGAATGTCTCTTTGTGATCATTAATCTCTAAAGTAAGCGATTCTCCAGTCTCAAATCTGATCCAACAAAGATAGCACTTGTGGGTGTGTGGATGAGACGTGTGCTTCCCAAAATCCAGTTGATGATTCGAGCAAGGAGTCTCCTGATTTCGTCTCATGAAATCCGACGGCTTCTTCACGAGCGGAGCACACCGAAGAAGATGGAGATCCACAAGGAGTCGATCCGGCAGCACAACGACATGGCGACGACGGCGACGTTCTCTAGGTCAATATAAGGACAGTCATATGTTGAAACAGAGAGAGAGAGAGAGGAAGAGTTGGTGTGTAGAGAGAGAGTCGGCTTCTTAACGTGTAAAAGAAAAGGCTAGGTCTACCTTTTCTTTTATACTAAATTGGATGGTGGAAATGCACTCCTAATTTAAATCAATGGTTGAGATTTGGTTGTAAAAATTTACAACAATTAATTTAATTTAAAAGAAAATAAATATGTTGTAATTAATCACAGCATATTTAGTTCCAATTAAATCAATAATCTCCCAAATGAAATAGGCCTAGAGAGCATCCTTCCATGTAAGGGGAAAGTAGATAGCCTCCTTGCCCTTAAACATGGTGGACGGCCACCTTGATTGGAGAGAGGAGATCTCTCTTCAATCCTAATGTAATCTCATTACATTAAGACTTATTTCATGAAATCTTCTGTCAACAAAATATCACCAAATAATTATTGCAAATTATTTGTGATAATTGCAAGCAAAAACTATTGCCATGAATCAAATTTAACCACCCAATAAAATGTAAATTACATTTACAATTAATTGTACAATGTGAAGACAATTCACATCAACGTTTAATTCGTAAATCTTATTTACAATTAACTCTCGCTAATATATTATAAATCACATTTATGATATTTATGATTAATAAGGATAGAGATATACACATTAATCATATCCTTGACAATTAAAGTATATTTAATTATCTTGGATGTGCATTCTCATGTGGCCAAACAATATGAAACACATTCACATTATTCACATCTTTAATAATTAAATTTAATTATCTTAGATAACTCTTCTCATATGTTTAAATAATATGAATTATATTCACATTATTCATGATAATTAAATCACAATTAACTATCAATTTTCCTCAATGCTAAGATACATTACCAACAATGAAATTATCCTTGAACTCTTTCAACAATAATGTGCTTTCCCGGCAGATACTTGGAGATAAGGAAAGGGTGATTGTACGTTGCATGTATAGTGACTTGGGTATTGAGATCATATCTCAAATTCAGATCAAGGGGACATCTCAAAGATGTTCGATTGAATCAAAATCGTAAATCTAATCTTCTCACTACATCTGACTCGCATTCAGATCAATGTCCAACATCTGGACTAAGATTATATTACTTCTCTATTGAGAGGAGTCGCTAAAATCCAAACCTATTTCATCAGTCCCTCTGAATGGAAGCATCACGGTTATACAATCGTTTACGATCACATCACCCTAGAGTATTCATAATACATGTATATCTTGTATACTGGAAGACCAAGAATAAACCTGAAGCTTTAGATCTTATTTAGATTATCTTCTTCAAGGTTTTATCATCAAGTTTCTCATTCGATCATCAGGAGTAGGGATCGATCATATACTATCCAAAAGCATATATCATACCCAGGTATTGATCATATACTATTTAAAAGCATACATCATATCTACAAATTCAATCAAGCTTCCAAAACAAAACAACTGTGCACGGAATTTGATAACAATATCTCATGAGTGAACTCATGCCTTTCGGTTCAATAATGAACATGTATGATCCTTTTGAGAGATTGTATTACTCATATGCCCTTGTATGCACACCAGCTCGCCGGTATATAGACCTTAATTAGATCAACCTATCGGTCTGTCAAATTTACATGCTCAAACATATAGTAACACATCTGTCTCCGGTCAGAGGATGTATGCCTATGTCGTGACAGTATACAACATAGATCTTGGTTATCTGATGCAGCACGAAATTAATAAATAGGGCTTGATTTTTATCCTTTAATTAGAGTCTAATTTTATTTACGTTCATTTGAATCGTTGCAATTTCTATTTAAATAAAAGAGATCCTGTGTGCTCTCAAATTAGTTAATTTCTTTTCAATTTGAATTTCGAATTTAAAATTAGAGTCAAATTAGGATAAGGAAGATTTGAATTTTGATTCAAATCAATTAGAGTCAATAGGATCGAGTGGGATTTTATTTGAATTCGAATTTATTTCTAATTTTGTAATTCCTCCCCTCCTATATAAAGGGGATGGTAGTATATTGTAAGGGGCGGTTCAGTTCAGAATATATAAAAATTGAGATTTATCTCTCTTTGTCTCTATCTCTCCCTCGACGCAATCTTTGCAGTTCATCTCCAAAACCCCACGTAACCAACGCTTTCTACTCTTCTTCCTCCCTTTAATTTCTTCACCAAATATTTTCCACCATCAAAACTATTATTTCCACCGTGGTAAATTTTTTGTTTGCATCATTTGGTATCAGAGCATGGCAAACAAATCGTTCTCACGATTAGACAATCATGTCGCATATTGGAGGCTACAATTCGATTTGAGCCATCTTGGTTGCGGATCACGTTTACGACAAAAAGATACAAGAATCGACTTCTAGCGTCCGTCAAAGTTCAACAATTGCTTGATGAAAACCCATTCTTCCAAGAAAAAGAATTCATATTTATTGGTGGAAATGAGAATGAGAACTTGTTTATTCCAGGGAACCCTAGGCTCTCATATATACAGAAAACCTATGGGTAAATTACATAACGTGGAACAGGGAAAATAAACATAACAGACAAGTACATACATACTAGAAATATCTCTAGACTCCCCCTCAAGATGGAGCATAGATGTCAATCATGCTCAGCTTGGACGAGCATTTCTGAAACGGCCCTCAGAACATCGGCTTAGTAAAGATATATGCAGTCTGCTCTCCTGAACTGACGTGGGAAGTAGAAATCAAACCCTTCTGAATCATATCCCTGGTATAGTGGCAGTCTACCTCAATATGCTTCGTCCTTTCATGAAATGCAGGATTATTTGCAATAAATAATGGTGCTTGATTGTCACATTGTAATTGCATGGGTAGAGGTACATCTATATGCAGATCTTCTAATATGGCTCGAACCCACATCATCTCCGTACTTGCCTGTGCCATGGCCCCTGTACTCAAATTCAGCACTGTATCTAGCCGCCATTGTCTGTTTCTTGTTTTTCCAAGAAACTAAGGAACTGCCAACAAACACTGCAAAACCTGATGTAGATTTCCGATCTCTAAGACATCCTGCATAATCCGCATCAGCACATGCAGAGATAGAGAGATTTGTTTCTTTCCTGAACAACAATCTTGCACCTGGAGACGACTTCAGATATCTTAGTATCATATATACATCATCCATGTGCACCTGTCCGGGTTGTTCCATGAACTGACTCACCCGACTAACCGCAAAAGCAATGTCAGGTCTAGTGATAGTAATATAGAGAAGCTTTCCCACCATTTCTCTATATCTTCTTTTGTCAACTTCCTCTGTATCATCTCCATATAACTTCATAATATAGAGAAGCTTTCCAACCATTTCTCTATATCTTCTTTTGTCAACTTCCTCTGTATCATCTCCATATAACTTCATACTAGGATCCATGGGAGTAGTGGAGGGTCGACACCCGATCATACCTGTCTCAACAAGCATACTGTAATATATTTCCTTTGGGTCATCACAAGACCCTACGCATTCCTCACAGATTCCAATCCCAGAAAGTATCGTAGAGTACCAAGATCCTTAGTCACAAATTAATGGCCTAAAAATGCTTTTGTCGTATTTATCCCCTGCATGTCATCTCCTGTAACAAGTATATCATCAACATATACCATAATAACAACAGTACCTCTGAGAGTCTTGTGGACAAACAAAGAGTGGTCGGCATTTGATCTTTTGAACCCTTGCTTCTGGATTAAATGTGAAAGCATCTGAAACCATGCCCACGGACTTTTTTTAAGACCATATATGGCCTTGTGAAGTCTACACACCATCTAACACTCCCCCTCAGCAGCAAACCCCAGAGGTTGCTGCATGTAGACTTCTTCCTGCAGATCCCCATATAAAAAGGCATTTTTAACATCAAGTTGGAACAAAGGCCAATCACGTATCACAGCGACTGACAGAAGAACACGTAGAGTGGAATGACGTACAACCAGGGAAAAGGTGTCCATATAATCCACGCCATAGGTCTGAGTGAATCCACGTGCCACTAGCCTTGCTTTGTAGCGATCAAGGCTGCCATCCGTATTGGGAAAAATGAACGACTTGTTTATTCCATAAGCCCTAGACTCTCTTATATAGGAGAGTAGCCTATGGGTAAATTACATAAAGCATACAACTGAAAATAAAAATAACGAAGAGGTACAGGCACTACTCTATATGCGTCAACACTCCCCCTCAAGATGGAGCATAGATATCAATCATGCTCAGCTTGGACGCACACTTCTGGATTGGGCCTCGAAGTAATGCCTTGGTAAATATATCAGCAGTTTGATTCTCTGAGGTGACATGAGATGTAGCAATGAACCCCTTCTGAATCATGTCACGTATGTAGTGACAGTCAACCTCAATATGCTTGGTCCTCTCATGGAATGCTGGGTTGTTTGCAATGAACAAAGCTGCCTGATTATCACATTCCAACTTCATAGGAAGCGGTATATCAAGACATAGATCTGTAAGTAGAGCTTTCACCCACATCATTTCTGTGCTAACCTGGGCCATAGCCCTGTATTCAGATTCAGCACTGGATCTAGCTACCACTGTCTGTTTCTTGCTCCTTCACGAGACTAGAGCATCTCCAACATAGACTGCAAATCCTGAGGTGGACTTCCTGTCCTTGGGGCATCCTGCATAGTCTGCATCAGCACACGCTGTGATAGAGATCTCCTTTCCCTTCTTAAATAGCAAGCCCGCACCTGGAGATGATTTTAGATATCTCAGAATCATGTGTATTGCATCCATATGGACCTGACGTGGTTGCTCCATGAACTGGCTCACGTGACTCACTGCAAATGATATATCAGGTCTAGTGATCGTGACATACAGTAGTTTGCCTACCAGTTCTCTGTACCTTCTCCTGTCCACCTCCTCTGTGTCATCATCATAGAGCTTCATGCTGGGATCCATTGGTGTCATGGCAGGCCGACACCCAAGCATACATGTTTCACTCAATAGATCTGTAACATATTTCCTCTGCGACATTACTAATCCATATGGATTTCTAGCAAACTCCAGCCCCAGAAAATATCTAAGGACTCCCAGGTCCTTGGTGACAAATTCGGTTCCCAGATTTTCTTTCGCATGCTTTATGCCCTGCTCATCATCTCCTGTAATCAAGATGTCATCTACATAAACCATGATTACAATGATACCTCTAGCAGTCTTCTGTACAAACAAGGAATGATCAGCATTGGAGCGCTTGTATCCTTGTTTCTCGAAGAGATCTGAGAGCTTCTGAAACCATGCTCTGGGGCTCTGCTTAAGGCCATAGATAGCCTTATGTAACCTGCATACCTTGGAACACTCCCCCTCAACAGCAAAACCAGGTGGTTGTTGCATATAAACTTCTTCCTGCAAATCTCCATATAGGAATGCATTCTTCACGTCCAGCTGATGGAGCGGCCAGTCTCTAGCAACTGCAACTGACAACAAGATCCGTAGAGTGGAATGACGTGCCACAGGCGAGAATGTGTCAAAGTAATCCACCCTATATGTCTGTGTAAAACCACGTGCAACCAGACGCGCCTTGTACCTGTCAATAGAGCCATCTGCATTGTGCTTCACTGTATACACCCACTTGCAACTCACCGGGTTCACATTTGGAGGTATAGGAACCAAACTCCAAGTTCCTCTGGACTGAAGTGCCGCCATTTCTTCCTCCATTGCTAGCCGCCATCTACTATCCTGCAGAGCATCTTGATGATTTCGTGGAATATCTACAGCTGACAATGCCACAACAAATGACATGAAATCTCCAGATAGTCTCTCAAAAGACACGAATGCTGATAATGGATATCTAGCACAGCTCCTCTTCGACTTGCGTAGAGCAATGGGAACGTCTAAATCAGTTGTAGTCTCATCTGGCCCCTGCAACATATCCTGCTCAGAAATGTCGTCAGATCCATCAACAGTAATATTTTCATTACATACCATAGGCGAGCTAGTGGACAAGTCATGACCATGAGCGGGAGGAGGCATGCGGGTATAATGGAACGGTAGTGGTGAGATAGTTGGTGGTGGTGGTGGTGGAGGTGGTGACGGCATCTGAGATCAGTAGGTAGAGGTGGTAGCTGCTTGTCTCCTGAGGCTGAAAAATACATAACAGATTCAAAGAATGTAACATCTGCACTGATCATATACCGCCGACGCAGAGGATCAAAGCACTTGTACCCCTTTTGAGTTCTGGAGTACCTAATGAAAACACATTTGACAGCCCTAGGAGAGAGCTTGTCAGTACCAGGTGACAACTGATGGACAAATGCAACCGACCCAAACACACGAGGAGTAAGAGTGAACAGATCCTTGCCAGGATAAATGAGAAAACGGAATCTGTTCATTCAAGACAGAAGAAGGCATACGATTTATTAGGTAACATGCAGTGAGAACTGCATCACCCCTGTATGAGTAGGGAACATGACTCTGTATAAGGAGTGATCTTGTGACATCAAGAAGGTGACGGTGTTTCCTTTCAGCAATTCCGTTCTGTTGAGATGTATGAGCACACGATGTTTGGTGAACAATCCCTTTTGAGGAGTAATAATTGGCAAGAACATTGGTGCACAATTCTAAAGCATTATCACTTCTCACAAACTTCACAGATGTGGAGAAAACATGTTGTATTTCATTCAGAAAATGGATAATGATATTTCCCTCTTCAGATTTATTTTTCATCAGAAACACCCATGACACTCTAGAAAAATCATCCACAAATACTATATAAAATCTGTGTCCCTGATGATCAGGTACACGACTCGGACCCCAGACATCAATATGAAATAACTCGAACTTGGAGGTACTACTCCGACCTGGACGACTGGGAAAGGACGACCTGTGATGCTTTCCCAACTGACACGCCTCACAATGAATAGGTGTGTGAGGAAGACCATAAGGTAACACTTGCCGCAACTTCTGAAGCGGTAAATGACCAAAGCGCGGATGCCACAATAAAGTAGATACTTGTCCAGGAGGAGAGGATGAGGTTCCAGCAAATGGGGTCTGATTCAGGCGGTAGAGGCCTCCTTGCTCATAGCCACGACCAATCACGTTGCCCGTATGGATGTCCTGAAAAATCAAAGAAGATGGATCAAAAATTGCCCGACAATGTAGATCCTTCGTAATCTGACTAATTGACAACAAATTCATTGAAAAATCAGGTGCATGTAGCACATTCTTGAGCTGCATAGAAGATGTCAATCTAATCTCCCCCTGACCAGTGATGGGGGAATATGTACCATTGGCAATTACTACTGTCCGGCCTGGAGGAATCTGGGTATATCCAGTAAGTAGACTCTGGTCGCCACATAGGTGATGTGTAGTGCCCGAGTCCATAATCCATGGTAATGTATCTGATCTACTACTGTTGAATGCAAGTATACTACCTGAGGCACTAGTAGACGCAGATGCAGAAGCAGCGGCATCAGAATGACTCTCCGTAGTCGAAACTGGACCAGATGGTGGAATAATGCCCCTCAGACGGGCAACTAGATCGTCAAACCGTTGATCCAAAGTAGCTGCAGATGGAGTGCTATCTGCTCAGCAGCTCGTGCGGATGCAGGAAATCCATGCTTCGAGTAGCATGTGTCTTCATTGTGTCCAACCCGATGACAGTAGGTACATGTTGGCCTAGTGCGGCCACCTCTTCCACGAGGTCCACGTCCACGGCCCTGGTGATGAAATCCACGACCCTTGTTAGCTGCCATGGCTGAAGAATTCTGACTCGAGGCCGTGAAAAAACTGTGATCCGACTCAGTCTATGGAAAGCTTCCTCCATGGGAGGAATAGTAGAGTCAGCCAAAATCTGTGATCGTGCAGCCTCATATTCTGGATCAAGTGCAGCCAGGAACACGCCCACCATAGTCGCATTCCTGTATGTCTTCTGTTGCTCTGGCGTGGCTGTCAAGGGCATGAAGCTGTAGAGCTTCTCGAACATTCCTCTCAGTGATGTATAGAGGGAATGTAGAGGGCGACCATTCTGCTTGATAATGAATATATCATGCTGGAGTTGCAGAATTCTTCGCCTGTGAATATGTAGCCGCCAGAATGTCCCACATATCCTTCGTTGTGGGTTGATGGAGAATGTCATTGGCAATCTCAATTGCCAACGTGCCAGATAGCCAAACCTTGGCATATGCGTCATCAGCCTCCCAAGAGGCATTGGTTCCAGTCTTCTCAGCAGGCTCTGGTTCAGTAAGAATGTGCTTCTTACCCGTTGACTTCATCATGCTCATGAACTGCATTGCCCACAGTTCATAGTTGGTACCGTCCATCTTTACAATAGGCGCTGGACCACGAAATGCGCCAATAAATGGAATATCTGCCTTGCTTTCTGACATACTGGATACTGAAGACTGGAACAATTGACAAAAATATGTGATTTGTCTACAATGACATAGACGGGTTTAGTTGCACGTGTAGACCTCAAGCAACTAAACCCATGTAGACGAAGGTGCTCGCTTTAGGGTCTAACACATGCCCCCGTACAGTCGACTGGGAGAAGTAGGCGCACTAGTGCACTGGTGCGCGATGCGCGCACTGGTTAGCGCGCTGGGGTGGCTCTGGTATGCGCTGATGTGCGCTGGTGCGCAAAGGAAGCACAGGAGAACAGCGCAGGACGCACAGGAGCACAGGGGCGATGCGTTACACGCTACTGCGCAGTAGAGGCACAGGAGCACAGGAGCACAGGAGAACAGCACAGGGCCCACACGCTACTGCGCCGCCGCACAGCGATGCACAGGAGCCCGCACGCTACCGCACGCTGGCGAAGAGAGGAGCCAGCGCACGATGGAGCCCAATGCACGATACCGCACGCTGGATCCCGATGCTTCAGGCGGCAAAGAGATGGCGCACCGCGAAGAGAGGAAGCACCACGAGGAGAGGGACCAGCGCAGGAGGCGGCGTCGTGCGTGCGGCCCAAGAGAGGGCGGCGCCGATCGAAGAGGGAGGGTGGCGCCGATCGAAGAGGGAGAGGCCGGCGGGTGGGGTAGGGTAGGGTTAGGGTTTCGAGAACTCCGGTCTAGGACCGTCGCTCTGATACCATGTTGGGAAAAATGAACGACTTGTTTATTCCATAAGCCCTAGGCTCTCTTATATAGGAGAGTAGCCTATGGGTAAATTACATAAAGCATACAACTGAAAATAAAGATAACGAAGAGGTACAGGCACTACTCTATATGCGTCAACAATCCGCATTATATTTGACAGTAAAGACCCATTTACAACTGACAACAGAAGCTCCTGGGGGAGCAGCAACCAAGCTCCATGTACCACGAGACCGCAGGGCAGCCATTTCCTCCTCCATGGCTAACAGCCAGCTGCTGTCTTTCAAGGCATCCTGATAATTCCGTGGTATCTCCACGGTAGATAAGGCAACAACAAATCTCTGAAAATCACCAGTGAGGCGATGGAATGAAACCTGTGAAGCAAGTGGATAAGACGCACATGTCCGGTTAGACTTCTTCAACGCAATAGGTACATCCAAATCATCAGCAGTATCCACATGTATGTCATTCTACTGTACTTGCGCATTGTCAGTCCCATCGTTACTAGTATCACTTGGACATACCTGGGGCGTGATGGATGAATGACGGCCTCCATGAGCAGGATTCGGACGACGGGTATAAAATTTCGGTAAAGGTAGGACTGGTGGTTGCAGAGGTGGTGGTGATGGTGGTGGCACAGCAGGAGTTGGTATGTTATCAGATTGACGCATACGAGGAGGTGGCACATAAATTTCATCATCAGTAGTGGAAGGAGCCATCCTGTCACCTGTAGGCGAAAAATACATCACAGTCTCAAAGAAGGTGACATCGACACTAACATAATATCTTTTGTTCACAGGATCATAGCATCGGTAACCCTTTTGAGTACGAGAGTACCCAAGAAACACACACTTGACAGTCCTAGGTGACAGCTTGTCAATCCCCGGAGTGAGTTGATGGACAAAAGCAACTGAGCCAAAAACACGAGGAGTTAGGGAGAACAATTCCTTGTCAGGAAAGACAACAGAAAGGGGAACTTTCTCACCCAATACAGAGGATGGCATACGATTGATAGATAACATGCCATAAGAACAGCATCACCCCAAATAGACAGAGGAGCACAACTATGAATGAGTAAAGTCCGAGTTATATCAAGAAGATGACAATGTTTTCTTTCTGCAACAACGTTTTGTTGAGACGTGTAGGCATGAGTTGTTTGACGAATAATGCCATGAGACAAGAAGAAATTTGAAAGAGCACGAGTGCAAAATTCTAAGGCATTATCTGTACGCACAATCTTCACATTAGAAGTAAAAACATTCCGAGCTTCGTTGATAAGATTTTTTATTACATCCTCCGCTTCAGATTTATTTTTCAATAAAAAGACCCAAGATAATCTAGAGAAATCACCAACGACTACGAGGTAAAACATGTGTCCCTGGTGATCAGGAACACGACTCGAACCCCAAATGTCAACATGCAACAACTCAAATGGGGAGCGACTGCTCCGAGACTCACAACTAGGGAAAGTAGATCTATGATGCTTTCCAATTGACACGCTTCACACTGAAAAGAAGACTTAGGTGAAATCTAAGGCAAGATATATCGCAGCTTCTAAAGAGGGAGATGACCAAAACGCATATGCCAAGTAAAGGGAGAAGCAGTTCCACTGGATTGAGATGAGACACCAGCATAGGGGGTGCGGACCAACCGATAGAGACCATCCTGCTCACAGCCACAGCCAATCACCCTGTCCGTCAGAATGTCCTGAAAAATAAGAGACGATGGGTAAAAAATAGCCCGACAATGCAAATCCTTTGAAATATGACTAATAGAAAGTAAGTTCATTGAAAAATCTAGAGCATGCAAAACATTTTGTAGTCGTATGGAAGGTGTCAAACTGATCTCCCCCTGTCCAATGATGGATGAATGAGTCTCATCCTCTATTACTACCGATCTCCCTGGTGGAACCTCCGTTTATGATGTAAACTTATCTCTGTCTTGACAGAGATGATGTATCGCGTCGGAGTCCGTAATCCATTCTGAAACATCAGAATCGTGACAGGACGTAAAGGCATAAACGCTGCTTGATGTGCTAGCTGTGGCTGACGTGCTGGCAGAGGCTGAAGCTGCTATGTCTGAGGGACCTCCTGGCGAGTCAGTAGTGGTAGGAGGCATGATATCACGTAGTCTGGCGACAAGATCCTCAAACCGCTGATCTGAAGTAGATGTTGGTGTAGGCACAACGTGCTCAGCTACACGGGCTGATGCTGGAAAAGCATGCTTAGAATAGCATGTATCCTCCGCATGGCCCGGGCGATGACAGAAGGTGCAAGGCTGACGGAATCGGCCACCTCGACCACGAGGTCCATGGCCAAGAAAAGAAGAAGATGCACCTCTGCCACTGGAAGCTGCCATCGTTGAAGGAGGTGGAGTAGTGGCAGTAGAAGGAACTGTGATTCTACTGAGCCATCGATACACTTCCTCCACTGGAGGAATAGTAGCATCCGTCAGGATCTGCGAGCGAGCCGCATCATACTCCGGGTCAAGTGCCGCTAATAAGACCCCCACCATTGTAGCATTCTGGAACGTCTTTTGCTGCTCAGGGGTCATCGTCAGGGGAATGATACTATAAAGCTTCTCAAACATCCCTAGTAGGGATGTGTACAACGAATGCAGCGACCGGTCATTCTGCTTGACCGTAAATATGTCATGCTGAAGTTGGAGGATCTTGATCTCGTTTCTCATCTGCGAGTACGTCGCGGCAAGGATATCGCACATGGCCTTAGTCGTGAGCTGATGGAGGACATCATTAGCAATCTCCATCGTCAGAATGCCTGAAAGCCATACCTTGGCATACGAATCATCAGCCTCCCATAAGGCATAAACCCCAGTCTTCGCTGCCGGCTCATCTTCGGTAAGAATGTGCTTCTTACCGTTGGACTTCATGAGACTCATGAACTGCATCGCCCAGAGCTCGTAATTCATCCCATCCATTTTGACTATTGACGCTGGACCTCTGAAAGCGTCGATGGAGGGCATGTCGACTTTGTTTTCTGACATTGTTGCCGGAGACGAAGAACTAGGGTTTGTAGGCCAATGAATAATTGCCTACATAAACATGTATGGAGTTGAGTGCATATGTAGACTTATGCATTCAAATCCATGAAGAACGAGAAAGATAAGGGGACGGCGCCGAGTTGAGAGGGAAGGGGGGTCGACGCCGAGAAGAGAGGGGAGGGGTGGCGAAGGCAGCGCGCGGGCTAGATGATGGGGTGGCGGGGGCAGCGCACTGGCGAGATGATGAGGGTGTGGCGGAGGAAGGGTGGGCAGGGAAGGAGGGGCGGCAGACTGGGAGGAGAGGTGGCGGGCTGGGAGGGGCGGGAGGGCGGCAGCGGCGGTGGCGGGGAGAGAGGGGTGGCGGCTATGGGTGGAGGCTCTGATACCATGTTGGTGGAAATGAGAATGAGAACTTGTTTATTCCAGGGAATCCTAGGCTCTCTTATATAGAGAAAGCCTATGGGTAAATTACATAAGGTGGAACAAGGAAAATAAACATAACAGATGATTACATAAATACTAGAAATATCTCTAAAATATTCAAAGAAGATTCATCCACTACAATGCCCAAACAATAATTCCTAGAGGATCCCTATAGTACAAGTTTTACGCAAAATGATGAAGACGAAGATGTGAGACCGATTTACTGTCACGACCCGTCCCGCTAACCGGAACGTGCCGCGACAGAGATCTTTCTTTAATATTTTTTTCTCAAAGTAAACATGTGGCAATCTCAAAAATATACATCTTTGTAATTCAAGTTCACAACATCCAGAAGTGTATTACACAAGTTCTATCTATTACAACTTCTTACAAAATAACACAGACAGTACAAAAACAACGAAAAGCAAAAGACACCTCCTCCAAGTGTATCAGCGGTCCTTTCCACTGCTATTCGTGATTCTGCTGATCTGTACATAATTATAATATAAAGGGATGAGTCTAAACCCATTTATGAGCTTAGACCCAGTGAAAGGATCTCAAGCTTTTTACATATAGCTAAAATCTGAAATATGAGCATCATGACAAGAATTTATGCTGAAAACTGTGAAATAGCTTGAAAGAGACTTTATGACAGAAATTACATATAAAATATGCTAGTTTTGCTAATGAACGCTGAAATCACTTCAAAAGCAAATAAACTGAAACATAACATTACTATCAAGCTGTTTGTACTAATCACCACTGTGGCTAATTTATTGACTCATGAACGCTGAAACAAAGCTAAGTCATACGCGCAGACGGTCCCAAAGACCAAAATCACCCTGCATACGACCCAAAGCCTATATGTATACAGAATGCGGACCCAAAGTCCTCTTGATACCATATCTAATGGTTTGCCAAATCTAATGGCGGTTTCAGGGTCATATCTAATGACATCACCATATCTAATGGCTAGTTCATGATTTGTATAAAAGAGCTATTGTGGTGCTTATCTTCTGATTCTGATTCATTTGTTGCCACTAATAAACCGTACTTTTGCTAATTCAAGCTCATAACGGCTAAATCATGAACATAAAACACTCTTGACATAACTTACATATTCTGACAACTAGAACTTATTAAGAACTTGAAAACCGATCCATAATGCATAGTAACCTTGCAAAACATAATTCTTTACATAAAAACTCAAATCTAAGAAGTGAACTTATGCTTTCTGTTCCACAACGAATTTTATGCTTGAAAACGTGCTATCATGATAAAAACACATGAAACGACGTCTGAAATACGTTCTAAAGCCCTGATTTCATATTAACTGTATGGTACTTGTAATTCATGCGTAAAAACTTTAGAAAACACAATTGCATACTTGTTATCATAAGCATGCATAAAAGTGAAAGACTAATGCTTTAAAATAGCGCTTGAGAATCCCTCACCTGATTGTTGTCTAACTTGGGTCGAAAATGTTTCTTTAGTGAAAATCTCCTCTATAGCCGTCTTAGATTGAATACTACGGCTTGGCGCGGACAGAACTTCGTTACGGCTTTAAAAACGCTCTCGATCACCGACAGGGCTTCGCCGTGGCTCCTCTCGTGCTCCTCCCGCAACTTCGGCGGCCTTGCGGCTCTAAGGTGGAGAGATGGGCATGGGATGAAGTGAGGAGGAGTATGGGGGGTCATGGGTATTTATAGGCCTCCACCCCCTTTACATGTGTGACATGTGTCAACATGTAAGGGAGCCTCTAAGCCACATGTTGCCTCTCTTCCATGTATGACGACACATGGCATGCCACATGTCTTATTCATGAGAAAACTTGTTGCCCAAGTAATAGGTTTGGTTTATCCATGAGATAACTTGTTGCCCAAGCAAGTGGTTTGGCTTCTACACGAGATAACTTGTTTCCCAAGCAAGAGACTACACCATGACATGTGTTAGTCTTAGGATGATGACACATGGCACTAATGAGGTTTTGACACTTGTCCTGACTATATAACGACACGTGTCTCATGATTTCCTCTCCATGTGTCCACTTTTGCTAATGACGCTTAATTATCACTAATGACGGTTAATTAGCACTAATCATGCTTAATTAGTCTTAATGATGTGATTATGGCTAATGAGTAAATATATAACATTACGGGCACTATGCTAGTAGTGGCTTCTACTACTTATAAGGTACTACCAAAATTCCAGATTACTAGATGTGGTACTATGTTTTGATGTGCTACACAAACCAAAGAACCCTTTAAAAGTCATGATTATTCAAGATGGTCTCTGATTTTTACAAAACAAGTTTCAATGAAATTGTTGCATCAAAGCGAAACTATTGACTGTGTCAAATACTATCGATTCATTATTTCCTTGAAATAATATTTGATAACTTTCAAAAGCATAGTGTACAAAACGCGTATTACATTTACGATGAAAGCATTGTGGGAGAGCATGATGATCTCCCTGCCGAAGGCCCCTTCGTTGATGTCCAGGAAGTCCCGACATCACCGACACCATTACTACCATCGTCGCAGCCAACGACGTCATCAGCCCTGCCAACCCCTCCCGCCAAATCATCAACCCTGGTTCCATCCACACCCAGAGATACCACCACATGCGGTCCCCCGAACGGCTACATCAGCGGTCGCCCTTGCACGGCTCCATGCCTCCCACTTCGTCATCTCAACGTCGCGCACCTCCGCCATTCAAGGAGCGAATACCATGGAAGTCATGACTCACGCATGACCCGCGCACCACAAGTGCACCGCCTTCGCCGCCCGCAGTGCCGCCGCCGCCCGATCTCGAGCTACAGGGGCCATTGCGCACGCGTCAGGCGCAGTCATCACCGCGCACGCAAGCGGGGGTCGCCGCACCTCGTTCCTCGGTGCCGTCCGAGGCTTCCCTGCCTGATGCGCGGTCGCCGTGTACGGCCATCCAACCTAGCCCGCCGCCACCGCCGGTTTCTATTCGAGAGACACGAAACCCTAATGTCGGGGAAGGAGCCTCCAAAGGGATTCGAATCCCCTGCGAATCGGAATTGGGATATGACTTGGGAAAATTGCAGAGGTATCCCTCTAAAAAACTTTTATATAAAGGTTAGAGTTGGTGGGAGTTGGAGAGACATTGCATTAGATGAAGGGGTAGAAAATTTACACTTCTACCCTCGAGAGCAGGAATATTTTAAGACAAATGATAAAAAAGAAAGTTGGGGTCTACCCTCTCCAATTAGGACTAGGAATGTGGGATTTGCCTATAATAGGACCCTATGGGTTATGACATTACCCACATCTCCTCTCACCCTAGACTTGTGTCTACGGGCCGTGTAATTCTTCTGAGCGGCGTGAGTTGTGGGCGGATTTGCAGGAGACAAGGTCGGCTTTTATGGGGATTCCTTGACTTGTTGGTGGAGATTTCAATGTTACGCTTCGATCTGAAGATCGGCCCCGGTCTAGGGGGGGCAGGATCCGAGCTCCGAGGAGTTTGCGGATGCTATTGACTCCATGGAGGTGCTGGATGCAGCGGGCTCGAGGTACCCTTGGAGAAATTCTGCCTCTCGATCTCGTATTGACCGGTTCTTGGCCTCCTCGGAGATGTTCGATATTTACCCTTTGGCCTTTGCGGTTGTCAAGCCAAGGACTCGGTTCGATTACACTCCGATCTGTTGGGATTCAGGTGACCTGGAGCCGCCTAGGGGTTTTTTCAGGTATGAGAGGAGCTGGCTTTTGGAAGACTCCTTCCGAGATCTGGTAGGGGCGCATTGGTCCTAGATTTCAGTGGCGGGTTCTGCGGCGTCCAGGTTTGTGCAGAAGTTGGTCTCCTTGCGTACGTGCTTATCTGCTTTCAAGAGGGAGTCCAGAGATGCGCGTCGTGCGGCTCGAGTGGAGGATGAGGCAGAGAAGTCCAGGCTGGACGCTATTGAAGATCTGCGGGATCTTACTGGCGAGGAATTGGCCCTGTGTGCTCTTGCCCAGAAGAAAATCGTCGATGAGGATCGGAAGCGCGATACAGAATGGAGGCAGCGGTCTAGGAGCACCTGGCTCAGTAAGGGTGATGCAAACACGGCTTTCTTCCATCGTGTGGCAAGTGGTAGGCGTAGGAGTAATGCACTGAGATCTGTGATTGTGGAAGGTGAGCGGGTGGAGGGCAACAGGGAGACGGGAAAAGCGATTGCGGACCATTTCCAAGATTTCTCGGTTGCCCCTTTTGCGAGAAGGTGGAGGTCGACGGGGTTGGGGGATCCGTGTCTACCTCCCTCTTTGGCTTCGAGTCTGACGCAGGCTATTTCCATGGAGGAACTTAAGGATGTGGTTTGGTCTCTCAACGCTGACGGGGCCCCTGGACCCGATGGCTTTCCGGTGGCTTTTTACAGAGACTTTTGGGACCTGGTGGGTGCGGATGTCTTGGAGGTCATCACGGAATTTTGTGGTGGAAATGCAGGCTTTGAGAGGATCAATAAGGCCCTCATCTTTCTCCTTCCTAAGAGCTTGGCAGCGGAGCGTATCGAGGATTTCCGACCCATTGCGTTATCCAACGCTCTTTACTTGATTGTGGCGAAGGTTCTTGCGGTTAGACTGATCCGTACGCTAGAGCACATTATCTCACCGTTGCAGTCGTCTTTCGTCCCTGGAAGGCAGATCTCGGATTGTTTGGTTCTTGCCTCTGAGATAGTAGCGGATTGGAAGAGGCAGGGGAAGGCGGGGATGCTCTGGAAGGTGGATTTTGCGAAGGCCTATGACACTCTGGACTGGAAATTTCTTTGGTCTGCGCTGCACCGAAAGGGGTTTCCGGACTTGTAGATTTCGTGGATGAAGCGTTGTGTCACGACCTCATCTATGTATGTTCTGGTGAAAGGCCGTCCGGAGGGGGGTTTCTTCTAGCCGAGGCGGGGTGTCAGGCAGGGATGCCCTCTGGCCCCTCTTCTTTTCGTCATTGCTTCGGATGTCTTGGCTCGAATCGTGACTTGTGTTACCAATAGTGGATTCTCGGCGGGTTACTCTAGGGATGGAGTTGAGATCCCGCTCCTCCAATAAGCAGACGACACCGTTTTCTTCATTGAGGGGGGACTGGAGAGGCTTCTGGCATGGCTTTGGCCCTTGAGATTTTCAATGACATTTCTGGTCTGTTTAAAAATGAGAGCAAGTACAAGTCGTCACTTTCGGGTTATCGAAGGGGGAGGCTGACAGATGTGCTCAAGTCCTAGGTTCGGATTGTTGTACCCTCCCGGTCAAGTATCTCGGGGTGCCTTTAACTGTGGGGAGGTGCAGATTGGCGGACTGGTTACAGGTTGTTGAGAAACTTGAAAGCAGGCTTTCTGGTTGGAGGTCGACCATCTTATCCAAGGGAGGCCGCATGGTGCTTCTCAAGGTGGTTATGTCTTCGATCCTAATTTTCTTCATGTCTTCTCGTCTCATGCCAAAGGGGATCCGTTCTCGTTTAGAAAGATTGATGCGCAAATTCCTTTGGGGTAAGGTTGGTCGAGAGACTGGTGGGATCCATCTGGTGGAGTGGGATGAGGTTACGCTTCCCAAGGGTGAGGGTGGTCTCGGCGTTCGGAGATTAGATGCTATGAATGAAGCCCTGCTACTGAAGTGGGTCAGCAAACTCTAGGGTGCCTCTGATGATCTGTGTTGCAACCTTCTTCGTCGGATCTATGGTATCAATGGTGCCTCGCCTATGCCTAGCAGCTGTGTTTTGCCTCCGACGCCCTTCTGGAAGGGGATCCTGGGGATTCCTCCCCATTTTCGGGCTCTTTTCAGGACGGTTCTTGGTAGCGGGGACAACTTTGCTTTTTGGACCGATGATTGGACGGATGAGGGGCCTTTGAGTGAGCGTTTTCCCCGTATGTTTGTTTTGGCCGCGGAGCGGGGGGCGAGTGTTGCCTCGTGCTGGGCGGATGGAAACTGGATGCCTACTTTCTCTTCAAACTTCTCGGATCAGTGCCTTGAAGACTTTCTCGTACTGTTGGATTCTTTACGTGAGTCGGGGAGACCTACTGGGCGCAGGGATCATTGGATATGGGGTGGGGGTCCTTTCTCCGTCAGAAAGGCGTATGGGGCGATTCGCAGGCCGCCCCCTTCAGGCTCCGAGGTTTTGCGGAAGAACTGTGGCTTTCTGTGGAGTCTTGCTCTCCCAGAGCGGATTGGCTTCTTCTTTTGGTTGTTCCGTCGGCAAAGATTGATGATGAGAGACCGCTGTGCTAGACTTCTGGGTACGGTTTCTGACAGGTGTCCCCTGTGTGCGAATGAGATTGAATCGCTTGACCACTTGTTCTTCCGGTGTCTGAAGACCACTCCAATCTGGGGGAGGGGGGTGCCCCCGACTGGGTCTCTACGAATGACTTGGCCTCTTTTTGCAGATCCTTGGTGGAGAACAGAATGCAGTCTCGTCGGGCTCTCCTACCTCTCGCTATTGTTTGGGCTATTTGGCTTGCTAAAAATGCTCTACTTTTTTAGGGCCAAAGATTCTATAAGGAAAATGTTTGGGTACATGCTACATGTTTAGTGGCAGAGTGGGTCTTGTAATTCCTTTTCTTGTCCTTTCTCTTTTCTCTCTTTTTCAATAAATCGTTGGGGCGGACACCTTTGAGTGTTACCCCCTCTTTTTGACTCAAAAAAAATTCCGTAGTGCTCGAGATGGAGATGCCCCACCAATTTTTCAATCACTGCAATGAGGGGACAAGGTTCGTAGAGGCACCACCATTTGCGCCACATATGTTCTTCCCGCATGGTGTTGACGATTCCAATCATTGCACCAAAGACTCCTGGGTTCCGCCATTTGCTCCACATTTATTCTTCCAAAAGGCGATCAAATCATCAAGCTTCGAAGTTCAAGCAATTCGTCAAGAGACGAATTTTTCAAGCGGAGGAGAATTGATGCAACGCAAAATTAATAAATAGGGCTTGATTTTTATCCTTTAATTAGAATCTAATTTTATTTACGTTTATTCGAATCGTTGCAATTTCTATTTAAATAAAAGAGATCGCGTGTGATCTCAAATTAGTTAATTGGTTTTCAATTTGAATTTTGAATTTAAAAGTAGAGTCAAATTTGGATAAGGAAGATTTAAATTTTGATTCAAATCAATTAGAGTCAATTAGGATCGAGTGGGATTTTATTTGAATTCGAATTTATTTCTAATTTTGTAATTCCTCCCCTCCTATATAAAGGAGATGGTAGTCTATTGTAAGGGAAAGTTCAGTTCATAATATATAAAAATTGATATTTATCTCTCTTTGTCTCTATCTCTCCCTCGACGCGATCTTCGCAGTTCATCTCCAAAACCCTACGTAACCGACGCGTTCTTCTCTTCTTCCTCCCTCTAATTTCTTCACCAAATATTTTCCACCATCAAAATTACCATTTCCACCGTTGTATTTTTTTTTTGCATCATTATCTCGATCTCGTTAAGTCAACTATTTAACCTAACTTATCTAACACCTCCGAATATCTATTCATATGCAGAGGACCTGCATCAAGAGGTCGATTAGATACAGCTTTTAAAGAAAAATTACCATCTTCTCATGCTGGAGATCCTCTCTTAATAATCATTTGAAGTTGCTTGACGAGTCCTTAATCTAACTCTTTAGATATCATCCAAACACCATCCTCTATGTTTCAACATTTGAATCAATAGATATATGATCATTAAGATGGTCATGGTATATAACCCTAATTGTACTAAGGGAACTACAATGCAAATTAGTTATTCTTTATTTCAGATCAGTAGAACCCACTTAATGGTCTAGTGGTAGTACAGTGTGTCTACCACACAAAAGACCAGGGTTCAAATCTCACTCTTGCAGTGGTTGTGTTAGGTAGTCAACGGCCAGCGTAAAAATAGTCGAATCTTTCAATATGGATTTGAGCAAGAATCCATGTAGCCGACCCTACTTATAGTGGGATAAGGCTTAGTACTTTTTTTTATTTCAGAATCAGTGAATGATTTACAATAATATTTATTGCATAATGGCTCGCCGTGGGCTCGCATGTACAACAATATCGTGCCAACTACGTTGAATGTTTGATGGATTAGCGTACGGTAATTTTAATTCATACCTTGGGGCACCCTCATTACAAAGAGAACTAAGAAACAAGTACAAGTCTCTTATTCTAGTGCAAAGAGAGAATGCAAGGTGATGGCCCAAGCCACTACAGAGATGCAATGGATTCAGTCAATTGTTATACATCTTCGCATATTTTCTAGAAGAGTGATAAAGAAAAGGTGTACCATACTACTACTATGCATATAGCCAAAAAATTTATGTTTTATTAGTGTACCAAGCATGTGGAGGTTGATTGTCACTCCACTAGAAACCTCGTCCAGAGAAGTCATCTTCAAGCATCTGGTATTTTGTTCTGCAAATCAAAAGTCATGCATCACCAAGACACTCCCAAGAGATCCATTCGAGTGATGCTATGACAAGCTGGGCATGAAGGAAAATTAGTCTACTCAAGGGGGTCTGGGTAACTATTGGGTTGTGATGCCCATCCGTTCAGGGGTACTTTTCCTTTGTGTTAACTTTAATCATAGCATTTCTTTATGTAAAGAGGCCTACGACTCACTAGTGTACATCAAACTATTGCATTCCACAAATTTAGTGTTCAAGTTCTTTGTTGGTGAACAGTTGTCATTGCATAAATAGTGTCCATGTATTAGTTTTTGAAATTATAACATGATCAAAATATTCTGCAAGGTGTGGTAATTGAATGGCTATCCATTCAGCTGCTCATATAGTACACCAAGTCATTATAAGCTCATGAATGTGTTCTATTTTTCATGCAGATACAAACAAAAATAGTCTTTTAAGTAAAACATGGAACCTGACATATGGCTGTCAGAATATCAAAAAAGAACTGCGTTATTCACCTTTCTCGTCAAGCTCGATGACATATGGAACCTCCTTCAACTCTTGAAATACAGATTTAGCTAGACTGCAATATCTGCTCGTTACAATGGGATGACTAATAATTATTAGGTTCTGCATAGAAAATCAGCTTACAAAAGAAAGAAATTATGGTAATACAAGGTTAAATCCATCCAAATAGATTAGCAACTCCAAAATACAACACACTTCATACTGCCATCCGGTGCCATGATCGGCGATTTAAGCAATTTTATCAAAATATTGCCTGCTCTGAAAACTTCAAACCTGGAAAAATCTAGATTAAGAAGTGGTGTAGCATGTTTTTCTTGAGAGAAGTCCCTTAAACCATCCCATACTCTGCACAGATACCTGTTTATATATTTGATAGTTTATATTCTGACTTCTGATTATAGTATTTTTTTACACTAATAACCCCATCGTTGTGGGATTTCTTCTGATTATAATTGACCAAGTTGAAAGAAGAAATCCCACTTTCTCCTATACTTTTCAAAAAGATGAGGATAATTGACCAAGTTGAGAGAAGAAATAGGATAAAAAATGGCAAAGCCTTCTCCCCCTTTAAGTATAGATTCTTATCAAATCCATGTTAAAACATTCGATGGTTTTTTATGATGGTTACTGGCTATCGAACGCAACCCTCATCATATGGAGATTTGAACCCTGGTCTTTTGGGTGGTGGGCATGCTACGCTAGCATAGCAACAACAACAAAGCCTTTTGCCAAATTAGGTAGGGTCGGCTACATGGATTCTTGGCCTTTATTCAGATCTATCTTGGGTCATTCTCGGGCTTAGATCAAAAAACTAAGATTACTTCAGATAGTCTCATTCCAACACTTCTTGGGCCTTCCTCGCCCTCTCTTAGTCGGATCAACATTCCAAAACTCGCATCTTCTAACTGGCGTATCAGACGACCTCCTTTGCAAATGGTCAACCACCTTAAGTGATTTTCTCTCATCTTATCCTCGATTGGAACTACACCAATTTTCCTTCTGATTGCATCATTCCGAATCCGATCTTTACGTGTATGTCCATACATCCACCTTAGCATTTTCATTTATGCTACTGCCATTCTCTGCACATGTCTATGGTTCACTGGCTAACATTCAGATCCATAGAGCATAGCAAGTCTCACAGCTGCTTTATAAAACTTTCCTTTGATTTTCAAAGGAATTTTCTTGGCATAAAGAATAGTGGAGGCTCCTCTCCACTTTAGCCAACCCGTTTTTATTCTATTAGTAACATCTCCATCAATTTCTCTATCATGTTGCAAAATAGATCCTGAGTATCTAAAAGAATCTCTCTTTTGAATGTTATCATCACCAATCTTCACCTTGATCCTTCATCATTGCTTCCATCAAAAGTGCACTCCATATATTCAGCCTTAGCCCTACTTATACAAAAACCTTTAGTCTCCAATGCATGTCTCCAAACCTCAACATTCTCGTTTACCTCATCTCTAGTCTCATCAATCAACACAATATCATCAGTCAATAACATACACCAAGGTATCTCATCTTGAATGTGGCTAGTCAACTCGTCCATAATCAAAGCAAAAAAGAATGGACTTAAAGTTGAACCTTGATGCAGACCAATGTTGATGTCAAAATAGTCAGTCTTCCCAAACTGGATCATTACACAAGATGAAGCCCTAACATACATATTCTTTATGAGGTTAATGCATCGGACAGGCATTTGTCTCTTCTCCAAAACTCTCTACAATATCTCTTGTCGGACAGAATCACAAGTCTTCTCCAAATCAATAAAAATCATGTGGAGGTTCTTCATTTTAGCTCTATAAATCTCCATTGTTCTCCTCAGCAAGTGGATGGCTTCGATAGTTGAACGACCTGGTATGAATCCGAATTAGTTTTCTTTTACTTCGGAAACTTGCCTCAACCTTCTTCTGATCACACATTCCCAAATTTTCATAGTATGGCTCATCAGCTCGATACCTCTATATCGAACAATTTTGAATGTCTCATTTGTTCTTATAAAGAGACAACATGATGTTTTTCCTCCATTCTTCAGGCATTTTCTTGCGTCACCAAATAACATTGAATAAATTTGCAAGCCGAGTCAAATCACGCTCATCTAGAACTCTATGTACTTCTATAGGAATGTCATCAGGTCCTAGGTTTCATAACCTTCAAAGCCTCCTCTACTTCTTTCCTTTATATTTGTCTATAGTTTGCACGATTCAAGTAACTTTCACTACTAGCTAGATCTCCCAACGTGATCTCTTTATTTCCTTCCCCAATGAAAAGCTTATGGAAATATAGCTTTTGTCTAGTCATTATATCCTCATGAGTAACAAGCACGGGTACTTCCTCGTCCTTAATGCATATCACTTGATAAAGGTCATTGGTATTTCTTTCTCTTGCTTTGGCCAATCTGAATATAAACTTCTAGTTCTCCTTAGAGTCGATATTTTTTGTAAAAACTTCATATATTTTTGTACAAAACTTCATAAGCTTTTGACTTAGTTTCGCTTACAGCTTTCTTTGCTTCCTTTTTCGCTATTTTGTAGTTTGTGACAGTTTCTTATCTTATATCCTTAACATAGCTTTAAAGCATGCTCTTTTAATTTTGAGCTTCTCTTGCACACCTCCACTCCACCACTAAGCCTCTTTTTGGCTCGGAGCTCCTTCCTTTGACTCGCCTAGCATCGCTTTGGCTACTCTTCGGATACTATCTCTATCGATTTTTTAATCAAAGTGTCAATATTTCAACTACATATCTGCAACTTCCTTTGCAACCTCTTTTGGACTAAAATCTTTACTCTTATGCGTTCATCATGCGAGAACCCTTACAAATTTTGGACTACATCCGGGTGGCTATACATCGAAACTATCTTAGTTACTCGCATGTGTTCCTCATGCGAGAATCCTTCCAAATTTTGAACTACATCTAGAGAGCAATGTAGAGGCCCTTGCAAACTTCTCATTACATTCGAGCAATGCAACGCGTCACTAGTAGGGAATGCCACAACGAAACCTATATGTTTGCTTAAATCCATGTTAAAAAGATCCAATTGTTTTGAGACAAATTCCTAAGAAGTGTTTTTTAAAAAATTATTTATAGATTTATTTCTTGCGGTGGTTGTCGACTACCCAACGCACAACCCTCCTCATTTACCCGGGCTTGAGACTGAAACCACCTTAAACAAGAAAATTCTTCTTACCAAAAAAAATCAACTTTCAAAAATAAACTTTATTGTATTTCCTTTGCAATTATCGTTTCAGCCTTTTTTTCAAAGTTATCCCTTCTCCTTTTTACTGTCATTTTTTCAAGTCCCTTTTTTAATTTCCCTTTTGGTTGCTGTCTTTTTTTTCAACCTTCATTTTTCTCTACTTCACCTATATTTTTTTAATAAAACAATGCCTTGTTGAAAGAATGATAAATGAGCTTAAAGCACATAAAGAATCACCCTTTTTTCTCCTATAGGCATTCAAAATTGATATGCCTCCCTTTTTTCATGATAGAGCATATTAGAGTAAAATATGTTGTACGGAAGTTATTTCATATTTTAGGAGTGTTTTTTAATTGTTTTGTAACCCTAGAATTCCTTGTTATATAAGGAAGTGCTAGCTTCTTATTAATGCAAGTTCTATTTTATCCATTCAACTACTTGGAAGATGGAATCAGAGTTTTGAGCGGGGAAATCCTCTCTTGGGTCTCGTGACCTAAATACAAGATATTTCCTCCATCGCCACCACTTGTTTACACCTCCTCTACTTACCTCTCTCCATCGCCATCGCCTCTCTCCATCACCTCCTCCGACCGCTTCTCGTTGTCACCTCCTCCGATCGCCTCTTTTCATCACCACCTCAACACCATCAACTCCTCCACGCCGCCTCTCGTCACCGATCAGTCGAAATTCCCAAGTCATCGCTTAGCCCAGCACATCCTCGCACATCACCCGGTGATGACATAATTGAATTTTTTTATGCTAAATGCAAGATGCAAGCGATGAAACTACACCTAGTACGAACTTCTATTAGTCAGTAAGAATTTAAATTTAATTTTGACTAAATAGAACGTTCTAAGGTTCGTATTATTAAATGTGGAAAGTGTGGTCCTAAATTAAACGAGCACAAGCAAAATATAGATGACATATGCAAAGCTCTAAGAGCCGTGAGTGCAAGTCTAACCTACAAGCCACTCAAGTCGAGCCACACCCTCAACACGAGAGGGAAACAAGTCTCTACAACACAAGGATAAAAATGTCCAAAGTTTGGTTGATACACGCAAGATCCGAAACAGGAACCGTTATAAATATGCAATTATTACAAATTAATATACAAATCAAATAAATGGAGAAATAAAACCTAAGGACTCTACACTCCCTCACAACTCGACTCAATCCTAATTTTATGTGCTTCACTCGGTCGGCTTATTTCCTAAAAAAGCCGGCCTCCAATGCTCCTGTTGCTCGGCTACCTAAGCAGTCGCTCCGGTCGCGTCGCATCCCTTGCACAAAAATTAAGACGGTGGTTAGATAGATGACTCGAATAAAATAAAGAAATAAATAAATAAATATGTAGGAAAATAAATAGACTAACGATTACAAGAAAACCCAGGGGTTAGACTATCCGGGGAATGGAAAACCTAATGGCTAAATTGTCTAAAAGTCAACCTAGGTCGTGCCTCCCGAGAAACGGCGTCATTTGATGGATCTTAAAATTATCTCTGCTAATTACGTGTAATTAACCAATGTTTGTTGTAGGCGGGCAATCATAGATCAATCAAAAAGACCACTTAAATTAATTTTTCAATCAACTATGAGTGGTCAAATTTATTTTTTTACTTGGGCAAGCTCAAGGTCGAACTCAGGGATGCCATTGTCTTCTTAGGTCACTTTTTAGGTGATGAACATATTAGATTTTCGGAGGAGCATTTTTTTATTGTTTCTATGCAATTAATTATGTGATGAAATATTGGCAAAGTTTAGGGACTAAAATGCAATTCTCAATCAAATGATATTCAAAAATCCTAAAACTTGGCCAAAATGCTAAAAGTTATGAGGTTAAGCGACTATGATTTTCTAGAATTTTTACGATGCATGATGAATTTAAAATTCAGACAGTGTGATTTCGAGCAATTCAATTTTTAATAAATAGTAAACCTAATTATTTTCCCGAGATAAAATTATCCTAGATAAGTCTAATGAAGATGTATCAAGGAAAATAAAATCTCCTAAAAATATCAAGTTTACAGAGCATTAAAAATATCTCACATCAATCATCACAGAATTTATTTTAACCTAAATATATGTGCAAAAGACTTGATTTTTGGGCATAAAGATGGAACACAATTAATTCTATAAAATGAGAATTTTGGAAGAATTTTTAGAGCAAATATTGATTTATTATGAATTCCAAAATAGACAAGGTAAAATATTGCAATTTTCTTCACAATAAATATTAATAAATCAAGCAATGCTCACAAAATTACATTAATTATCCACAATAATAAAAATTAATGGTTCTACAAAGTACAATTTTTAGAATTAAAATATGATGTTAAATGTGTTTTAAATTAAAGTAGCGACACAGGGTACAAAGTGTTATTATAGGAAATAAAATGAAAATAGGAAATATGCTGATGGGGACTAAAATGAATTTACGCAGACCCGAGGGTTCTTCATGTGATTTTCCTCGACGCACAGATGTGTTGCACGTGCGGGTTGGATGGAGGACCTTGGTGCAAATCTGGAGGGACGTAAGGGCTTTGTTGCAATTTGCCCCCACTCCACGTGCCATGCATGTGAGGGCTGGAGGCTCGGGTCCTAGGCTCAGCTTTGAGTCGCTGAGGTGCCACGTGACAGTGGCTATGTGCTTCGAGTTCGGTGAGGTTGATGGCTAGGGCATGGCGAGGTGGTAGTGTTCGAGGGTCAAAGATGACGAGGTCGGTGGCTTTGTAGAGGGCCCTCGTCCAGGTGACACACACCCAGGTGTTGTGGGGCTCGTCAGAGAAGAGGCGAAGCCCAAGGTGGTCGGCGAGCGAGCTGCTGCGATATGGCGCGAAGTAGAAGGAGGCTGAGCTTGGAGGGTCGTGGATGAAGCTGGAAGGCAGAAGGCGGAGCTCGAGGTGTGCGGAGGAGGTCGAGCAGCGGTGATTAGGTGGTGTACGATGAAGATGGAGAAGGCGGAGGAGTTCGCCCGACCACAAGTGCTCCGGTCTGGTGGAGGCTCCGGCAGTGCGAGGCGGAGGAGCGTAGAGAAGATGGATGGCGAGTGGTTGAGCGGTGTACATTGAACAAAAAGAAGAAAAGCAAGGGAGAAGAAAGAAGAGAAAGAAAGAAGGAGAGGGAAGAAGGAGGAGGAAGAGAAAGAAAAGAAAAGAAAAGAAAAAGAGAGGAAGGAGAAGAAAGTGTACCTCGGGGTTCTTCGGATTGGGTTTGCCTAAAAGAAGGTGGAGCTGGAGAAGCTCAAACTTGGCCATCGCCTCAAGTGTCTGGCAGAGGCCACGAGACTCCAACAGCACTTGAGGAAGCTATAACGTGGAGTGATAAGTTGTGGATCACGTCAAGGAAAGGATGCTCGTCGTCGCTGCAACGGAGAAGGGGTCGTTGTCACCTTGTCATTCTCTGGAGCTGGAGCTCTTTCTCCCTCTTGGAGGGCGGATGAGGTCACAAGGGGGCGGAGTTCGATGGTTTTAAGGGTGGTTGGCACCAGCAAGAGAGGCGGAGGATGTTACAATCGTAGGAGAAGAGGGAGAGGGTAGAGTAGCGGTTACGCGTAGGAGACGTCGATCGGAGAGGAGCGGGCTGAGTGGAGGAGGGCTCGGTCCAGGTAAGGGAAGAGAGCAGTGGCCAAGGTGGGCGGAAGAGATGCACCGAGATGCACCGCAGCGGAAGGCGGAACGGCAGGTGCGGGAGAAGGGGGAGGAGGTGCCACGTGGTGCGCTGAGGGCCCGTCACGTGGCAGAAAAATAAATAAACTCAAAATATAAGTTAAAAATAAATAAAATAAAGATAAAAGGGGGAAGGGGGTGACATGTGGTGGCTCCAGGAGCTGCCACGTGTCACTTCCAGAAAATTCAAAAGAAAAATCAATAAAAAAATAGCAAACGAGTTCAAATAAAAAAGTTGTTCATCTCGACGAGATCTGCAACTTTCATGAAGGAACCAAAACAAAAGAGATCATTTATACAAAACGCATTTTTGTGGTACTCTGTAGATATAAAATACCGTATTTTTGTATTTTGTAATTTTTTGTAATTTTTTAATAAGGTAAAAATAAAAATAAAATCAGATAAAATATAAAATAATTATGTACACTACTCTACTTTTTTGATATTTTTAATAATTAAGAAAATAAAGAAATAAAATAAGAGGAACATATATACATTGTAGACGTTTATGTTATATTGTGATGTACCGTTGAGTATTTCTTATTTATCTTATGTACATCTATGTAATTTACCCAAGGTTTTCTCTCTATATAAGAGACCCTAGGGCTCTATGGAACAATATATCAAACTATTCTCGGCTCTAACATGGTATCAGAGCCAAAACCCTAATCTAGGGTTTTCTCCACCCGCCCCCCCCCCTCCTTCTCTCCGCCGGTGCCGCCAGCCGCCCCAGCGGCTCCAGCCGCCCCCCAGCCCCGCCGCCGGGGCCCTCCTCCCACCGCCAGGCCCCTCCTCCCGCTGCCGGGCCCCTTCTCCAGCCGCCGGGCCCCTTCACCCGCCGCCTATCTTCCGTCGAGGCTTCCCTAGCCTCCTCTCCTCGCCATCAACGCCGCTCGTTGCGGCACCTCTTCTTCAGTCGGTCCCGCGTCGACGATGGGTTCAAGTGCATAACGTCTACATATGCACTTGAATCCACAAAGGTCTTGGTAGACACCAGTTCTTTTGTCTATCATCCCTAGTTATCTTCTCCGGCAATATGTCAGAACAGAAGGTTGATATGCCCGCCATAGGTGCTTTTAAAGGTTCGGCACCAATCGTCAAAATGGACGGGACGAACTACGAACTGTGGGCTATGCAGTTCCTCAATCTTATGAAGTCATGTGGTAAGAAGCATATTCTTACCGAAGATGAACCGCCGGAGAAGACGGGAATATATGCCTCATGGGAGGCCGACGACGCCTATGCAAAAGTTTGGCTGTCCGGGACGCTCACAATGGAGATTGCCAACGACGTCCTTCATCAACCCACCGCCAAAGCGATGTGGGATATTCTCGCTACAACATACTCTCAAGTGCGGAATGAGACGAAGATTCTGCAGTTGCAGCATGATATTTTTACCACCAAGCAAAATGACAGGCCCCTTCATTCTCTATACACGTCCTTACGTGGGATGTTCGAGAAATTATACAACACCATTCCGCTCACAGCCACCCCCAAGCAGCAGAAGACGTTTCGCAATGCCACTATGGTGGGAGTTCTGCTTGCTGCCCTTGATCCGGAATACGAAGCAACCCGGTCCCAGATCCTCGCCGATGCTACTATTCCTCCTATGGAGGAAGTCTACAGGAGGCTCAGTCGGATCTCCGTTCCATCTAAGTGCCGCAACTCCATCTCCGTCAGCAATGGCGGTCTCCAGAGGACGAGGTAGTTCGTACTCCTCTCGTGGTCGAGGAGGTAGCGGACGAGGCCGAGGAGGTCGTGTGCGTCCAACATGTTCTTTTTGTCGTCGAACTGGTCATTCCGAGGATACATGCTACTCCAAGCATGGATTTCGTCCTTCTGCACGTGTAGCCGATCATGTTCAAGGTCCATCCACGCCTACTTCCGATCGCAGGTTCGAGGAGCTAGTGGCACGGCTTAGAGACATTATGCCACAGACATCATAAGAGGGTGTTGATACACCTGACGTTGCGGCTTCTGCGTCCGCTACCACATCTGCTGCTGCCAGTACCTCAGGTAGTGCTTCTGCCTCTTGTCATAACCATGATCTATCAGGTTGGATTGTTGACTCCGGAGCGACCCATCATCTCTGCCGTGATAGAGATAACCTGTTGTCCTACAGAGCTATTCAGTCTGGCCGCTCCGTACTCATAGCTGATGGCACCCATTCCCCTATTGTCGGTCAGGGGGAGACTGTTTTGCTGCCTTCCATGCACTTACAGAACGTTCTACATGCACCAGAATTCTCTATGAATTTATTATCAATCAGTCAGATTACCAAAGATTTGCACTGTCGTGCTGTATTTGACCCATCTTCTGTCATTTTTCAGGACATACTAACGGGCAGGGTGATTGGTTGTGGCTCTGAGCACAATGGTCTCTATCGTCTGGTACGGAACACCTATGCTGGCGTCTCCTTACAATCTCAGGGATCTGTTTCTCCATATACTTGGCACCTTCGCTTTGGTCACCTACCGCTGCAGAAAATGCGTCACCTCCTGCCTCAGATATCTCCTTCGTCATTTCGGTGTGAAGCATGTCAGTTAGGAAAGCACCATCGTTCCAGCTTTCCGAGTCGTCAAGGTCGGAGCAGTAGCTCCCCGTTCGAGTTATTTCATATCGATATTTGGGGTCCGAGTCGTGTCCCGGATCATCAGGGGCACAGGTTTTATCTGGTTGTAGTAGATGATTTTTCTCGTGTTTCTTGGACTTTTCTTCTTAAAAATAAATATGAAGCAGGAAGTGTTATCCAAAATCTTATCAATGAAGTTCAGAATGTTTTTTCATCTAATGTCAAGTATGTGCGCACGGATAATGCATTGGAGTTCTGCACTTGTTCTCTTGCTCGTTTTCTTTCTTCAAAGGGGATTATCCACCAAACAACATGTTCATCTACATCCCAACAAAATGGCGTTGCAGAACGAAAACATCGACACTTCCTCGACATTGCCCGCACATTACTTATTCAGAGTTGTGCACCATTAGCATTTTGGGGAGATGCCATACTCACAGCATGCTATCTGGTCAATCGCATGCCCTCTACCGTTCTTGGGGAAAAGGCCCCTATCTCTGTTCTTTTCCCGGACAAAGATTTGTTTTCACTTACTCCTCGTGTCTTTGGGACTGTCGCTTTTGTTCATCGCTTGTCTCCAGGACTTGACAAGCTCTCTCCTAGAGCTGTTAAGTGTATTTTTGTGGGTTACTCCAGGACACAGAAAGGATATCGTTGCTATGATCCCATTTCTGACAAGTACTATGTTAGTGCTGATGTCACATTTTTTGAGCCAGTTATGTACTTCTCCCCTGCAGGTGACAGACTAGCTTCCTCCACATCCACGGATACTAATGTCTATGTACCCCTACCTCCAAGTCTGGGTCAATCTGAGTCCACAACACCACCACCACCACCACCTGTACTACCTGTTCCTAAGTTCTACACAAGGCGGTCAGAACCTGCTCAAGCTACAAGCCAACCATCCAGCACGCCTCAGGTATGTTCTGATATTAACAACAATGATGGGTTAGATAATGCACCTGTGCAGTACAGGAAGAAGATCCGCCAGCTACAACAGTGACAGATGACCTTGTTCGTCATATTGCTCATAGGAAGCAGAAGCGGCAATGTGCATCCTATCCTCTTGCATCTCAAGTGTCCTTTCATCGTCTCACTGGTGAATTTGAAAGGTTTGCAGCAGCCGTCTCGTCGGTGGACATCCCGCGCAATTATCAAGAAGCCATGAAGATTGACTGCTGGCGTCTAGCTATGGAGGAGGAGATGCGTGCATTACAGTCCAGAGGGACTTGGTCTTTAGTCCCTATTCCTCCGGGTGCATCTGTGGTGAGTTGCAAATGGATTTTTACAGTGAAATACCACGCAAACGGGCGTCTAGACCGATACAAGGCCAGACTTGTAGCACGTGGATTCACCCAAACCTATGGGGTGGATTATTTGGACACGTTTTCACCAGTGGCTCGACACTCGACTCTTCGCATTCTACTATCTGTTGTTGTGGTACGTGACTGGACTATTTTCCAACTTGATGTGAAGAATGCTTTCTTGTATGGTGATCTACAGGAAGAAGTCTACATGCAGCAGCCACCGGGGTTTGCTGCTGAGGGGGAGACTCAGATGGTGTGTAGACTTCATAAGGCTATCTATGGCCTTAAACAGAGTCCACGGGCATGGTTTCAGAAACTTTCCCAGCTGATTGAACAACAGGGGTTCAAGAGGTCAAATGCGGATCATTCGTTGTTTATCCAGAAGACCCCTAGAGGTACGGTCGTTGTTATGATATATGTAGATGATATTCTTGTTACAGGAGATGACACTCAGGGGATTGAGATGATCAAAGCTCTTTTGGGAAGCCAGTTTATTACGAAGGACCTAGGCACGATACGATATTTTCTTGGGATAGAATTTGCAAGAAATGCTCAAGGAATGGTGATGACCCAAAGAAAATATGTCACCGATTTGCTAGTAGAAACAGGAATGGCTGGATGCAGACCATCGAGCACGCCTATGGACCCAAGTATGAGGCTTTATGACAATGATACCGAAGAGGTGGACAAAAGGAGATACAGAGAGATGGTGGGTAAGCTTCTATACATCACCATAACTCGTCCAGATATTGCTTACGCAGTAAACCGGGTGAGTCAATTTATGGAGCAGCCCAGGCAAGTTCATATGGAAGCCGTCTATATGATATTGAGATATCTGATGTCTTCCCCAGGCACAGGTTTGTTATTCAAGAAAGACACAGATCTGTCTATTTCAGCTTGTGCAGATGCAGACTATGCGGGATATCCAAAGGACCGTAAATCTACTTCAGGATTTGTTGTCTTCATAGGAAGCTCTTTGGTTTCTTGGAAAAGCAAGAAACAGACAGTTGTGGCAAGATCCAGTGCTGAATCCGAATATAGAGCCATGGCACAAGCGAGCGCAGAAATGATGTGGGTTCGGGCGGTCTTGAAAGATTTGTATGTAAATGTCTCTACCCATGCAGCTTCAATGTGACAACCAGGCAGCATTGTTCATTGCAAATAATCCAGCCTTTCATGAAAGAACAAAACACATTGAGGTGGATTGTCACTACACCAGAGACATGTTCCAAAAGGGCTTAATTTCCACTTCACATGTCAGTTCAGAAAACCAGACTGCTGATATATTTACCAAACCATTGCTCAGAGGACCTTTCCAGAGATGTTCTTCCAAGCTGAGCATGATTGATATCTATGCTCCATCTTGAGGGGGAGTGTAGACGTTTATGTTATATTGTGATGTACCGTTGAGTATTTCTTATTTATCTTATGTACATCTATGTAATTTACCCAAGGTTTTCTCTCTATATAAGAGACCCTAGGGCTCCATGGAATAATATATCAAACTATTCTCGGCTCTAACATACATACTTTATATAAAGATTAATTTATTTTCAAGCGTCAAAAAAAAGATTAATTAATTTTCTTTGATTTTTGCTTCAATTTTTATTTAGATTTTACACAATTCATTAAATCATAAATCAAAGAAAATAAATGAAAAAGAAATAAATTATAAAGAGTTATTTTTCATAAGATAATAAGGTCAAAATAGTCAATATGTACAATTTACAGTGAGGTCCCAAAACTCATGTTTCACATATGAACTCCGATTCTTTTGAATCTAGTCTTGCTTTGTAGATAATTGAATGTGCATTAATTCAAAAGTGGGTAGGGGTCTATAAGAGACTGTAAGAGGGAGATATTCACATTTACAGCTTTTTGTCTCAAAACTAGGGTTTGGGTTTTACTGGTCAAATATACAGCTTAGTATTTTTTTTGATATTTTTACTTGATTAGTGTTATTAATATGTACATAATAAAATTGATTTTATTTTATTTTGAGATAGTGAAAATAATTAAAAATAGGGGAAATTATGATAATATACAGGTTATAATGTACAAGGGAATTCTGGCTTCTTATTTAATGCAATTATGCATGCTAAAATATGGATCTTATTTACATATGAATGAATGATAATAATGCAATATAAATGAATAAATGCAATGAATTACTTGAGAACAAATCTTTATTTCATCTTTTAGAGTGATGGATCACAGTTCATCACATATGCATTCATTTTTCTGAGAAAGACCACATTAAGCTACCATTTACATGAGTGGTTAATTTTTAGAATTATTTACTTCTATTATACATTTGGTCTTGGTGCACTCTAGTTAATTTTTAATATGTTTTTATTGGAATTTCGGGAATATATGCAATATGTCCCCATAATGAATATAAATGATCTTAAACTTATATTCGAGCAAGTGCATAGGAAGAGAGAACATTGATAGGTTCACTTGGAAGTGGTTTTGACATAAACTTTATCATCCAATATTCTATGATGCATGGGTACTTTGAGAGGGTGTACTTGTAAAAGAAGTTCGCCATAGGTATTTCGTCTATATTATATATTTCTGGAACATACATCTCTAAAATTTGAATTTATTAGTATTTTTTGTTATTTTTAATTAAAATATTACAAACCGCATAATCCGCATATACTTCTGCCTACCTGCTTACTTGCTTCAAACTACTTGACCGAACAAATACCGCATACTGACTTTTTGAACCACGGTGGTAATGTACGTAGCATACTTGTTGTCATAGTATAAAGGCAGGGGAGGAACAACTGAAAGACCAAGTACCTATAAAAAGGAGACAAGCCATGTGATATCGCAGGTAGCTTGGGCCATTGCCATGTATTCTGCCTCCGCACTCGATCTAGAGACCATTGCCTGCTTCTTACTTCGTTAAGTAATCAGGTTGCCTCTAACAAGCATGGTGTAGCATGTAGTGGATCAATGGTCCTCAAGCTAACTGGTATATCAGCATCTGTATAGGTGGAAACATCAGTGTGACCACTGACCCCATAGAAGAGTCAACGTCCGGGAGATTCCTTTAAGTATCGAAGGATTAGAAGAACATCACGCCAATGACTATAAAGGAGTCTCTCTATGTGTCGGATGGCTCTGCTCACAGCTTATGATATATCTGGCCTGGTAACAGTGAGATAGAGGAGCTTACCCACTAGGTTGTTGTACCATGTAGTATCCATGAATGCAGGATCAGTATATGTGGAATATTTCCTCACTTCTGCAGGGATGTCAAATGGCTTGTATCTAAGTGGTCCAGCCTCCGTGAGAATGTCAAGATAATACTTCCTCTGTGAGAGATGGAGCCCCTCTGTAGTATGTATCACCTCAAATGCCAAGAAAATAACGAAGTTGACCAAGATCCTTCGTGACGAAGATCTTTTGGAGGAAGGTCTTGGTCTCTGAAATGTCGGCTTCGTCGTCTCCTACGATAACTATATCATCAACATAGACATCAAGTATTATTGTGCCAATGGACCACTGTCTGACGAAGACAGAGTAATCAGATGTCATCCTCTGAAAGCCAAGAGTGTTGATCTCAGTAGTAACTCTGTCAAACTATACACATAACTCTGCTTCAAGCCATAGATGGCCTTACGTAGTAGGCATACATACCCCTACCCCCTTGACAACGTAACCTGACAGCTACATCACATGAACCTCCTCCTCAAGGTCACCATAGACGAAGGCATTCTTCACATCAAGTTGATGCAGCGTGAGATGGAGAAATATGGCCACATTTTCTCTACTTTTATCCGTTAATTTTATTTACGTTTATTTAAGTTGTCGTATTTTAATTAAATAAACGAGATCGCATGTGATCTCAATTAATTAGTTAAAGATTTGAATTTCAAATTACTCAGTTAGTCGGTTAGAGTCAATTTAGGATAATTAGTTTGAATTTCTATTTTTGTAATCCCATCCCTCCTATATGAAGGGATGATAGACTAGTTGATGCAGCATGAAACAGAAATGTAAGGCCGCATATTTATTTAATTTTATCCGTTAATTTTATTTACGTTTATTTGAGTCATCGTATTTTAATTAAATAAACGGGATCGCCTGTGATCTCAATTAGTTAGGGATTTGAATTTCAAATTAGTCGGTTAGTCGGTTAAAGTCTATTTAGGATAATTAGTTGAATTTCTATTTTTGTAATCTCATCCCTCCTATATAAAGGGATGATAGACGACTTATGTAGACAGGTCAGTATTTATAAAATTGAGATTTATCTCCCTTTCTCTAATTTCTCTCTCTCCCTGCGTGATCTTCACGTTCTTCCTCCCTTAATCCCTCGTGTTCTCGACGAGCATTCTTCTTCTCAACCCCTCCATTTTCTCCACCAAAATTCCACCGCTCAAAATATTTGTATTTTCCGTCGACGCAAATCCAATTTGCATCAATTGGTATCAGAGCATGGCCTACAGATCGTCCTCACAAACTAACGATCCGTCCAGGCGTTCACGCCGACATGCGACGAAAGACTATCATGCGTTGGAGTGGAAACGACAAGCCGAAGAAGCTTACAACCAGGACATGGACGCACGACGTAAGTTCCAAATTGCCCAGTCCAAATGTCGAGATCTAGTGGTTGAATTCAAGGCTATGTGCGCCGCCCTATCAAAGTTGTCCACTACCGAAGCCATTATCCAGAGTTTCGACGAAGAAAAACTCGCCGTCGACGACGAACTGCTCGCAGTCCAGGCCGTTTCAGATCAGCCACCATCAACGATATCACCTCCGACGATCGTCTCAGCCCCGTCCGCGACTAAACCGACTCCGGTTCTCTCTCCCGCCATTGTTCTGACAGACCCACAACCACCTCTCGTTTCCCCTTTCACCACCAACCCCGACCCACCTCCTGCTGACATCCCGCCACCCGACCCCACCGCCACTGCAGCAGCTACCCATCCCCGCCCGACCTTCGGTTGCGCCACCCTTGTTTCCCCTACCCCACTGTTGGTACAGGTTGCTCTCCTCGCCACCATCCCCCAGACCGTAGCACCCCCGTGCTCTCCTTCTCTCCCCCGCACTCGCCGGCCTCCTCCTGCGCCAACCCATGCGCCTCCGCCTTTTCCTCCTCCGCTACCCGCCCTCGCCATCGCCCCCTCATAGGCCCGCACCCTCTCCCCCGCGCAAATCTCCGCACCTCCGCCTCCCCTCGTCGCCGCCATCCCCGCCTACACCCCTTGTCGTCGCGCCCCGCCTACCACTTCCCTGACCCCCTTTCCCATCTCCCCTGCAGCCACCAGCCGTCTCGGCCCCGCCGTTGCCATCGCCGCAAATTGAGGGGAAGGGGAACCCTAACAGGGGGCTCCCTCCCCACGGTAGCCGAATCTCATAAAAAGTGGGATTGGGAGTTAAATGGGAAAAATTACATGAAGGGTCCCCCAGGCAGAGGTTTTTATTCAAGGGGAAAAGTCAAGGGCCCCTCTCACAAGATTTGTTTAATTGAAGGGGTACGAAAATTGCAACCAAACCCCCTGCTGCAGAAATATTTAAAGAGGACTACTGAAAAGAGGAAATCTGGGAACCATCCTTGTCCAAATAGGACTAGGACCATGGGTTTCACCTATTTAAAGGCCCCATGGCTTAATTCCCTGGACACATCTCCTCCTCTACTCTCCTTGTGATATTGCTTCGCTATGAACTCTCCACAGGCCGAGTTGATCGTCACGAAGATGCCCCATCAGTTCTTCGAACATCACGTCAACGGGATGAAAGCCGGATGGACGCCTGCCTATGCGCCACACCTGTTCTTCCACCACGAAGCCCACGTAACCAACGCCCGCGTCGTGCATGTGTGGATTCCGCCATTCGCTCCACACCAATTCTTCCAGAGGATGACCGAGAACGCGTATTCGAAATTTTCAACCTCCAAGTCTGCAGATCCAGCAATTCGTCAGGAGACGAATTTTTAAAAGCGGAGGAGAGTTGATGCAACGTGAAACGGAAATGTAGGGCGGCATATTTATTTAATTTTATTCGTTAATTTTATTTACGTTTATTTGAGTCATCGTATTTTAATTAAATAAACGGGATCGCTTGTGATCTCAATTAGTTAGGGATTTGAATTTCAAATTAGTCGGTTAGTTGGTTAGGGTCTATTTAGTATAATTAGTTGAATTTTTATTTTTATAATCTCATCCCTCCTATATAAAGGGATGGTAGACGACTTATGTTGACAGGTCAGTATTTATAAAATTGAGATGTATCTCCCTCTCTCTAATTTCTCTCTCTCCCCGTGTGAACTTCACGTTCTTCCTCCCCTAATCCCTCGTGTTCCCGACGAGCATTCTTCTTCTCAACCCCTCCATTTTCTCCACCAAAATTCCACCGCTCAAAACATCTGTATTTTCCGTCGACGCAAATCCAATTTGCATCACTAGTTATGGAGTCAGTTCAATTGATATGAAAAATTGAGATTTATTCTCTATCTCTTTCTCTCGTCTCTCTCCTTCCCCACGTGATCTTCACGTTTCTCTCCTCCAAACCCCTCGTTTTTCCGACGAGCTTCTTCTTCCCAATCCCTCCAATTTCTTCTACCAAAAAAATCCACCAACAAAAAAATATTTTTTTCGTCAACACGATTTTCCATCTGCATCAATAGACGATCGGTGGTGGTGGTAGATCCACATGGATTTCTCCTTCGATCCGTATAAAAAATAGAGTCGCTCAAAAAAAATGATATCCGCGGAAATATAATATAGATGTCCAATAAGATTATAGCACCGATAGCCTTTTTGACTATGAGAGTACCCAAGAAAGACTAACTTGAGGACCCTAGGTGATAATTTGTCAATTAAAAGAACAGTGTGAACAAAAGCAATGAAACCAAAAATATTCAGTGGCTAAGGAAAAGAAGACTCCTTAGGGAAGAAAAAGCAGTGCCCCCCTTTAAGATATAAGATGGGACCCGATTTATGAGATGAGCAGCAGTAAGGATGGCATCCCCCCAATAGCACTTGGGAACATTCATCTGAGTAGAACTAAGAAGAGACCGAGCAATATCAAGAAGATGTCCGAGTTTCTTTTCTGTTGCCCCGTTTTGCTGGGAAGTATACGGACAGGATGTTTGATTAACATTCCCCAAGGAGACAAAGAATAATATCAAGTCTTGTTGTGTGAACTCTAGAGCATTATCAGTTTAAATAATTTGCATACAGTGAGAGAAAGAAGTTTTGACATACTGAAAAAATTCTTGACAATCTTATTAATCTCTGAACATTCCATTATTAAATAAGCTGAAGAGGATCTACTAAAATCATCCACAAAGATAATAAAATATCTTTGATCATTCAGAGCGACTTGACAGGGTCACAAACATCACAGCGAACTAACCCAAAAAGAGTAGTATGACGTGATTTAGCACAAACAGGAAAAAGAAGCTCGATAGTGTTTCTCGAACTCACATGCCTCACACTGGAAGGGTTTGAGAGTAGAGAGTTCAGGGAACATTATGGAGAGAACCTTAGCAGAAGGATGCCCAAGGCGCAGATACCATAGGAACGGGTCTTCGGAGATGGATGTAGCACCAGCAAGTCTGAGGGAATATCAAGATAATATAAGACATTCTTCTCATGCATTCCACCAAAAATATGCCTCGTCTGGGCGTCCTGGAAATAGCAACAAAAGTCATCAAGTATCACGCGATAAATAAGCTCAAGACAAAGCTTATTAACATAGAACAAGCTAAGAGGGAAATCAGGAGTACAATGAACCCCAGATAATCGGAGTTTGGAGGAGAACTCCATGGTTCTGACTGTAGTAACAAGCGAGCGGGGCTCCATTGGTGACTCGTACCGACTTCACTAATGAAGAAGGTTTGGAGAAGGTTAGTAGACTACCTTCTCCTCTCAAGTAAGTAGAGGTTCCTGAGTCAATGATCCAAGCAGGAGAAGTAGTGGTTTCAGAGTTGGCTATTGTACCTAAAGTGGTAATCAAAGTAGCAGTGGGAATCTCACTAGTAGAAGAAGTGAACCAGGTGTCTGGAGGATCTGCATCAGACAGGAGTAATCAGCAGCATTGAGTTGAACCGTCTGTATATTGGAATCCTGATCAGAAGACGCCTCTGCATTATCGTAGGCGTTCTCATATGCACTATTAGTTTAATAAGAAAATAAGCCAAACTTCTGCCAGCATCGTTCGGATAGGTGATTCCAATGACCACAGTGAATGCACTATCGGTACTGAGGAGAAGTAATATCTCATCCACGGTCACGACCCCGATTAAATCCACGACCAAAATCACGTCTACAACCGCGGTCAAAATCACGTCCACGGCCTCTTCAGAAGCTGACATCCTCATCTCCCATATGATGCAAAGTGAGCAGAGTTCTCTACAAGAAGTAAAGTAGAAGGTTGTGCAGCATATGTCTCCAGTTCTTCGAGACATCCAAAGATGATCTTCATCGTTGGCCCTATGTCGGATATCAGAAATTACCCCTTCCCTACATGATATCTAGGATGCAGTCCATCAAAAAAATAATACACCTGCCAGTCCAAATGATCATGTACCTATTTGGTACAATATGAGGGCTGAAAGATTGAAAGCTCCTCGTACAGGATAGTGAGATGCATGTAGTACTCAACTAGGATAGAGTTACCCTGAGATATAAATCAGATCCGCCTATAGATGACAACGAGGTGCAACTTAGTCATCTTCTGGAAGTAGGATTGTTTAAGATCATCTCACATCTCCTAGGTTGTATCTTAACAGCAGGTTCGACACAATATGTGCCTCAACATTATTGGCCATCCAGTTGATAACCCTATAGTTGTTTGCGAGCCAGGTATCATAGCCTTTATCTTTCTCATTTGGAGGATCTTTAGTCAAGATATAGACTTTTCGTTGACCACCAATGAATACCTTAAAAGAATGAGACCATAGCATATGGTTTCATGTGCCCTTAATCTTAATAGTAGTGCATTGCACCATCATGGATGACGTAATGACTAAGGACTTTGTCTCAGTAGGAGTAGATGTCATGGTCATGTTCTTGTTGAAGTATACATATGAGGATGGAAAAGTACCCTAAAAAACACACTCAGGTGTGTAGAAGGTCTGAATAAGAGAAGTACAGCAGATCAGAAGGTATCGGGAACACTTACGGTGGCTAGACACGCCCGTGGGGGTGTTGCAGTGTGTGACAGCACCCGTGGAGGGTGTCGGTTGCCTGGCGACACCCAAAAAAACGGTATGCAAGGGTTGTTACAACAAATCAGAAGATCTCGGGGACCTTGATGGTGGCTAGCGGCGTACGTGTAATACAGCAGCACCACCTATAAGTGGTTAACGACACCCAAGAGCGAGGGTGGGCCCTCCAGCGGTGCTCAGATGGTGTTGTCAACACACTAGGATGCAACAGCACCATCTATTGGAGGTTGGCGATGCCTAGGAGCGAGGTTGGGCCCTCCGGCATCGCTTGGATAGTGTTGGCAGGTGATGTTGGTGTGGCTGGCAGTGGCTACAACACCTTGGAGAGCCTTGCGCAGGGGCCATGGGTGAGGAATGAGGGCACGCACAAGCTTTTGGTGAGAGAAGAGAAGGCTTGAAGGTGGTGGTGAGATTTTTCTAGGTCAGAACATCTGGTCTAGGACCGTTGCACTGATACCATGTGGAGTTCATTCCATGAGTCTAGGGTTTCTTGAATATGGAGAAACCCTGAAGAGCAAAAAAAGGAAAAAAAAACACATATATATCCCCGAAGGGTTACAAGACTCGAATAGAATATAAAATATAATAATTCTAAAACATAATATGAAGTTTTATTTGTGATCAATTCATGATGTTGTTGTGATTGTTGTGATTGGTTTCGTTTATCGTGAATTTTGTCTAAGGTAGTAGACCCATCTACATATGAAAGGGAGATGAAGAACCCTTTTTTGGTACTATTACCAAGTTGGATGGTGTGAACTGTGTTGTGGTCCAAGTCTCTTACGAATATAATTGAAGGACATGACAACGAGCACATTATTACCAATGATGAAGACCGGCAAGAATGCAACATGGAAGAAAGCTAACACTATAGTTAAGGTTCGGATTATGAGTATATGTGTCTCGCGTATCATGAACGATATTTGATGCAGAAGAGAGTTTGCAACGGTGGAAATATTGATTTTGATGGAAGAAATTTAAAGAGGGGAAGGAGAAAGAGAATAGTGCGCCGGTTGCGCGGGGTTTTGGAGAAGACTCGCGAAGATCGCACTAGAAAGAGATAGAGAGAGACAGAGATAAACTTGATTTTTCATATAATATGACATGTCTAAAACAATAGACTATCATCCCTTTATATAGGAGGGATGAGATTACAAAAATAGAAACCAAAATCAAAATTCAAATCCCAACTTATCCTAATTTAACTCTAACTAATTAAATTTGAAATTCAAACTGAAACTACCTAACTAATAGAGATCACACGTGATCTCTTTTATTTAAATAAAAATGCGACGATCGAATAAACGTAAATAAAATTAACGTGTAAAAATAGCAAGCCCTATATTTTAATTTTGTGTTGCATCAATTCTCCTCCGCTTGAAAAATTCGTCTCCTGACGAACTGCTTGCTCTTCGATTTGTCGTTGGAGAATTCGATCCGAAACCATAGTTCAAAACTCCCCAATTTGATCCTTTCCATGTTACGTTTGTAATTTCTTTTCACTGAGGGGCGTCGCTGCAAATCTTCTACCCCTCCATTTAAAGGAATGCCTCTCCAATTCCAACCGATTTTAACCTTTGAATAAAATATTTTTGCAGTAGGGGTTTCATTGAAAATAACCCAAATAAAATTCCAATCATTGATTTCATGGGATTGATTGCACGTGGGAGAGGAAGCAAGAGCCGCTACCCTCTCGACTCCCTTCTTCCAATGTCTTCGGCGGCGCCGAACCCTGGGGTATGAGTTTCGATTTCTCCAACGGCGGCACCGGGCATAGATGTAATGGCGGCAACGGCTTAAGTTGAGAAGCCTTAGGCGGCGATGGAGGTGCGACTGCCTCTCATCAGGAGCCCAACCGGAGAGTCTTTCTCCCTCACATCGCCGACAGCGCCAAGCCCTAACTCTTGGGTTCCAATTGTGCCTTTGTCGCAGACTCGCGCAAAGGCGACGGTGGTGGAACTTCCCCCGATTGGCTTGGGGCCTCTGCGCTCGGATGTGGTGGGGGCGTCGGGCTGGTTCGAGTAGCCGATAGCTGCTGTTGCGGCCTGCATCGAAGAGCCACAAGCGGCAGCGGCACCTGGACTGATGGTGCAGGAGACGATGATGGGTCTTCCATCGTTGGCCTTGGGGTCTTCGTGCCAAGGTATGGCTACAGCAACGTCGAGGTTTGCATTGGAGACAATACGGGTGGTTGCTGGGGCTCTGATTGGTCGTTGTCGGTGATGGTTGCCAACCTGAATCTGTATGGACAGCAAGCAGATCTTTGTCTTGAAGAACAGTAACGTCGTCACCGAAGAGATCTAGGGTTTCATATCCCTCTTCCACTGGTTCTTCATCAAATATTGGTCTCAGAACTTTATTTTTTCATTTTTTTGTTCCTGGACAGCAACTTCGACCTCACAAAAATCGAAAAATTAATTTTCTTCACCCGCACTTTCATCAAAAATCGGCCCTGTATCTTCATAGTTTTGTTGCACGGGAGTTGCGTCAATAAAATATTCTTCGGAACTGAAAATGTCTTCGTTTTCCGAACGAAAATCGCGTTGGACAGCAGCTACAGAGATCTGACTTTCATTGTCGACGAACGAATCTTCACCGATTAGTGTGTCTAACCATGCTTGCACCTTGACGCATGATATAAGTCGTCGCTTGAACTTTTGATGGCGTGAATGCGCATGTGAGCCATGGGAGAGACGACTCAGATCGAACTTCAAGCGCCAATGATTGACAGGATCGTCGGATCGTAGGAACTTTTCGGTTTCCATGCTCTGATACCAAATGATGCAGAAGAGAGTTTGCAACGGTGGAAATATTGATTTTGATGGAAGAAATTTAAAGAGGGGAAGGAGAAAGAGAATAGCGCGCCGGTTGCGCAGGGTTTTGGAGAAGACTCACGAAGATCGTACTAGAAAGAGATAGAGAGAGATAGAGATAAACTTGATTTTTCATATAATCTGACCTGTCTAAAACAATAGACTATCATCCCTTTATATAGGAGGGATGAGATTAGAAAAATAGAAACCAAAATCAAAATTTAAATCCCAACTTATCCTGATTTAACTCTAACTAATTAAATTTGAAATTCAAACTGAAACCACTAACTAATTAGAGATCACACGTGATCTCTTTTATTTAAATAAAAATGCGACGATCGAATAAACGTAAATAAAATTAACGGGTAAAAATAGCAAGCCCTATATTTTAATTTTGTGCTGCATCAATATTGTACACTATGAGCCAAGTATATGTGGGAAAACCTTTACCAAACATATTCAAAGGAGAAAAAATATGCTAAGATTCTTCAAACATGTCGATATGCCCCAACTGAAGCAAAATGGTCGGCCTCTAGACCAATTCTATTAAACACTGAATTCTGATTTTAAGATATTGAACTCGTATATGCCTATATGTACATGTCCAACCCAAATTGCTTGCAGATCTCAATTGATAGTTGGGCTCTTTCTTGGAAGGTTATACCCCATGTAAGAAGTCGCTCGAGCACAAATAATCATGGCGTCTGAGATTCCTTCTGTGGAAGAAGCCTACAATAGGTTACAATTTAATGATTCCTAAAAAGAGATCCATTCTTTTATTATTTTTTGATTAATTTTGTGGTATTTGGTAATAAAGATTATAATGAATTAATTAAATTCTAACAAATTAAAAAGAAGAATTAATGGTTTGGATAGTATGTCAGCTGTCAATCCTCGGTAGAAGGTTCCATCGGAACATTTATTTTATTTCAGACTACCTCGTCTTTTTGTTTTTCTTAGAAAAAGCAAACAACCAAGAGGAAGTGTGAGGAAAAATGACAAGAAGATATTGGAACATCGATTTGGAAGAAATGATGGAAGTAGGAGTTTTTTCTAGTGGAGCATCTTTCATAATTCCTGGAGAGATAATTCACTAATAGACTGAGGGATAAATAATCCGACTCATTCACATACATATCATGAAAGTTTGGAATCCATATTATGCAAGGAGACATTGCTTTTGCTAATTCGAATTGAAGGGTGATATCAAATCGGTCTATTTTCGTCATCATGCAGGTTATATATTCCTCTTCCTGTGAAGATGCGAGTTGAAACCACATCTGTTATGGTTGTCCCATCCAGCAAAGGTCGTGGGACTTTCTTTGGAGGCAGTGGATGTGGTCATTATACTCGTGGTTGTGTAAAATCCATGTGTATCTTCTATGGTCGCATGGGTCACAGAGATAACTGATGTTAGGGGAAGCATGGAAAGCCCACAATGGCTCATCAGGCCATCTCAACATACACAGCACACGATGATGCTTTAAACAAATCTATAGTATAATGCGAGGATATAATGGAACGACTAAGTCAACATGGAATGATATTCCAAGAACCATCATCTTTTCTAAAGCAAGGATTACCATGAGCACCATCTCTGTCGATACTGCAGGTTCAAGTTGCTCTCAATATCCATATGTATAACGTTCTTTTTGCTCTTGAATTCCCTATGAGTCTACTATATGTCTGCATAATTACTAAGGAGCATAATTGTCGAGCCATTTTTATCTAGTTTCTCTTGTTTTTCATGATATGCTAATGAATCAGATGATTGGTTGTGGTCGTGAAGAAGGGGGTGTGTACCACTTGACGCAGTCTACTTTTGCGGGTCATGTTTCTACTTCTACCAAAGATTTGTTTACCTATACATGGCATATTTGACTTGGTTGCTTACCCATACCAAAATTTAGGAGAATTCTATATTAAATTCATGCATCCTCCTCTTTCCGGTGTGAGGCATGTCAACTTGGAAAACATCTTAGGGTTCATTTTCAAGTTGTCCCAGTCGTGTTGCCAAGCATATTTTTGAATTGGTTTATTTTGATGTTCGGGGGCCTAGTCATGCTCCATACCACTCTGGACATAGATTTTACCTTGTTGATGACTTTACCCATCTTTCATGGATTTTTCTTATGAAACAAAATCTAAGGTGTGCGCTATTATAAAAACATTCTCGATGGAAATGAACATGTTAAAAAATATTCATATTGATAATGCTCTTGATTTCTGCAATCATTTTCTTCGCTCATTTTTGGCTGAGCATGGAGTTATCCACCAACCATAATGCTCATATACATCCCAATATAATGGTATGGTTAAAAGGAAGCATCGCCATATACTTGATGTTGCTCATACATTACTCATTCAAAGTGTGACTCCTATCATGTTCTGGGGTGATGTTGTCTTCATGGCTACGTACCTAATAAATCGTATGTCGTCCATCTTTTTAGAGCAAACACCATATTCTTTTTTATTTTGTGACAAGAACTTGCTCCATGTTATGCCTAAGGCTTTTAGGTATACGTCCTTTGTCCAAAATCATTTTGTTGGCCGTGATAAACTCTCTCCTCTTATAGTGAAGTATGCCTTTATGGTTTACTCCAGAACTAAAAGAGATACAGGTATTATGATCCTCCGCACTGTCGGTACTTTGTAAGTGTTGACATGACCTTTCGACTCCATACCCTATTATTCTACCTCTGTCTCTCTATTGGTATCTCCTACAGTCAGGGATATTGTTGTCTCCATATGCATCCCCTATAAGCAGTCCCCCTAATACTCAATCGTTTCGGTTAGTGTATTACCTTTAGATGACACCCCTTATTCTCACACCAACTCATGATCCCAAGGTATGTCAACAAAAGAACATTAATGAGTTTGTGGTTGAGGACAATCTCTCTACAAGTGAACAGGCTATTGATGATGAAATTCAAGAATCTCAAGCTCACTCTGATTCCTGTAGCTCTTAGGAAAGGGAAACGTGCATGTACACTGCATCTTATCTCCCACCATGTCTCGACAGGAAATTTGTCTCCGTGGTACAAGACCTTCCTGGCAAGACTCTCAACTGTCACCATTCCTTCTACTTATCAACAAGTATTATTAGTTCCTGAATGGAACGGCTCCATGCATGAAGAGATGAATACTCTTGTGTCGTGAGGCACTTGGAAGTTGGTTGACCCTCCAAAGAATGCAACTGTGGTTGGCAGCCAATAGATATTTACCACCAAATATCTTTTGAATGGCACTGTGGAAATATACAAGGTATAATGGTCAAAGGTTATACTTAGACATATGGACTAGATTACTTAGAGATATTTTTTCCAGTTGCTATCCACCCAACGGTAAGAATTCTGATTTATGTAGCAGTACTATAGAACTATCCTGGCCACTTTACCAGCTTGATGTGAAGAATGTATTTCTATATAGTCACCTGAATAACGAGGTCTATATACAACAACCTTCTGGTTTTGAGACCAAAGAGGAGTATCGGAATGTGTCTACAAAGCATATATATGGTCTCAATCAAATTCCTAAAGCATGATTCCATAAACTATATGATATTACATCCAAGATTGACCTTAATCACTCCACTGTGAATCATTCTCTATTTGTCAAGACAGAGAAAGCCACGGTTGCAATGTTGGTGTATGTTGATGATATAATTTCATTTCAACGGGGGATGACATTAATAGCATGTTGAACATAAAAAATATTTTGCATGACATTTCGTCACCAAAGACTTAAGGGAACTTTGTTATTTTTTGGGCATCAAAGTTTTTTTTTGAATAAACGATCGGGTGTACTCCCGAGGCGTGAGTCACAACCAATTGAGCATCAAAGTTGACAGAAATACTAGTGATATGATTCTCTTACAAAGAATATATGTTATGGACCTTCTACATGAAACTGGAATATTAAGGGCCAAACCAGCAACAATTCCTATGGACTCCGATGCATGATTTTATGAAGATTTGCATGTGTACGCTGATGTAAAACAATACAAGTGTCTAGTAGGAAAACTCCTATATGTCACCATCACTCGTCCTGATATCTCCCTTACCGTTATCTGAGTGAGTCAATTCATGGCCAAACCATGTCAAGTGCACCGAGGTGCATTGTTAATAATCTTAAGATACTTGAAGTTCATTCCCAAGAAAGGACTACTATTTATACGTCGCAAGACATTTGATGTTATGGAATACTATGATGCGAATTGTGTGGGATGCCCCAATGACTAGAAAACCTACAACTGGTTACCGCACCTATCTTGTGGTAACTTAGTCATATGGAGAAGCAAAAAGAAAGCAGTGGCTCTCGCTCCAGTGCAGAATCTGAATATAGAGCAGCAGCCCAAGTTATCACTGAATTGATGTGGATCAAGTATGTACTAAAGGATTTATACCTACCAATCCAAGCCCTATGATCATGCGATGTGACAATTCTGTTGCAATGTTCATTACCAACAATCCTACCTTCCACGAATGTATCAAACATGTGGAAGTGGATTGTCATTATACAAGAGATATGATCCAATAAAGAAACATCAAGACAGAGTATGTTACATCAGAAGAGCAAACGACTGACGTTTTCACCAAGCCACTTAACCGTTCATTTATTGTCAAGTGTCTCCAAGCTGAGCATGATGGACATCTATCCTCCAACTTACGCGGAAGTGCTGGAATAAAAAATATTGTACGGAAGTTACTTTATATTCAAGGGGTGTTTTTATAATTGTTTCATAATCCTAGACTTCCTTGTTATATAAGGAAATGCTAGCTTCTGATTAATGCAAACAACACATGTGCTTCTCAAGCCAAAGAATTCTGCCCTCACCGCCTCATCTGAGTTAAGCTACGTATAGCGGAGATTTTTGTGGGGTCGCTCGGACGGCAGTGGCCGAGGGGTTCATTTGATTGCTTGGGATGTGGTGACTCTGCCTAAGAGGTCCGGCGGCCTTGGCGTTCGTAACTTGGCTCGCGTCAATGAGGCTCTTCTTCTGAAATGGGTGAGTAAGATCTGGGGCAAGGATGATTCCTTTCTCTACAACGTGTTGCGTGCGATCTTGGGCGAGGATTGGAGTACCTTCATGCGCGGGATTTGCCCAAATCACTCCTCTCATTTCTGGCCTTGCGTGTTTGATGCATATCGAAGGAGCAGTTCTTTGTTCAACCCGGTGCTGGGGTCGGGTACCGTCTTCAAGTTTTGGCAGGACGACTGGTCGGGGGGTGGTTCCTTCCAGGCTCGCTTCCCGAGGCTATTCGCTCTGGCGGAGAATCAGCTGGCCTCTGTTGCGGACTATTGGATCAACGGCTGTTGGTGCCCATCTTTCTCGGGAGTTCTTTCCGATCAACGCGCCAACGAGTTAGCCTCCCTTCTGGAGGCTCTTCCCTCTTCCGTTTCTCCTGGTATTTTGCGGGACCATTGGGCTTGGAAGGACGGGCCCTTCTCCTCTCGCAAGGCCTTCTGTGCTCTGCTACCTCCTAGTCCTGCCTTGGCTGCTTCCTTGGTGCGCGACTGCGCCTTCTTATGGGGGTTGCGCCTGCCCGCGCGGATCACTTTTTTCATTTGGGTCTTTCGCCACCGGCGGCTGATAACCCGGGACCGTTGCGCCTCTTTTCTTCCCACCTCCAACGTCCGATGCCAGCTCTGCGGGGTGACGGATGAATCGTCCGACCACCTTTTCTTTCATTGTTTGTCGGTGACTCAGATTTGGGACGATGTTGCTTGGGCTCGTGCGGCCAATACCGAGGACTTCTGCGACATCCTTTGGGTCAACAGAAAGAGGTCTCGTTCTGATCTGCTGGGTCCCATTGCGCGTCTTTGGTCTATCTGGCGGGCTCGCAATGAGACTATTTTCTCGGGGGCGCGTTTCTACAAGGAGAATGTGACGTTTGCGACCATCAAATTAACCTCAGATTGGTGTAATTAGTTGGGTTACGGCTTCCGTTAGCCGCATTTTTATTTTGTATCTTCGGTTTCCCTCTTCCCTCCTTCATCCCCTCCTAACCCTGTAAGTATCTCTTTCTATACCATTCGTAATACATAATACTGGGGCGAACACCAACGAGTATATCCCCCTTTTTTGAGCCTCAAAAAAAAGAGTGCTTGTCCAAGTTAGGCCACATTTTTTCTATATTCAATTATTCTCAAGAAAGCCCATCAAGTATTAGAATCGATAACAAGCTCAACAAGGCATTTTTTTCTCATAGCAACATTTTTTTGTTTCTTTTTTTGTGTTCCCTTCTTTTCATTGCAGCTACTTCTCTTTTTATGAACCATTATTTTTTATTGTTCTGCATATTTTTGACTGACTCCATTTGTTTGCACAACATAGCAATACCCATTTAAATGGTCTAGTGGTAGTGCAATGTGCCTACCACCAAAAGACCATCGTTCAAATCCTCCCTTGTGGGGGTTGCGTTAGGTAGTCGACAGCCAGTGTAAAAAAATAACCGAATCTTTCAACATGGATTTGAACAAGAATCCATGTAGCCGACCCTACTTATAGTGGGAGAAGGCTTCACCATTTTTTATAGCAGTACTATTTTTAGTAAAGCGACGGCTCTCATCCCTGGTTGAATGGGCCCATAAAAAACATAATAAAGGAGAAAATTGATGCAGCGTGACCCCAAATTATAGGGCCGCATTTATCTAATTAATTAGTAGTCAATTTTATTACGTTTTTAGTGGTCGTAATGGTCTACTTAAATAATTGAGATCGCCTGTGATCTCAACGTTATTTCGTAGATTTTAATTGCAATTTTGGTCAATCAATTGGTTAGAGTCTAATTAGAGTAATTAGAGGTCAATTTAAAATTTGTTAGAGTCCAATTAGGCAAGTCGGTTGTCAATTAAAGTTAGTTTACTATTTTTGTAAACCCCTCTCTCCTATATAAAGAGAGGGTAGCCCATTGTTTTCAGTCAGTCAAGTATTATGAAAAATTGAGTTTATCTCATTATCTCTCTCCCTTCTCTCTCTTCCTCCACGCGATCTCCGCGGTTCTCCTCTTCCAACCCCTCGTTACCGACGAGTTCTTCTCCTCAACCCCTCCGATTTCTTCTTCTCAACCCCTCTCTTTTCTTCTACCAAAAATCCACTATCAACAAAAAAATATTATTTATCGTCGACGCCGATTCCATTTTGCATCAATTGGTATCAGAGCATTGATCATAACTCTTTATGGTCTCATCAAATATGATATTTCAGCTATGAGAAGCTTGTTTGATCTCACAGATGGACTTCTTAAGCTTGCACACTCTGCCTTCCTCAACTATGAAGCCTTGGGGCTGCTCCACAGAGATATCCTCCTCGAGGTATCCCTTGAGAAATGTAGTCTTGACGTTCATCTACCAGATGTCGTAGTCAAGATATGCAGCTATAGCTAGCAATGCCTTGATGGACTTGAGCATGGCCACAAGCGAGAATATCTCATCGTAGTCGATACCTTCTCTCTATGTGTAGCCATTGGCTACGAGCCGTGCTTTGAAGGTTTCTATCTTCCCATCAGGTCTCCTTTTTCTTTTGAAGATCCATCTACATTCAATGAATTTTACCCCTTCAGGCGGATCCTCTAGGGTCCATACACCATTCTTGTACCTGTAGTATATTTCAGAGTTCATGGTTAGCATCCATCTATCCATGGCATGATCCACGAGTGCTTCATCATATAAAGTCGGATCATTATTAATCTCACTGACACATGGAATCCATATCTTTAAGGTGGCATGACCATCCTCGAACTTCTTCGAAGAGGTATGTGTGTTTCATCTTCATTTAACTCTTCAGTTTCTGACTCAGGAATCTCAGTATCCTCATAGGATTCTGTGAATTCCTTTACTTCTTTTTTATCTTGACTTTTAAGGAAATCATCCTTTAAGAATTTTACATCTCTAAATACGAAAAAACTTTTGAGCCTTAGGGTCATAAAGTTGGTATCCAATAACGTTCTTCACATATCCGATGAAGTAGCACTCTCTAGTGCGAGATTCTAGCTTACTTACGTCCACATTTTTTGCATGGACCACGCAACCCCAAATCCTCAAGTGTCTAACACTGGGCTTGATTTCAAACCAAAGCTCATGAGGGATTTTGGGTACATATTTGCTAGGAATCTTATTCAGGATATATATTGCAGTATCTACTACATATCCTTAGAAACTAAGAGATAAATGTATGTTACTCATCATTGAACGGACCATGTCCATAATGATCATGTTGCGTCTTTCAGCAACATCATTCATTCGGGGAGTTTCAGGAAGAATAAGATTGGAAATTGTTCCTCTCTTTAAGGTATACTTGAATTCATCTGAGAGGTACTCACCATTTCGGTCAGATCGAATCGGTTTAGTCTTCCTATCGGTTTGGTTCTCAAGCAAAGGTATGAACTCTTTGAACTTTTCAAAGGTTTTGGATTTGTGACGTAATAGGAAGACAAACTTGTATCATGAATGGTCATCGATAAAATTCACGTAATATCGATATCCATTTTGAGTCATGGTACTGAAGGGACCACAAACATCAGTATGTATTAGGTCAAGTATACCTTCACATCCAGTATCCTTATTTCGGAAGGGGGTCTGGTCATTTTACCTCGAATACAGTGTTCGCAAGTAGGTAAACTTTAGACTTTAAGAAAATCTGAAGATTTATCTTTTACCAATCTATTAATCATATCAACAGATAAATGACCTGGCCTTTGATGCCAAATCATGGTAGATTGATTATCCTCTCTAGATCGCTTGAGGCTATTATTATTAGTGGATGTAACATTCATAACATATTCATCAATGCACAATTTAAAGAGTCCATCATAAGTTAGAAAAAACATCTGCAATATATATACCATAACGACTTATGATAACTTTATTATAAAATTGGAACTCATATCCATTTCTAACTAACTTAGATACAGATAATAAATTCATTCTAACTTCAAGTACATAGAGACACTCTCTAAGTAACAGGACTCTCAAATTGGCTAAAGATAGTTTGCAAGTCCCAATGGCGACTGCAACAACAGTTGCATCAGATCCCATCTAGATTGTTGAGATATTTATATCTCCTTGCTTATTTTGTATTTTCTTATTTCTTTTATCTACTTTATGCAATTTTCCCTCGAAGCTTTTCCTGTATAAGAGAGCTTTAGGGCTACTGTGGAATACAACTTCTTACATTTTCACGTCTTTCCACATGGTATTAGAGCGACGGTCCTAGACTGGAGCATGTGCCCTAGATACCTAACCCACCAAAACCCATGTACATCCGGTCATTGCCATAGGCCCTCCCTCCGGTTGTCGCCGCCGTCCTTCGCTGCTGCCGCCCTCTGTTCCTGAGCAGCAGGCTATCACCGTCTCTCCCCCGCATCCGCTGCTGGCCACAGCAGCAACCGCCACCGCCGTCATCTCTGGATCGGCAACCACTGCCGCAGCAGCCACCTGCGTTGGAGCCCTAAGATGCAACCGCCTCTCCTCCCGTGGTTTTTTGGTGTCGTCCGCACACTCCTTCACTTGTTAGGTCAAGACTTGGGGTTCTAAGGTATGACTCGATCATTTAAAGACACCATAGTTATCCCAAAGAAGTCTCCAACGGATGGAAGAGGTTGTGGTATGAGTCTACACCCACAACCACCTTCTCATATGTCAGTGTAGACGTAAGTATCTCTGTTTGCAGACCCAGTCTTGGAGATTGTTGTTTTCATGTCAAACAACAAAGCAGATGTTTCATCTCTGGGTGTCTTCAAAGGTCCAACACCCATCGTCAAGATGGATGGAACAAACTATAAGCTGTGGGCCATGCAGTTCATGAGCCTAATGCAATGTAATGGCAAGAAGCATGTTCTCACGCAGGAGGAGCCAGGTGACAAGACCGTGGTTAATGCCTCATGGGAGGCAGACGACGCTTATGTGCGTGTGTGGTTATCTAGCACTATGTCGATGGAGATAGCCAATAATATTATGAGTTAGCCTACTGCAAAGGCTATGTGGGACATTCTCGTTGCTACATATTCACCAGTGAAAAACGAGTCAAAGATACTGCAACTTCAGCATGATATCTTCACGTCAAAGCAGAATGGTCGTCATCTTCGTATCCTTTACACCTCTCTGAGAGGTATGTTTGAGAAGCTGCATGGTTTTATTCCCTTGACTGCCACCAAGGTTTTAAAAAGCGTGAGGCGTATCGAGGCGTTTTCCCAGTATTGCCTCGAGGCGTAAGCCTCGAGGCTTATTGAGGCGTAAGCCTCATTCGTGGAAGAAATTTTTTCATAAAACATCATAATTAACCATAATTACAATTTTCAAGTTCTAGAAATTTAATAGTTATGAGTAAATACATAACTCCATGACATTTCAAGGCTAACATCATGGTTTAAACATCGAAGTTGTTATATAACACTCTTTTTTGGACTCTAAATCAGTAAGGAGTCAAGTAAATATGAATATGCAAGCACAATAATAGGTAACTCTCTGCAAAATTTAAAGTCTTGAATAAAATTTACTAAAGGGGTTAGGTGTAACACAAGATACATACTAAGAGTAGAGGCATTAGATTTAATATCTCAAGATCCAAATTTTACTTCATGTTGATATATAAAGAACATACATAACAAAGTAAAAATAAGCTTAATACTTTAATAAACTATAAAAATGCATTTTAGTGAATTGTGAGCTTAAGGACTTGAACATACTTGTCTATGAAAGATGAAAAGCCCACAATCAAAAAGAAAAGAAAAAAATATTGAAGAAAAAATTCAAAAAATCAGCACACAAATGAGGCTACGCCTCGAGGCAACGCCTCGAGGCTTACGCCTCGAGGCGCGCCTCATAAGCCTCGAGGCTTAAGCCTCACTGAGGCTGCATGAGGCTATAGCCTCGAGGCGTTTTTCCTAGAAAAACGCCTCGAGGCGTACGCCTCAGCGCCTCGAGGCGCGTTTTTAAAAACAATGACTGCCACACAAGAGCAGCTCAAGGCATATAGAGATTTGGTGATGACCGGAGTTTTTCTAGCAGCTCTCGATCCTGAATATGACACTGCTCGGGCACAAATTCTCACAAATGCCACCATACCTCCAATGGAGGAGGCATATCGTAGATTAAGCAGGCTCTAAGCCATGGCTGCATCTCGTGGTAGGGGAAGCCTAATGCAGTATCGTCGTCGTGGTAACCGTGGCAGAGGAGGGGTAGTGGACCCCGTTAGACGTGCACATATTGCCATAGGTCAAGTCACTCTGAGGAAACATGTTACTCTAAGCATGGGTTTCCTACTTCAGCATGTGTTGTAGGGCATACTCAGCAGGCAAGGAGTCCATTAACTGCATCTGATCAGAGGTTCGATGAACTTGTAGCGCGGCTCAAAGATTTTATGCCTACTCCTGGATCAACCAGTTCTCCTTTAGGATCCTCAAAGGTAGTTGCTTCAGCATCAGCGTCCACATCAGGTATAGCCTATGCTCTTACTAGTTGTTAGTTATAGGACAGATTTGTCAGAATGGATTATGGATTCAGGAGCATCTCATCATCTTTGTGGTGACAGAGGACAGTTTAGTACTTATATTCCAACTTGGTCAGGGAGATCGGTGGTAATAGTAGATGGGATACATTCTCCCATCACTCGTTAGGGGGAGGTGAAGTTGACTCCCACAATACGACTTCAGAATGTTCTTTACGCTCCTGAATTTTTTATGAATTTACTGTCAATTAGTCAAATCACCAAGGATTTACATTGTCATGCCATGTTTGATCATTTTGCTCTTGTGTTTCAGGACATTCTTACGGGCAGGGTGATTGGATTTGGCCATGAAAAGAAGATCTCTATAGATTGGTACAATCCCCATATGCTGGTGCTTCTTCTCTTCATACTGGATATGTTTCTCCCTATGTGTCATCTTCGATTTGGTCATCTTCCTCTACAAAAGTTGTGTCACGTTCTTCAACATATTTCTCCTCACACTACTTTTCACTGTGAGGCCTACCGGCTTGGGAAGCATCATCGATCTACATTCCAGAGTCGTCAAGGTTGAAATAATCATAGCCTTTTGAGTTGATTCATTTTGACATTTGGGGTCCAAGTCATGTCCTAGACCATCAATTGTTAACCTCCCAACATTATACATTTCATTACATTTTTATAGTATTTTGCATCAAACTTCAAAGATATAATATTGTCGGAATGAACACCTAAAACTCCTCTCTACTTCATCCACCACGTATTCATTCTATGAATGACATCTCCATCAACTCTTTCATCCTTTTAAACTCTTTCATCCTTTTAAAAGATCGAGTCAATATTTAAAAACGTCTCTCTTCGGAGTTAAATATGTTCCAAGCTTTGCATATGCCACATCTCTACGTTCCTCACTATTGGACTAACATTCCATATACTCTATCTTAGTTCTTCTAAGTCAGACCATACTCAACAGAGCCTCCTACAAATCTCAAGTTTACAGTAGGCTTCACCTTAAATCTCATTTTTGGTTAATAATTGGTCAGGTTTGAATCATGGTCCTTTTGGTGGAAAGCACACTGCTCAACCATGGTCATTTAAGCAATTTTTTTGTCTCATCCGTTTAAGACAATGCCATCTACAAGCAACATGCATCAAGGCACCTCCACGTCTATCTGCTTTATTAATTCATCTGAAACAATGGTAAAAGGTAGGGACTCAAAGTTGATCCTCGGTGTAAGATTGATACTAACATGAAATGGAATGGATACCCGTTAGAATAGGGTATCTGTTGGAAGGATTCGGGTCAACCCATGATCTCATAATGAATGAAAAAAATTGGGCACTCGTCCCGCCAGCACCCCTACTTTTTTTACGTTCACTTTCAACACTAAATTCGTTTCAAAAGAATTTGACTCTCCTCTCAGGCATCTCACATGCCATTTTCAAAAAAGAGGAAGAAAGAGAAGCACTCTTACGGGCAATACGACTTGGAGAAGATGACAATCTTATGCGACGAAACGGTCTTTTTCACGAACTCCTCCTCCTTCGAAGCGCCCGCGGACGCATGGATCGACAGCCCCGCCGCGATCAGCGTCGCCGCAAGGCCACCACGCCTCCCGATTGCCATCGGATCGACCCCATTCATCCGGATATTCGCCACCTGTTGGGAGCTCCACGAAAGATACAGACCGCAAGTTGGATGAGAAAGAAGACGTACAGATCTCGAACGGTGGTGGTGGCAGGCCAGTCGCTGCCCCGCGACGGCGGCGGCGGAGGGGGTGAGTAGAAGATGGTTGGGGAAATTCACGAGAATGCCCCTGCGTGCGGGGGTCCTGGTGTGTAGGAGAGGGGAGGATATGGCTTGGATGGAGGACATTGTCAGGGATAAGATGGGGTTTTCGGTGGCAGAGGCGTTAGGTGGCTCCTGGAAGTCCGGGGCTCTCACAAGTTGGGGAATGGGGTTACTGGAGGGGGAGAGGCGTGTAGATGGCGCCTCATTTAGATCCTTATCAAACATCTATGTACATGCACCTTACATTGTCCACTTTCGTTAAAAAATAAAAAAGATTTACTCTCCCGTTACATTTTTGGATTTTTACACCATCAATCCACCCAATTTTGCTGATTACATGCTCACACGAGTATTCTTCGTAATTACCCCGAACCCTGCAAACTTATTACCTCTTACATGACAACTCATGTGGTCAACTATCATCCATTTGACCATTGAAGTTAACAAATTCTATTACAAATATGTTAATGTGATTGCTTGTTTAATAAAATTACAAACTCGTGCCATTGGAAATAACTCTATATCATATGCGTAAGGTAATTTCCCATGCCTAAAGTCCTATTTAGATCTATATTAATCATATTTTAGAGAAGAAAAAACGTCCAAAAATCAAGTTGTTTTGTTGTACAACGTGTCCTCCTAAATTCACAACCATGCCATTCATAACAAGGGTGGAAGACTCAAATAATAGCATTAATCATTTATATATAAGTTGCAATTGTTTTATATCCCACGGAGAAACACTAGAAATATGGGAGAAACTGACAAATAAGTATCGCCGCATTAAAAGAATAACAAAGGATCAATCCCTTTGTAAAATACATCCCTTCTCCTAGTCAGATATCTCAATGCCTTCCGATTATCCGACGATTGCAATATTTTACATCTGACGATGAGATTGATTTAACGCCTCACGATGTGAGATGAAGGGGAAAATTTGTGTATGAAATCAAATAGATTCTGTAGATATAGTTTGATATCTAGATGTTGTTGTAATGCCTAAGAGAGTGCTCTACTATCTGCTGGCTTGGGAAGATCACATTCTTCACGCAAGTCCTTTTCTTGTCTTTTTTGAACATTGAGACGATCTTCCTTGCGCTATTGATCTTGGCAACCATAAGGCATTAGTCTATGACAGTCTGATGGATGTGGAAATTACGAGAAATTAGCGAGAACCGTATCCGGATAATGTAAGATGGTTGATGTTGCTTACCTTGAGGAAGCTTACATAAAAGTATTGCAAGCGAAAAAATGCATTAAAAGACAAACAAGCCTAGACGGATTGCTTGTTCAAAAGTGACAAAGCAAATAGCAGAAATATATGAAATTTTTTGGGTTCGTCATAGTGGGAGCCCAGTGAGAGCCGGAGCTGTTACCTTTCGGGGGAGACATATGTGGGGTTTTTGGTTTTGGGGTTGTCGGAGGAGGAGGTATTTGGCTTGCCGGAGGGTGGACTGGAGTAGAGACGGCACATTTTTGGGTGGAGGTGATGTTGGTTAATGTCAGATCTCACTTTGTTGTAGCGATGGCGGTGACTCTGGGTGTTTAAGTAAAGAGGTTGACTTGAGAGATGGAGGTGAGGGGATCTTCTGTTGGGAAAGGCTGCAAGGAAGTTATGAATGTGGGCAGATTTGGAGGTTACAGGGGGGAGAGAGAGGAAAGGAAACAAAGGTGGGTTCACATGGAGAGAGGTGTTGACAAATAGAAATGGATCTTCTTCCTCCAACCCATGGTTCCATCTTTTTTTATCTCTCTCGTGAGACTCTATTCTTGTTATTTTAACTTTGATATGTGGAATCCAAGGCGAGTGCATCGTGTCAGGGAGGCAACAGGGGTGTGTGGAAGCTTGAGCTCGACGGAAGACCACTAGCTTGCTAACGTCGCTCATGATTCGAAGAGGTGGCGACGTTGCACAGGCAGTGGTGCCAGAGTTGGGTTGTTTGGAAGGGAGAGGAAGAAGAAGGAAAAGATGTGAAGGAGATAGCAGGAGAGAGGAAAATCCATCCTTAGATTAAGAGATAAATTCATGGCAGGGACTAGGGTGTTAAATGGAGGAAATTTATTGAATTTCTGGAATAATTGAAACATTACGTGGTTTTCGATCGATCACTCTTTATCGTGTACTATATGAGAGATAAAAAGAGTATTATCATCCCTTTAATCACATTTTCTCCAAAGCCTAGTTACACACAACATTGTGATTTTCTAAACATGGGTGTTGTAAAATCTCATAACACAGGTCACTCCTAAACTTGGACCCGGGTTAGGGGCATTAAATATGTGACACTCCATGGGAAGGCTTCCATACTTATCTTTCACGCATTTTTTCTTAATTGTATTTTTCGTTTTCATAGATTTAGTTCAAGTTAAACGTGGGGAAACCCTACAAATATGTTGAAAAAAGGCATACCACTAAAATACAAAAAAACTCATATCACATAAAATACATAATAGGCATTTCTTTGTGACTCATGCGCCCTCATTTACTCATGTTATCCTCCACTCTATTCTTTTCACACAAAACTCGCCATGGGAACTTCTCCTAAACATGAGGGTGTATTGCATCACATGCATTTCATAATTTCAAAAATCGCATAAAATGTCAAATTTTCAAAAAAAGGATATTTTATATATGTTTTTTTAAGAATCCCAAAAACATTTGCATACACTTAAAACCCATCAAAATTTGCAAAACTTTCCAAAAAAAATGTCCAAAACATCTACCTTTTTAAAAATCCAAAAACTTGTTTTTCTTCCTTTTTTCTACCTTTCTTTTTGGCAGCCAAAACTAGTTTTTCTATCTTACAGACTTGGATTGAGAAGACCTTAATGCACATAATTTCATATGATTTCATTAGGCATGAGTATGTTGGTTCCTTAGGTCCACTTTGGACTCAATTGCTTGAGTTTTGCTACTTTTGAGAGGTGACCTATTTTATGCTTGTCTAAATAGGTCGATTTGAATAACTTATAGTACTATTTCACTCTTTAAATGATTTTTTTAACAAAATACACTTTACACGTTATCTCAAATAACTTTGTGTATTGGAGAGATTGTTTCGATCTTTACCAAGGAAAGGAAGTGGTCATAATCTGCAGTGTGATCCAATGCTCAAACTTAGTCTAAGGTCAAGGAAGTTCAATGATCAAAGTTTAGAGGCCACTTGTATCTATAAGTCTGAGTTTGTTAAAGAACGTACTTTGAATAGTGTATTCAAAAGCAAATATATACCTTACACTCTTATCCCCAACACTACAATATTATACCCAAAAGGAAGGCAAAGTAAAGGGACATAGATGCCCATACAAAGATGCAAATGCAACTAAATAATGTTGGAGATTATCAACAAAAATGGCCCTATCTACATAAGATAATCATGTAGGAGGCTAATGATGCTACCTATTTTTTTATAAAGTGAAGCTAAAGAGGCACCTAGTTATGCTCTACAAAAAGAAAAATATAAGAGCAACAGACCAAAGCATCCTCTGAAAATCTCCAAGAAAACTCTTTGTTCTCTACATTTCCACTCCTACTTTATGCTGAAAGTCTTAGGTGAAGTGAGAATGAGACTATGATTGTGAGAATGGAGACTTTAGACTTTTGGAATCTATGAGTACCTTGGTCTAGATTGTATCCGATCTTGTCTCGCAAACTCATAAGATTTATAACCTTCACAAGTGGTTCAAAATCTATTCAAGATTAAAGAAAAATACACATTGATCAGGAGGATCTGTCTTGACCTAACTATAGTTAATATAAGTTGAGGGTTGTGAACCAAATACTCGAGTCTAATCGAAGTCCAACCTGATAATCCTAAGGTCAACTCAATCTACATTTTACAGCTTGTCGAAACTTGGTCGAGAATTCCATGACGTTATGAGTATATCTGTTGCAAATTCTCTTTATTCATTCTCTATATATTATTTCATTATCCTTTCAAATAATTTATCTTGTGGGGGAGTAGCAATATTTAAGCATGGAGATGAGATGAATCATCGAAACATGATATTACCACACTTGAATTATGAAAAATCCAGAAATAAATCCAAGCTTTTTACCTTCATTTCTGCATATATAGCATTCCATTTATTTATCAATACGTTGCACAAGAAGATCCTTAAAAACTTAAAAAAATACAGAATTCTTACAAATCAAGCAAGTTGTTTTTATAAAGTGTTTACAATTTTGTAAATAAAACATTTCTTTTGACTTTTCAAAATTAACTAGCATAGATAAATCTACCCATCTAATTTTGACTATTATCTAAGATTAACATAAATGTTATATAAATTTTCACAAATTTTTAATATGTTAGGGTTTTTAGGCTATAACATTTCAACTAACATTTCCTTCTTTCTTTGTAGGTCAAAAGCCGAATTGGTGACAACCCACCAAATGGGCTGACGTCATTTATAATTTCAAAATAGCAGGGTGCCTTTCGTGCCTCCTTCCATCCTTTCTCGGTGAAATTACCCTCATCACACATGTCTACTCACCTACCCAACCCCTTCATTTTTTACTATGAAACTACAACTATAGATGTTGCCTCTCCCCCAGCTCACCGTCATCATCTAAAAATTGGGAACGGGGCCCAACAACTGGGGGGACCCAACATTGAGGGAGGAAAGAATGGAGCTCCAAGCTCCGTACTCACTTTGTTGAGGCACCTCCACCAACCCAACACCATTGCTAATGTGGAAGCTTCTCCCCCCTTAGTAGACCATGCTCCACTAAAGGCTCATCATCGTGAGCTTGAGACTCGACCGTCACCATTGTTGCTCCTCGCAAGTGATCGGAACCCAATTGTGGGCTCAACCTTCATTGTTGTCCTCCAACGTTGTTATGAGTTACATTACTCGTAGTTGTGCTCTTATATGCATTTAGTGCAGGACCACTACTCTCTCTCTCATTCCTTGCCCTAAGGGCTCATTTGGTTGCCAGGAAATCCCGAGGTAACCTAGCCTACTCGCATGAATTAGTTGTATGTACCTTATATTTTTTTATAAATTTTTTAACCACGTTCAAATAAAAAAGTTAACATAAAAACATATTATGGTCATAAAAATAATCTACCTCATAATCAATGTGGCATCACATCACATTTATCATTCTAACCCTTTTCAATCCTCCTAACCATCCAAACAGACGATTACTCTAACCCAACCCAACCATATTACTAAACAACTACAAGAGAGAAATTTGCATTGTTTACCGTAGTTTTATCCATATGCAATTTACGAAAGCTTGCATCTTTTCCTTGCGAAATTTACATTTCTAGTTATTTAAATACCACGAGAACTTTTTCTATGCATAGTTGAATATTTACTTTTCGACCCCTCATGGACTTTGTTTGAAATTCATAAATGTATATGTTGTCCTGCAATTTGCCTAATATAATAAAGAACTTAAAAGAAAATGGAAAATTTACTTTTTTCCGTAGGAAATTCTCATAACTTCAAACTTAGACATCAGATTTTTACATTTCTTTGCATTCATGTCCCTAATTCCTATAAAATTATAAACACTGCTGAAAAAATTAGTATTTTCATCGATACATTCTCGACGATCGATTGTAGATGTCGAAAATAAGTGTCTTTTTCAGCGGCTACAGATGTAGCCGTCACAAATGTCGGGTCGTGTTTTTTAAATATATGGTCATGTTATTTCCGAGGTTAACATACCATCAAAAAAATAGGTTCCAACATAAATGTTTTTCCGGCAATTGCCCTGACCGTAAAAAAATGGTCGACCCAAATTTTCAGCGCCAATATTTCACTCCCCTGCTGTTGGCACGGTACCTTCGAGGATCGAAAATTAATGGATGATACGAAGTGTCGATTTTATCCCAAAAATCTTGTGGAAGATAAACAATTTTTTTCTTCTCTCACTGTAGAATAATTACAAATAATAAGTAATACGAGCAAGAGAAATATTTTTTGCTACTTATTTACCTGTATAGCGGACATGATCGAACTCAGGGAAGCTACAATTCTTGAGGGTTATTCAATTAGTCAGCGAAAAATCAATTAAGAGAAAAAGCAGAAATCTCAAAGGCAAACTATCCTTGGTTTTTGTGGATGTTATTGATGAATCTGCGATTCGTCATCTTTATTCATTTATTTTAGCTTAAAATCCCTTATAAAACACCTATATATAACGCTAACTCCATATTCTTACTAACTTGCATCTGTGTAAATATTGTACATTTTTAACTAATTTTAACCTAAAATAAATAAATAAAGAAAGAAAGGAAAAATAAAGAAAAGAAATAAAAAAGAAAAATAAAGAAAAGAAATAAAAAAGGAAGACTGTATACAGGCTGACCCGAACCCCGAGAGAAGGTCAAGACTTGACCTGATCGACCAGGAATAAAGTAGGGGGAGATAGGGTCCTTAACCAGAAAATCCAAAAAAATGTGTTCTCACTCATTTTATATATATATCTGTATAAAACTGACACTAATTTATTTGTACATTAATTGTCCTCAAATCAAATAACATTCAAAACCAAAGTTGTAAATAAAAATGTGTTATAATTACTAAAAATGATTGCACAATTAAATCTTGTACAGAATAAAAGTAGCCACACTTGGAAAAAGCCACTAAGCATTAATTGAAAGACCAATTCCGGCTCCATATGAGCTCAAATTGAATCAATCTCAGTTCCATTGGACTCGAAATTAAATTATCTTTAAAATGGCTGTATTTTCATAATTTTTGGAGTTACGGTTGAAAAGTCAGTTTTCTAGGGTGGTTTGTGCAATTTCCCATGTATTTTGTGCATATTGTATTTGTATATATTTGTAAATTATTCTCACTAATTCTTTAAAACAAAAATAAAAAAAATAAAATCCTTTAAAAACAAAAAAAGGGGCCAATTCGTCATTTAACCTTGTATATAGTGTCACATATGTATATAGTATATGTATATAGTTGCTATTTTTAATTAACCTTCGTAAAAAAATAAAAAAATAACATTTTTTAATTCAAATTAAATAAGTGACGAAAATTCAAAAAAAAGATAATTTTGTAATTAGTTTTATCTCTCTTTTATTTTCATTTTCAAATTTCATCTCCCTCCCACCAAAAAAATTCAAAAATTCATTTTAATTTTCATCTCCATTATCTCTTTATTTAAAAATTCAAAAATTCAAATTTCATCTCTCTTCTATTTATATGGATCCTTCTCCCTCATTCCAACTTGATCAATCTTTAGAGAGAGGAGCCCGATCTCCGAGAGAAATTTCGTCGAGGAAGTTGCCTAGCCTCCGAGCTGTTCGGTGACAGCGAGTCGGCCTTGTCGAGGCGATCACGGTCTATTTTCCGCTCCTAAGGTGAGATCCAAATTTTTCTTCGCATTTTTATCTTAGTTCAGTCTTAGTTTTATTTCTCGCATTTTTTTATCACGTTGGCATTTTTATTTCTTTGGATCTTAAAAAAAATCCATCTCGATTTGATCCGCCGCCGACTCGATTTTTCATCTCATTTTCTCGATCTCTACGCGTTCTATTTCTACCGTCCACGATCTCTCAACTCCGGCCGCGTACGGTGGTCGGAGAGTCGGATTCAAATCCCTCATTTTCGTCGAATCCCCATCCACGTTCCAATTTTGTAGATAAATAAAAAAATTGTTTCTTTGGTTTTCTAACATTTGTTTTGCAGGGAAACATTAAAAAGATAAAAAAATAAAAAAATAAAAATACATTTTCTTCATTTTTTTATCTCCTTATTTTCGGATTTACAAAAGAAAAAAATAAAAAAAGTTTTTTCTTCTTTTATTTATTCACTGTTTACATCATAAACAAAAAAAAATAAAAAAAATAAAAAATAAGAAATAAGAAAGCAGCAAGGGGGCGGCGTCGCCAGCACCCCCAGCCGCCCATCGCCGGTCGCACCCCGCGTGGGGCGGCGCCGCCATCAACCGCCGCGCGCAGCCCTCCGCAGCGGCCTGCGCTGTCGCCGGTGCCTCCAGCCAGCGGCCCGCGCTGCCACTCCTCCACCGACGCGGGGTAGCCCCCTCGACGTCCTCTGCTCCTTCTCCGCTCCGCCGCAGACCACGGCGCCTCCTCCAGCCACCTCCATCTGAAGCCCGCACTCCAAGCAGCACCGCCACTACGCTTCCCTGCTCCGCCGCAGACCGCGACGCCTCCTTCTGCCACCTGTTGCGTCCGCCGCTCCGCCGCGAAGACGATCTCCAGTACGGCGTCGCTCCGCCAGACCGCCTCCAAGCGCCCTGCCCTCTAAAGAAAGTTGCGGCGGCTGCGCCGCCCAAGATTCCAGTCCACCGCCAGCACCGCCAGCCACCTGCGGCCACGACCGCCTTCGCCTTAACCGCCGCACGCGCGCGGCGCCGCACGTGCCTCGCCGATCCACCCTCCTGCTACCGCCAACCATCGAAGAAGGGTGGGCGGCAGTGCCCTCCCCCTATCGTGCCCATCTGAAACGAAGGAAAGCCCTAGGGCTTCCTTGAGAGTTTGAATAAAAAATTGGACAATTTGCATCTTGTGTCTCCAAAGTTGCTGATATTACATTCGAGTCCCTGCCAGATCAAATTAATTTGGGGAAATTATAGCTACGTCCTCCAAAGTCTTCAAATTCGCCATGAAGCCCCTGTCAGACTCCAGAGCACATGACATAGTGGTAAAATTGCATTTTATTTCTCTGTTTATTTTTATTATTTATTTGAGACAAGAACTTTGAATCCTTACATTTGAGTCCAAAACATTCACAGTATTTACATTCGAGTCCCTGAACTACAGAACATTAATTTGTGTGCTCTCTTTGATTGAAATAAATGTTATTCATGATCCAAAAATTTTGCAAAAATTATGCCATGCTCCTGATATGATTATCTTCTTAGCACAAATTTTTCATTGCATTTGGTCTTCATTTATTATTATTAAAAAATAAAAAACAGTATCTTTTTGTCTTCTTGAAATTCGAAAATTCATAAAAACTCAAAAATAGCTCCAAAAATTCTAAAAAAATTAGAGTAATTGTATTTCATTGTCTTTTAATTTCTGACCAAGTTTCACGCATTAATTATTTATAAAACCCAAAAAAATGGAAAAATATCAAAAATCTTCTAAAAATCATAAAAACTTCTACAAAAATCCAAAAATTATGATTTCAGTTCCTGTTGGTAGATAATTGTTTCTAGTTTATCTTAAAAATAGTTGCCAGAGTTTTAGGCATTTAAAAGATTTTTAAATTGCAAATTACTCTAGGCTATGCACATTTTCTTATTTGCTCCTTGTTTGATTTTTAGAAAAATACAAAAATATCCGAAAAATCTACAAAAATTCTCAAAAATATTTCAAAACTTTTAAAACCCAAAAATATTTTCTTTAGATTTTTCTGAGCATTTTTGACTAATCGAAAAATTGCAAAAAAAATTGGTGTGTGTAGATTCTTGAGTTTATTCATATTGTTCGTCATTTTCGAAAATTAAAAAAATTGCAAAATTAAAATTCATAAAAATTAGAAAATCAAAAAATAAAAAAATTAGAAAATAAAAAAATTAAAAAAATATAAAAAGATTCAAAAAAATCACAAAAACCAAGGATAGTTGTCCTTTGAGATTCCTGTTTTCTTTTAATTTGTTTCTGATTAATTGAATAACCCTCGGGAATTGTAGCCTTCCTGAGTTCGACCCTGTCCGCTATACAGGTTAATAAGTAGCAAAAAATAAAATATAAAAAAAATAAATCTTTTGTTGATGCGGGTTTTGGGGATAAAAGCAACGACCTATTCATCTATTAATTCCAACTCCGTAAAATTCCGGCTCAACTAAATGGCGCCGTTGCCGGGGAATAAAAAGAAAATTCAAAAATCCTCGAAATCCGTCTCAACAAAATGACGCCGTTGTCGGGGAGGCACGACGAGGGTAGTTAGGTTTCTCTTTTGACCTGCTATTCTTGGTTGTAAATATCTGTTTACATTTTTGCCATTTATTCCATTGTTCATATCACTACATTCATTTCATTTCATTTTTTTCTCATCTTTGATAATTGTATTTCTTACACATTTTCTTCTATTTTTCTTGCGAGGCCCCGCGGAGCGAAGGAGGTGATCCTAGGAGAGCCGAAGCACCCAAGCGACGTGGAGGCGGCTTGATTCTTTACCAAGCCGCAGGATAGCGTGAGAAAAAGAGAAGAAGAGTGAAAGAGACGAAAAAGAGAGAGAGAGAGAGATTTCTTTTCCATTTGAACTTTGTAAAAGGACATTCATTTGTTGCGGGGTCTGTTCCGCCAAGTACCGGTGCACTTGGGGGACCTCACCGGTTTTGTTTTCATCGCCTTTATTTTTCTTTGTTTCGCGCGGATCTCGTGAGCTACCTCTTGATTGCTTTAATTAATGCTTGAGCCAGGTAAATAATTAGGTCCAAACACCCTAAATAAGAAATTTCTGTGCCTATAGAGTAGAGCGTAATTTGGACTTAGTCAAATTAACTTGTTCTTGCCCGTTAATAGAAGTTATCATATAGGACGGTTCACTTGCATTTGCATATAGGTTAGTTTATTTTCTGTGTTTAAATTCTGCGCGGATCACTTGCATGTAGAGTGCTGGCGACAAGGTACGCATCTCTAACCACTGCATGCATCATTGTTTTTAATCGTGCATTGGCATTTCCGATCTCCTTCCTTGTTTTCACTCACATAAATTAAAAGGAAATTGGACACTCGGTAGACGATTCTTTGAAAATATCTTTAACCAAGTGATAACTGCTAAAATTAGGACTGCTAAAGAAAACTCGATCCTAAAAAAACACAAGGAAAAATCATTGTTTTGGGGAGAGTAACCCCCTCCTTGTATTCATTTTAACTTGCTCGCGTACACACTAAGGTTAGTGCCCAAATCCCATAATTCAGCCTAAGTGTTTATACAACTTTTGTGATTATCACCTAACTCTAAAACAGACAAGATAATTGACCGAACCTTCATGGTCTTCATATTGAGTTGAGTTGGTGAATTGGGGTTCGTATTGTGTTTGATTGCTTGTGTGCTTACCAGATCCTTCTGTGCATTTGCGCCTTTTTCTCCATATCTTTTGGCTTGGCCCTCGTGCTCTCCCTTCTTTTGTTTCGAAGATGGCCGACTGGAGTTATTTTAATCCGATATTCGAAGATACCTCGTACTCTCCAGACGATCCACCTTTCTTTTTCCAGGAGGATCTTCCTCCTGATGTTTGTGCATATCCGCCTAACCCATTATTTCAGGAAACGGAGGACTTTGATTTTCACCCACCCTCATTCAGCCCACCCAGTCCTGAGATTTTGGAGTCACCTTTCATGATTTCCACACTTGAGACACTGAACCAGATGATGGAGCATATGAATTCGAGGATTAACAATCTCTTTAACGTAAATACGAGCCAGAACGCTGCTCCACTTTTTGAGGATATGGATTCATTTGAGGATAATCATGAGAGCTTGCAATCACCCAAATTACAAAAAAATGAGAAAAAATTAAAAATCCAAAAAAAATCTGGGAGACACATTATTAATTCATTTTGTGAGGAGAGGACCCAAATGCCCAATCATTTTCCCACACAACCATCCATCATATGTACCAACCTTGACCTCGAGGATTCCATTATACAGACTGCTCTTGGTAATCCTCATGTAAATGCTGATTCCGACCTCCTCCCTTGTATGGATGAGGTCCAAAAATTCAAAAAAATTGTTGACTGAACCCGAAGTGGTAGCTAGCCTTAAAGAGATCATTAAAGCTCCACTTCAACATGCCATGACAGATTTATCTACTCCTCAACACAAGAAAATAAAGCGAAGGAGAAGATCTGAGCGTCACATATTGACCATGGCCACTGCCTATGCCATCTCTCACCGTCCGTATTTTAAGAAAGGGAACACGACCACACCTCTTGTGGGTTGCTCCATATCTGACTATTCTTGTGATAACACTCTCCTTGACGGCGGTTCTTCAATCAATGTAATACCATTCTCTATGGTACAATCTCTTCATCTTTGGACTCTCAAGAAAACCAGGATGATAGTTCAATTTGTTGATGGATCTATCAAGAGGCCGAAGGGTATTCTAGAAAACACTGTCATTCTCATTCAGGGCATGAATTTCACTTCGGATTTTGTTGTAATGCCCATGGAGACCTCCGCCCCTGTGGAGCACCCTCCAATCATCCTGGGATGGCCTTTCCTCGCCTCTGCAGGAGCCGTTATTGACTATGGTTCAGGAGAGATTCGCTTCCGTTCTGATTAGGGGTGCTAATCGAATCGAATACATTCGAATCCACTTAGATTCAGATTCAATTCATTATAAAATTTTCAAATCCGAATTCGAATCGAATATTAAACAAATTTCTAATCTAAATTCAAATTCAATTCGTTTGCAGCTTCGAATATTCAAATTCGATTCATTTTATATCGAAATAGAATTTTATTTAATAACATAACTAATAATAAAAACTTTATATTAATAATATTTTAAGTTTCAAAGAATTGAATAGACTTTGTGGTACTAATTTGTGAAAAAAAATAATTGAGATAAATAAAAAAACTTTTAACATAAACGGTAAAATTCAATAGATAATATAAATTGCATTTAAGTACCTAACTTTTGTTGTTCGTGTATGTCTGTTGCAATCCTCATTTACTATTTTTCACCTATGGTGAATTGAATATGTAAAGAAAAAATAATTATTGACATCTTGATAAATCATTGGTCTTTTTCTTTTTGTGCATGTGATGAAAATTCAATCAATGCATCTCCACCTTTCAACTGACATTCCACCAACTTTCTCATTCTCTTTGGTAAATGATTCATAAAACCATTGATCTTTTCTTTCTATCAATCTTATTAATTATTTCAGGAATCGATTTTTCTATTTCTTCACCCTCTTCTTCCACTTTTTCATAAATATCATCATCATGCTCAAACCCTCTCATGGACACTATCTTGAGAAGATGGTATGTTTGAATTAGACTTCTAAAAATAAAATGAAAACACATACTCAAAATTATATTTTAAATTTCATACCAATATAGAAATACAAGACATATATTAATAGATATACATGTCCAAATAATAACCAGAAGATTGTGTTCCACATTTCTCTGAAGAATCCTCCTTATCTTCCCTCCCATTATGACCTATCTCCATGATATCTGAAAAAAAAAGAATCACTAAATTCCATCAGAACCATAAAAGGTCGATGTGAATTGACTTATGGAGTTGAATCCAACATATGAGGTATATAAAAAACGACAGATCGGACTGAGAACTCAGGTGGTATAGCTTTGATTTTCAATTTTCTAATATGTAACACTCTTACCTCATTTCAATGCACTCTTATAGGGGCGTAGTTGTGCTTATTAAAGATTATGATGATATTTCCTTCTTGATAACCTAGTCCCCTTGTAATTTTGATGAGAAATGGAATTTAGTTGTAGCTATGATTTTTTGCACATTTAGCCATTTAGTCAAAGCTCAAAATCCATGAAATTTATTCATACCATAATTGTCTCTATGATATTATTTGTATTCAAATGCTTGGTCGTCCTTATCATAAGATCTGGATATTACGATGGATGGGAGGATCAAGAGTGTGATTAAGGAAAAGATTGTTAGAAATTTGAAATCTACGATCTCGGGATGGTTTTTAAAACTACAGTATGTGTTTGTTTACAAATGATGTATTTTAGAATCAAATAAATTATTTGAATAGAACCTAAATCTTAAAATTTTAGGGTAAAAGGGGGATGTGTGGTAATACCAATAGCTGCGGGGGTGATTGAGAGATGTTGGCGACGTTGGTGAGTTTAGAACCGGTGTCCTTGTTGACGGTGGGGGGGAGCGGTATCTGGTGGTGGGGTTGGCTACTGGGAGGGTGGTGTTGTCAGTGGTGGGAGTGAGCATGAGTGGGAGACTGGAGCCGATGACGTTGGAGAGAATAAGCAGGAGCGGGAGACTGGAGCCGACGGTGTTGGAGAGAGCGAGCAAGAGGGAGAGGCTAGAGCATGCAACGTTGGAGAGAGCGAGTAGGAGCGAGAGGTTGGATCTGGCGAGTGGCGGCGTTGGAGAGCAGAAGCAAATATAAGGATTTTTTCTCATGAGTGACGAGGGGAGAGAGAGAATTTGGGGGAGTACAGAGGAGGTATGGTGTATGCAATGGGCATCTCAAAAATTGGGATGTTTAGAAGAAGATGATGAAAAATTTTATTTATTATATTAAGTTATGTATCATGTGTGGGGATTTTACAAAATATATGCTACATTTATTTACATATATATAATTCTTCATACCATATCATATATGTGTGTGTGTCGAATCAAATCGAATTGTTATCGAACGAATCTAAATGAATTCAGATTTCATTCATTTGGGAATCAAATCCAAAAGTTAAATTCAAATTCAGTTCATTTGATTTCAAATCGAACTTTTTTCGAATTTTTATCGAACGAATCCTAATCGAATTCGAATGATTCAATCCAATTAGCAGCCCTAGTTCTGATGTAGGGAACGATGTGTTGATCACTACACCCACCACTGCCCAGAAACCTGCATCTCATGAGAACCCGCCCGTGTTAGCCAACTCCAAGGAATTTGGCATCGGTGATAATATCAGAGATTCTTGTTATATGTTGGATGATAATGAAACCAAAGAATTCCTCTTGAAGGAGGAAGACTCGGAAAGCATAGACCTTGGAGTTCCCCCTTCTGGTATGTGGCGATGTATTGATGACATCCGCGGAATTTACACGATAGACACCCTAGAGCGGAAGGCAGAGTCTGAAACTAGACAGGATGGACATGATTTGATTACTTCCACTAATGAGTCCGTTCCTATTCACCTTGATTCAGATGAGACCGATCAGGCTAAATTTGATTTGATTGCTTTTATAAAGGAATTTGGGCCTTTTGATAAAGATGATGATCCAATAGAGGCTCACCAGACTGAAAATGATCCTACTTTTTCGGATAATGATTTCGAGCCATTTTACTTTTATGTTTGCGAGACTTCCCAGGCCAGAAATGACCATACTACTTCCAATAACCGGTTTAGGCATGCACAATCTGAAACCGCTGAGGATACATTCTTGGTCGATTCTACTCAGTTTATATCTAATGATGATCCCAATATCGACCTACACCTTGTCAAATCCATACCTCAGCGGTCCCGCAAGAAGGTTCGCTTTCGACCTTCTTGACCTTTGTACATCCACTCCTCTTGTATATCCTTTCATTTTACTCCGTCTTCTCTCATTTTATCATTCACCCCTTTTCCGTGTGTGTGTGTATGCTATACTTAGGATGTGCTTTATCCTAAGTATAGGGGGGGTGAATGATTTGTGTTATTCATTTTTGTCATGTTCATCACTCTTGTTGTTGCCTATACTTAGGGATACTCTACCCTAAGTATAGGGGGGGTGATGTTGTTCATATCGTGTCTTTTTATTTTTTGAGTCTATACATTCTCATCATCGGTTTTCCCCTTTTGTAAACTCCACTATACTTAGGATTACTTGATCCTAAGTATGGGGGGGGATCATCATCTTCTCTTCTTTTTATCTTTTCTTTTCACTTTTCTATACTTAGCACGAGTTATGTCTTTCTTTTCGCTCTCTGATCACTATGAGGACATAGTTCGAGTTAAGTATAGGGGGGTGTCGTATATTTTGTATATATACTTTAGACATAACTCGTACATTTAAATACGTTTATTTGGGGGTTATGTGTATAGTGTGTAAAATCCACGTGCGTAAAAAAACAAAAAAAATCAAAAAAAAAACAAAAAAAACAAAAAAAAAATCAAAAAAAAACAAAAAACAAAAAAATGCAAAACCAAAAATCTATAAAAATTTGCAAATTTCAAAAAAAAACTTTCTTTCACATTTGCATTTTTCCTTCAAAAAAAAGAAGCCATAAAAAGTCCAAAACTAGAAAATTGTTCAAAAAAAGTGCGTTCTTTTCACATGTGCATCATTCCTTTTTTTAAAAAAAACCCTTGCATTGTTCATATGTTGCATTTGCATGTGCATTTTTCAGGACAGTATTGACATTTAAACTATGTCTGGAATAAAATTGAAGAATGGAGCTTAGATGGACCTTAATCCACCTAATTCTTAGAGGAACTTCACCGAGAAATATGATTTTAGAAGCTTCAGGTCTTTGACTTAATTCTTTGAGTTCCACATGACAATGTGCAGCGTTTGACTCTTAGTGTCTAACCTGGTCTCTTCATTCTGGGTATATCTCTGAATAGGGAATCAATTTGTACTCTCGCACTATGCACTTAGCTCAACTCAGACGGGATGTTGGAAGACTGTGTGAGTTTCTTTTCTGGTAGCGTGGAAATCTAAAGACCGGAGTACAGGTTGAAATAAAGCTTCGGAAAAGGGATGGACGGCTGGGCACAATTTTTTCTAAGACCCCAAAAAATGTACGGAAACAAAAGATTCTATATCCGTAGGGGCACAACAAGATCCAAGCGGAACCACCAAAAAGCCAAATACAAAGAAGCTACTACCAAATAAATATCTGACCAAAAAGGTCTAAGCTTCAAGAAACCTGCAGATCTTGGTGGAGACTAGGCTACACTGGCCAGCTCTACAAGGAGAGGTGACTACACTGGCCACCCTCCAGTTCTTTTCTCCTTCTTCTATCTTCTCCCCCAATTCGATTGTGAACACAACACGACATACCTTAGAAGGAAATACCTGACTCCCCGAGGACGAGTTATTGGAGAGGAGATTTGCATGGTAGTCCAGCATTCTGGATGGGAAGAGCTAAAACCTTTCACACACATGAGTCAATTATTAAATGTTCATAGGGTGTGCTTTGGGAAGAGGATATCTAAGATGACTTCTGAGCCGAAACTGTGACAATGATGTGTAGAACTTGAAGTCTGTCGTTTTTAAAATTCTAAGTCTCATCAAAGTTCCGACACACTAATAATCCAAATGTCCGACAGAGCTCCAAACTACAATTTTATGAAGATAAGTTTAATGCTCAATGTTGTCCTACTTTCTTCATTTTTCTTTTCCTTTTCCTTTTCTTTTTCTTTTCACTTATTCTTTCAAATAAGTGTTTGCTAAGGGACTAGCAAAGGTAAAGCATAGGGGGATGATGAATCTGCGATTCGTCATCTTTATTCATTTATTTTAGCTTAAAATCCCTTATAAAACACCTGCATATAACGCTAACTCCATATTCTTACTAACTTGCATCTGTGTAAATATTGTACATTTCTGACTAATTTTAACGTAAAATAAATAAATAAATAAAGAAAGGAAAAATAAAGAAAATAAATAAAAAAAAGAAAAATAAAGAAAAGAAATAAAAAAGGAAGACTGTATACAGGCTGACCCGAACCCCGAGAGAAGGTCAAGACTTGACCTGATCGACCAAGAATAAAGTAGGGGGAGATAGGGTCCTTAACCAAAAAATCCAAAAAAATGTGTTCTCACTCATTTTGTATATATATCTATATAAAACTGACACTAACTTATTTGTACCTTAATTGTCCTCAAATCAAATAACATTCAAAACCAAAGTTGTAAATAAAAATGTGTTATAATTACTAAAAATGATTGCACAATTAAATCTTGTACAGAATAAAAGTAGCCACACTTGGAAAAAGCCACTAAGCATTAATTTAAAGACCAATTCCGGCTCCATATGAGCTCAAATTGAATCAATCTCAGTTCCATTGGACTCGAAATTAAATTATCTTTAAAATGGCTGTATTTTCATAATTTTTGGAGTTACGGTTGAAAAGTCAGTTTTCTGGGGGTGGTTTGTGCAATTTCCCATGTATTTTGTGCATAATGTATTTGTATATATTTGTAAATTATTCTCACTAATTCTTTAAAACAAAAAAAAATAAATCCTTTAAAAACAAAAACGGGGCCAATTCGTCATTTAACCTTGTATATAGTGTCACATATGTATATAGTATATGTATATAGTTGCTATTTTTAATTAACCTTCATAAAAAAATAAAAAAATAACATTTTTTAATTCAAATTAAATAAGTGACGAAAATTCAAAAAAATTAGATAATTTTGTAATTAGTTTTATCTCTCTTTTATTTTCATTTTCAAATTTCATCTCCCTCACACCAAAAAAATTCAAAAATTCATTTTAATTTTCATCTCCATTATCTCTTTATTTAAAAATTCAAAAATTCAAATTTCATCTCTCTTCTATTTATATGGCTCCTTCTCCCTCATTCCAACTTGATCAATCTTTAGAGAGAGCATCCCGATCTCCGAGAGAAATTTCGTCGAGGAAGTAGCCTAGCCTCCGAACCGTCCGGTGACAGCGAGTCGGCCTTGTCGAGACGATCACGGTCTATTTTTCACTCATAAGGTGAGATCCAAATTTTTCTTCGCATTTTTATCTTAGTTCAATCTTAGTTTTATTTCTTGCATTTTTTATCTCGTTGGCATTTTTGTTTCTCTAGATCTTAAAAAAATCCATCTCGATTTGATCCGCCACCGACTCGATTTTTCATCTCATTTTCTCGATCTCTACGCGTTCTATTTCTACCGTCCACGATCTCTCAACTCCGGCCGCGTACGGTGGTCGGAGAGTCGGATTCAAATCCCTCATTTTCGTCGAATCCCCATCCACGTTCCGATTTTGTAGATAAATAAAAAAATTGTTTCTTTGGTTTTCTAACGTTTGTTTTGCAGGGAAACATTAAAAAGATAAAAAAATAAAAAAATAAAAAAAAATAAAAATACATTTTCTTCATTTTTTTATCTCCTTATTTTCGGATTTACAAAAGAAAAAAATAAAAAAAGTTTTTTCTTCTTTTATTTATTCACTGTTTACATCATAAACAAAAAAATAAAAAAATAAAAAAAATAAAAAATAAGAAAGCAGCAAGGGGGCGGCGTCGCCAGCACCCCCAGCCGCCCATCGCCGGCCGCACCCCGCGTGGGGCGCCGCCGCCATCAACCGCCGCGCGCAGCCCTCCGCAGCGGCATGCGCCATCGTCGGTGCCTCCAGCCAGCGGCCCGCGCCGCCACTCCTCCATCGATGCGGGATAGCCCCCTCGACGTCCTCTGCTCCTTCCCCGCTCCGCCGCAGACCGCGGCACCTCCTCCAGCCACCTCCATCTGAAGCCCGCACTCCGAGCGGCGCCGCCACTGCGCTTCCCCGCTCCGTCGCAGACCGCGGCGCCTCCTCCTGCCACTTTCCGCGTCCGCCGCTCCGCCGCGAAGACGATCTCCAGCACGGCGTCGCTCCGCCAGACCGCCTCCAGGCGCCCCGACCCCGACCGCCTTCGCCTTCACCGTTGCACGCGCGCGGTGCCGTGCATGCCTCTTCGATCCACCCTCCTGCTACCGCCAACCGCCGAAGAAGAAAGGGTGGGCGGTAGTGCCCTCCCCCCATCGCGCCCCTCTAAAACGAAGGAAAGCCCTAGGGCTTCCTTGAGAGTTTGAATAAAAAATTGGATAATTTGCATCTTGTGTCTCCAAAGTTGCTGATATTACATTCGAGTCCCCGCCAGATCAAATTAATTTGGGGAAATTACAGCTACGTCCTCCAAAGTCTTCAAATTCGCCAAGAAGCCCCTGTCAGCCTCCAGAGCACATGACATAGTGGTAAAATTGCATTTTTTTCTCTGTTTATTTTTATTATTTATTTGAGATAAAAACTTTGAATCCTTACATTTGAGTCCAAAACATTCACAGTATTTACATTCGAGTCCCTGAACTGCAGAACATTAATTTGTGTGCTCTCTTTGAATGAAATAAATGTTATTCATGATCCAAAAATTTTGCAAAAATTATGCCATGCTCCCGATACGATTATCTTCTTAGCATAAATTTTTCATTGCATTTGGTCTTCATTTATTATTATTAAAAAATAAAAAACAGTGTCTTTTTGTCTTCTTGAAATTCGAAAATTCATAAAAATTCGAAAATAGCTCCAAAAATTCTAAAAAATTAGAGTAATTGTATTTCATTGTCTTTTAATTTCTGACCAAGTTTCACGCATTAATTATTTATAAAACCCAAAAAAATGGAAAAATATCAAAAATCTTCTATAAATCATAAAAACTTCTACAAAAATCCAAAAATTGTGATTTTAGTTCCTGTTTGTAGATAATTGTTTCTAGTTTATCTTAAAAAAAGTTGCCAGGAGTTTTGGGCATTTAAAAGATTTTTAAATTGCAAATTACTCCAGGAAGTGCACATTTTCTTATTTGCTCCTTATTTGATTTTTAGAAAAATACAAAAACATCCGAAAAATCTACAAAAATTCTCAAAAACATTTCAAAATTTTTAAAACCCAAAAATATTTTCTTTAGATTTTTCTGAGCATTTTTGACTAATTGAAAAGTTGCAAAAAGAGTTGGTGTGTGTAGATTCTTGAGTTTATTCATATTGTTCGTCATTTTCGAAAATTAAAAAAAATTGCAAAATTAAAATTCATAAAAATTTGAAAATCAGAAAATAAAAAAATTAGAAAATAAAAAAATTAAAAAAATATAAAAAGATTCAAAAAAATCACAAAAACCAAGGATAGTTGTCCTTTGAGATTCCTGTTTTCTTTTAATTTGTTTCTGATTAATTGAATAACCCTCAGGAATTGTAGCCTCCCTGATTTCGACCCTGTCCGCTATACTGGTTAATAAATAGCAACAAAAAAAAATATTTTTTTGTTGACACAGGATTTTGGGGATAACAACGACACGACAATATTTTTATCATTAATTTTCCAACCTCCGACAATAAATTTCCTTGCTCAACAAAATTTTACCGTTGCTGGGAGATAAAAAAATCAAAAGTCCCTCGAATTCTCATTCAACAGTTATTATCTTTTTAATTTTTTTAATTTTTTTTATTTCTATATTTTTTATTTTCTGATTTTTATTTTTTAGTGATTTTAATTTTCCCATTTTTTTCAATCTTCAAATAAGGAACAATATGCACAAAATGAGAACTACACACACCAAACTCTTTTTGAATTTTTCAGAATAGTCAAAAATGCCTCAAAAAATTACAGAGAAAATGTTTTTTTGTTTTATATGTTTTAAAATATTTATGGTATTTTTTTAAATTTTTCTGATGTTTTTGTGATTTTATAAAAATGAAATTGGGAATAAAAGTGAACAGTGCACTGCAAAGAGTATTTTGCAACTTAAAAATACTTTAAGCACCCAATACTACTGGAAATTGTTTTCATGCTAAATTAAAATGAAATATCTACAAATTGAGACTGAAATCAGAGTTTTTGGATTTTTCTTTCATTTTCTACAATTTTTTTAATATTTTTCATTTTTAGCATTTTTTGTTTTTATAAATGATCTATGGACGAAACTTTGAAAGAAATTGAAAGATAATAAAACACACTTACAGTATTTTTTTTGGAATTTTTAGGCGAGTTTTCGAATTTTTATGATTTTCTTAATTTCAGACAGACACAAAGATGTTGTTTTTATTTTTTTTTAAATATCAAATGGCAACAAAATGTGATGAAATTTTTATACAATGATAAAGTAAATAACAAGAGCATACTCAATTTTTCAGAAATTTTTAGAGCTTAAAAAACATTTATTTTGATCAAAAAGAGCATGCAAATTAAAGGTCTGATACACATGGACCAGAATGTAAATATTACAAGTTCTTGCACCAAAATATAACAATAAATAAGTTGTAGGAAGAAATTGAAATTTACCCAATAGGTGAGTGATGCGCACGTGACTTGAGAGCTTGTGGGGACTTGTTTGCAATTTTCAAAAGCTCCAGGGGCTTCACCGCAATATTTCCAGATTTTTTATTTAAAAATCGCCCTAGGGCTTCCTGTACCTATTCTTGTTCCTTCTTCACACAAAGAGGAAGGGGGAGGCTACCACCACGTGCCTTGCTTTGGAGCAAGGGAGAACGACGACGCGGTGGCGAGGTCGCGACGAGCTCGGCGGGGACAGCACAACAGCGGACGGAGGGGCGCGGCAAGGTGGGCGGGTCGTCGTGGAGGCGTCGCTGGGTGCGCGGAGGTTGCGGCGGAGCCTCATGCGGTGGAGCGGCTGGTGGGAGCCGCTGGGGGCGACACTTTGTGATGAAATGAGAATTGAGTATCATGATGGAATGAGTAACTTGTGATGAAATGAGTATGACATTTTTGAAATGAGTTTTGTAATGTATATGTAATGTCTATGAGTATGTTTATGTATGTATGTTGCATGTGTACATCTTTTGTATCTATATGTTTATGTATATGCATGTGTATCTAGGTGTCTATGAGTTTGTAAGTATATATGTCGGTGGATTCTTCTTGGAATGTGTATGTCATCACATTGTGACCATATGTTTTTATATATGTCATATTAAAATCATAATTAATGTGGCATGAGTCACATTAATTCCTAGTTAGGTAGTTACAATTAAGTAAAACACTAACTATACATAAAATCACACAAAAGAATTCACACACTGTGCATCCCATCCACACCGGGTTAGTGTGTGGCCCTACACAACAGGTGGCTTGTGTAACATGTTGGAATATTTCATCACTTCCAATAGTGTTATATTTTTTATTTTTGAGCACGATACTATTGGACTCACTTCAGGATGAGATATCCTGATTCAATGGTCGTAGATTTTGATGTGTGCAGGTGGAAGAATTTTTCAGGTACATCCACATAATGATACTGTTAGGTCACATTAATTAGACATAAAATTAGGGACACGTAGATCCATATACTAACCTTTAACGAGTCAAATCTACGTAAATGCCCCGTCAACATAAATGGTTAACTATTTTACAAACATCTTGTTGTTCTCATACATGACACGTACTTATGAGACACAAGGTGTCTCTATAATGGTAGGTTTATATTGCCTTTCCTTAGATCGGAGGTCCTGAACTAAGGGGGTCCATAAAGATTCCAAACCTAGCTAAAATAAGGAGATCTTTGTTACATGCATAAAAGTTTATATATGAGCACGCATTCCGATGGTGTAACTCCTCTCCTCATTGGTATACCAAATCAATCTTGATTGGCTCATATTTTAAGAGCTAATAATGTTTGATATACAAAGTTAAGATGCAACAATATGCTATGATATGCAAACCGAATGATGTATACAATCATACCCTTTAAATAATTAATAGTCTGAGAAAGATAAAAGGAATCAATTTCACTTAGCTTCAAATGCATCGAAATTCATCAATTAATGAGCAGATGGCATTAAAGATCAATGAGCAGATGACACTATATATCTCAAATTTAACATACTGATTTAAGTGTCAAAATGTGAAACAAATAATGCCAATAGATAGATGATTAAAACAACACAATGAAATCAAAATCAACCAAGTCAGAGTTCGGATGCTCAAGATACAAGCAAAATGGTTAAAGGGCATAAACACAATAAAAACATGAGAAATAAATAGATAAAATAAGTCAAACAGGTCCCTGGAGGGACCTTTTTGTAATTATACCAAAACCGGGAGAGCTTCCATGCAATTTAACCAACACCACATGCGAGGCATGTGAATTGGACATGTTTGCAATATTGGAGAAATGATGGGCTTCGACCGCAATTTCACTCATACGTACACACTATGCACGCACATACATGCTCAAGGAGATGGAGGCTCGGCGCAGGTAGGCTCAGGCCACGTGGGTGGCCCGAGTGGCTTCGACTATGGATCGACTCCACCGAGCATGTAGGGTCAGAGATGAAGCTTGGGAATCATCTGGATCGTCTGATGAAAGACATTGGATGGTACCTGTACACCCATCTCCTCCCTCCCACTGCCACTGTGAAGCGGAGTTAGTTGAGCACCGACAAGCTCCCCATCCCTCCTCATCCACTGGTCCTCTGCGTGGAAGTTCCCATCATCTCCGCAAAGAGCTGGCGAAGGCCCTAGGAGGGTTGAATGATCGGCAAAACTGATCAGAGCGAGTACGGGACATAGGGTCACCGGAGTTGTGGCTCTAGAATGGAGCCCAATCGAAGCTTTCGTCCATTGATGGGATCCGAACCAACAAAATGTTAGAGATAGCTGAAGCGTGCAATATGCGAGTGAGGGGAATGTAATGGGAGCCTAATTGGGTGAGGAAGTGGAGGCTCATGTGATTTCTTCTCAGGCGAACCTGGGAGAAAGGGGATGGAGCGGGCTGGGATCTGGAGAAGTGGAGAAGATGATCAGAGGGGCTTGCATGGACGACGGAGGGTTGATGAAGGTATGTGGCAAATCAATGGGGTGTGAGGAGGTTTGTGAGTGCCTAATAAAATAAGAGACAACAAGAAGGAAGAGAAGAGTGATTTACCTTGAGATATAAGGGTGGAATTGGCGGAATGGGAGCTTGGGCTATAGACTTGGGTGGTCCTCGAGTCATCACTCGACCTGGTCTACTCCAGGGGGCTCGAACGACCTCAATTGGTCGTGACAAGGCCATGGTGACCATGTGTCAATACCGAGGGCTCCGCCCATCCTCGATCTTTGATTCCACCTCCCCCTATCATGGGAATGGGAAGGAAGCTAGGTCAAATCCCCTCCTAAAGGTGGACAGGTTGAATTGAGGGCGAAGGTGGCGGTTTTATGGCTGATGGGTGACGATTATAGAAGGAGATGGGCTTGGTTGTAATAATCATGCGCAGCTTTGACAGGTGGGTCATGGGATGTTAATGGTCGCGTGAGGAGGAGGGGAGTTATGGCGATGTCAGGGAGTGGGTGTGATGTGGAGATGGGGGCTGATATGGTGGAGAAAATGGGAAGAAGAGAGGTGAGCAACAAGGCAATCATGGGTGAGAGGCAACTACGAGTGGTGAAGATGAAGGGGGAGTCGTTGGATCTGGAGATCCAACTGTCGACGAAGAGGCACATACATGCAGTCCATATGGCTCAGATCAAGCCAAATCATGCAGTTGAGGGGCCAATGGGAAGGAGCGATTGAGATGCATTGATTAATAAGATCAAGCGGGCGAGATTAAGGCGGGAGGTGGAGGGTAAGCGGGTCACATGGGCGGCCGTAAGGGATGCCACGTGGCCCAAAAAAGGAAAATGAGAAAAATCGAAGAAAAAACAAAAATAAATAAGCACAAGCTGCAAATTAAAAAATGTAAAACATGGAAGTTGTAGATCTCAATATGATATATAAGTTTCATGTTGAATAAAAAGTAAAACAAGGTCATCTGTACAAACTAGAATATTTGCAAGAATATTTATTGGATTAAAAACACCTCCTTTAATTCTTTTGAGTTTTTTTGCATTTTTAATTTATAGAAAAAAGCCAAAATAAATAAATACAATAACTACTCTAATTTTAGGTATTTTAAATAAAGGTAAATAAAGAAGATAAAATAGTGCTAAATATATATAATAATCAGGGTTATATTTATTAACAATAGTTTAGTTGTTAATTAAGGTTAATTAGTTGTACATTTTATTGAATTGTTTAAGCAAGGAGAATAATAAGTGATAGATAATATGATTAATCTCAGATTCATCATCCTCTTATACTTAAACTATGCTCATCTTCGAGCATCTAAAGAATAAAAGAGTCTGATTAGTCCATGACTGTGCATGTGAAATTTCAAGGCTTAATTCATCAAGAACCCTTGATTTGAGTGATCCTAAAATTCTTAGCTCAACAAAGCTCTAGTAAAAAAGGATCCAACTTCTCTAATAATCATACTCTCTGTATGTACATATAGTATAGAGATATGACAATTAGTGTGTACTTAAATCATGAGAGTCGAGTCGAGATGTCACCCAAAGTCCTGATCCGGGAGACTCTCCTCAAGGCCTAATCCTCAGCACTAGGGAATGAGTCAATTCTTGCATCCAATTCACCGTCTCTGTAGTTTGTCAGACTTGAAAATGTAGATGGAAGGGAAATCGATGGAGGGCAAAGGGTTGTGTAATTTCTTCTCTCCCTCACATTGGAACAAGGGTCCTCTCGAGTGCCTTATTACTCAACATCTATTTTTGGTTGATGATGTGATCGTCTAGAGAGCATAGAGTTGTATGCACTTGTTTTCCTGGGAGTGCATCGGGGTGTGTCTCGTTTGAGTATATAGGATACCTTTGACACCCATACTTGTATCACTATACGATGCAGAGCCCTTTTTGGATTCTAGTCTGACTCATGGTCCTAATAGCTTTGGTCCAAGTGGACACTTTGAAATGATTGGGATTGCTCGCCCTTGATGTATGCTCTTGGTACATTCAACATTTCTTTTATTTTTATTTTGGCTAGCTCCACTGCTTTTATCAAGTTAGCGCACAATAATCAACAAATTATTACGTTTTATCACTGAAGGTTATGGAAAAATTTTAAGCGCATCACGAAAGCATGAAGATCGCATAATATACGATCGAGAGTGACTAGTCATATTAGTGGCTCGGGGCAGCAGAATTAAAAAAAATTTAAAGTGATGAAACCACATGATAGGTGGACACTTCTCGAATCATTTCATCTAAACCACAAACAAGTATTAGGATTACCTATTGAATCATGGTTGTAATCGTGTCTCTAAACGAAGAGACCTCCTGTCTCAAGTCCGATTCTATGTAGATCGCGCTTGCAGGCGTGAGGATGAATCGCGTGCTTCCCGCAATCCAAGTTGATGATCCGAGCAACGAGTCTCCTGATTTCATCTCACGAAATCTGATGTATTCTTCACGAGAGAGGAGCATCAAAGAAGACGGAGATCCACGAGCTGTCGATCTAGCAGGACAACGGCATCACGACGACTGCAAGATCCTCTAGGTCAATAATATGGGCGGCAATATTATTGAGAGATAAAGAGGGTGGACAACCATGAGAAAAAAGAGAGAGCTTTTATTTCATGTTGTTAAAAATAAAAGGCTAGTGCTACCATTCTATTTATAATATTTTGGATGTTCATGGATCCCAATCCATGTGCACACAAATCCAGTTGTTGAGATTGATTTATGCTTTCAATCAATGGCCATGATCTTGTTATGTTTTAATAACCAACAAAAAAATTGTTGGCTATAATTTAAATTAAATATATTGAAATCAATTAATATATTTTAATTCAAATCACACTAATAAAGATGGAATTAATTGGAAGAGAGAGATCCCTCATTCCAATATAAGGGGTGGACGGCCACCAAGTTGAAGGAGCTCAGCTCATCTCCTCTTCAAGTATGGTAAGAGGGTCTCATTCCAATATTGTTGAGATATTATTCTCCAACAATAATTCCACACATTCAATAAATTTTATTGCATAATTATTCACCAAAATAAGTCCAACTTATTTTGTGATAATTCCAATCATGCCATTGAAAGAATGTGAATCATATTCACATATCCAAAACAAAATGTAATTGCAATTACAATTAATTATCCAATGTGAATTCAATTCACATTGACTATTAATCTGTAAATACAAATTACAATTCTCTCTCTCTCTCTAATATATTATAAATCACATTTATAATATCCATGATTAATGTGGATAGTGCTATCCACATTATTCATATCCATGATAATTAAATCGCTTTTAATAATCTCGGATGTCTATTCTCATATGTCCAAATAATATGAATCACATTCACATTATTTATAATAATTAAATCACATTTAGTTATCAATTTCCTCAATGCTCAGATACTTTATCAATAATGAAATCATTCTCAAACTTTTTCAAGAATAATGTGCTTTCTCTGCAGATACTTGGAGATAAGGATATGGCAGTTGTATGTTCCATGTTTTGTGACTTGGATATTGAGATCTTATCGCAAATCTAGACCAAGGGGACCTCCCAAATATGTTTGATTAAATCAAAGCCGTAAATCTAATCATCTCATTACATCGGAATCGTATTCAGATCAATGTCCAACATTTGGACCAAGATTATATTACTTCTCTATCGAGAGGAGTCGCTAAAATCCAAACAAGTTTCATCACTCCCTCGGATTGGAAGTGTCACGGTTATACAATTGTTTCCGATCACATCACCCCCGAGTATTCCTAATACCCGTACATCCTACATACTGGAAGTCCTAGAATAAACATGATGATTCAGATTAGTTTTACACTGTCATCGTCACAGTTTTATTATTAAGATTCTCATTCGATCACTAGGAGTTGGTATCAATCACATACTTTCCAAAAGCATATATCATACTGTTGGCATGTGGTTCTCTCGAGGATTGATAATTAATAATGGAAGTGTCATCGTTATCCCTAAAAATCCAGTGGCAGACAAACATTTTTTTTGTCAAGCTGCAAAATAATTACAAAGAATAATGTGGAGCAAGAGAATATTTTGCTACTTATTTACTTGTATAGCGGATATGATCGAACTCAGGGAGGCTACAAATCCCAAGGGATATTCAAATAATCGAAAGAAATACAATTAAGAGAAAGTAGGAATCTCAAAGGCAAACTATCCTTGGTTTTTATGGATTTTTTATTTTATTATTTTTTTATTTTCTGATTTTTAAATTTTTAGTGATTTTAGTTTTGCAATTTTTTAATTTTCAAATAAATAACAATATGCACAAGATAAGAAATACGCACACCAAACATTTTTTGTAATTTTCAATTATATAAAAAATGATCACAAAAATCCAGAGAAAATAGATTTGGGTTTTAAAGGTTTTAAATTATTTTTGGGAATTTTGGTGGAATTTTCAGATGTTTTTATATTTTTCTAAAAATCAAACAGTGGAAAAAATAATAAAGAGTGCACACCTGGGGTAATTTGCAACTTAAAAATATTTTAAGTGCTCAAAACTCCTGGAAAATATTTTTATGAAGAAATATATGCAAATATCTACAAACAGGAAGTGAAATGATAATTTTTAGATTTTTGTAGAATTTTCTGTAATTTTTCAAAAAAAATTTATATTTTCAATTTTTTTGGGTTTTATAAGCGTAAAAATTAGAAAGAAATTAGAGGATAATAAAATAAAACCACTTTATTTTTTTTGGAATTTTTAGAGCAATATTTGAATTTTTAGGAATTTTTTAATTTCAGAAAGAGAAAGAAACACTGTTTTTAATTTTTTAATAATAATAAACAATGACAAAATACAATGCAAAAATTACTGTAGAGAGATCAACCAAACCGGAGATAACACGAATTTTTGCAGAATTTATTAAGCATAAATGTTATTTATTCCAATAAAAAATAAGCAAGAATATAAAGTCTGGAATAAAAGGACTAGAATGCAATTAGTTCAATGTTTATGCATCAAATGAATGATAAAAATAAAACGGAGGGCTCATAGCGATAATTACGCAATAAAAACGTGCTTTGCACGTGCTTGAATGCTGACAGGAGCCTCTTTGCAGTTTGTAAAACTTCTGGGCGCTCAGATGTAATTTCCCCTAAAATTAGGGCTTCGAGGGTCTTCTTTACAATATGTAGAACGTCCAGGGGCTGAGTTGATATTTCTCCAATTTTTATTATATTCCCTAGGGATTTTTTCGGTTGCTTCTTCGTTCAAGCCAAAACAGGGGGGGCACGCTAGGGTGCACCACCACCCCTGATCTTCTCCTCCAGCCAGGGCGTTGGCCGTAGTGAATGGCGATCGACGACCAGCTCACGGCGAAGGTACGACAGTCCCACGTTGAGCTGCGGCGAGGGAAGAGATCGACGGAGGAGGAGCATGGCTGTTGTCATGCAGCTGACCAAACGCCTACGCAAGGGGGTGCATAAGGTCGAGGAATGCTGCTGGTCGGTAGAGGCGGCTGGAGGAAGATGCAGGGTGCGATGGCTGGGCTGCGGCTGACGACGCTGCGCTGGGGCTCTCGTAGATGACGGCGGTCTCGGCAGTTGATGAGGAGCTTCTTGCGGTGTTAGTGGGGCGGTCTCCTCCCGGTGCTGGCGGAGATCTGGTGGACTATGGCGGTCTCCTCCACGTGGGGTTGACGACTGGTGGTTGGCGTTTGACGAAGATGGGATCGCAGCGACGATGATGTTCCTGAATGCTCCAGGTCTGGTGGAGCACGGCAGGCGTGCTCCTCCCAGGCGAAGGAGCGGTCGATGAGAGGGGAAGGCGCGACTCCAAGAAGGGGGCGCCGACCTAAATTTTTTTTAATATTTTGTATATATTTTTTGTAAATCAGAAATGGAGAAAAAATTTATATATTTTTAGACAAAACAGAAATGACATAATTTTTTATTTTTTTTATTTTTTTATTTTTTTATTTTCCTGCAAAACAAATGTTAGAGAAAAAGGATTTTTTGTTTTTTTGTTTTTTATTTATAAATAATTAGGACACAAGCATGATGACTCGATCCCAAAATCAAAACTGAATGCATGGACGGGGATCTGGCGAAAAAATGAGGAATGGATCCTCGTCTCCGGCCACCGTGTATGGTCGGAGTTGAGTGATCGTGCGAGGTAGAAAAGAACATGAATAGATCGAGAGGTGAAACGGAAAATCTAGTTGGTGGTGGATCAAATCATGATGGTTTTTAATATCTAAAAAATGCCAAAGAAATAAAGAGGTGAGAAAATAAAACTACGATTAATCTAGAATAAAAATAAGAAAATAAAAGTATGGATCTCACCTTAGGAGCGGAAAAGACCTTGATCACCTCGACGAAGACCGACTCGCTGTCACCGGACGGTTCAGAGGCTAGGCACCCTTTTGTGACAAGAAGACTTTCGGAGATCAGGTTCCTCTCACTAAAGATTGATCAATTTAAAATGATGGAGAAGGAGCCATATAAATAGAAAAGATAATGGAGTTTGAAATTTGATTTTTTTTTGAATTTTTGGATGAAGATAAGAGATAAGCGACAAGAAAAATTGAAATGAGATAAATTAGCACGATAAATATTTACAAAAATTAACTAATTTTGTTGTATTTTCATCACTTTATTTATTTGAAAAATAAATGTTACTTTTTTTATTTTTTGTGGTAGTTAGTTAAGAAAATTAACTTTATACATATGCTATATACATTTATGACATTATATACATGGGTAAATAAGCAAATTAGTTTTTTTTTTAATTTTTATTTTTAATATTTTTTATTTTTATTTTAAATAATTAGTAAAAATATTTAAAAAATACAATATGTACAAAATACATGGGAAAATTGCACAAACCACCCCAGAAAACCACTTTTCACCCGTAGCTCCAAAAATTATGAGATCACATCCATTTTAAATATAATTTAATTTAGAACAATGGAAGTAAGTTTGGTTCAATTTAATTTCATATGGAGCTGGAATTGATCATTCAATTATCGCTTAGTGGCTTTTTCCAAGTGTGGATGCTTTTATTCTGTACAAGATTTGATTGTGCAATTATTTTTATTATTCAGCAAAAAATTTTATTTACAACTTTTGTTTTGAAAATTATTTTGTTTGAGGTCAATTTATGTAGAAATAAAATAGTGAAGTATACAAATATACACAGCACACATTTTTTTGGATTTTTTGAATAAAGACCCTATCTCCCCCCTACTTTATTCCTGGTCGATCAGGTCAAGTCTTGACCTTCTCTCGGGGTTCGGGTCAGCCTATATCTATTACATATATACAGTCTTCCTTTTTTCTTTCTTTATTTTTTCTTTCTTTCTTTATTTATTTTAGGTTAAAATTGGTAAGAATTGTACAATATTTACACACAGATGCAAGTTAGTAAGAATATGGAGTTAGTGTTATATACATGTATTTTATAAGGAATTTTAAGCTAAAATAAATGAATAAAGATGACGAATCGTAGATTCATCACATACCTAGGTGTTGATCATATAATTTCCAAAAGCATATATATAACCCACAAATGATGTTAAGCTTCCAAAGCAAGACGACTGTGCACATAATTTGATCCCAATATCTCATGAGTGAGCTCATGTCTTCCGTTTCAATATTGAACATGTATGATCCCTTTCAGAGATAATATTACTCATATGCCCTTGTATGTACACCAGCTCGTTGGTGTATAGACCTTGATTAGATAATCAACCTATCGGTCTGCCAAATGTACATACTCAAATATTTAGTAACACATATGTCTCCAGACAGAGGATGCATGCATATACCATGACCGTATATGACATAGGTTTTGGTTATCTCGATCTCCTTAAGTTAACTCTTTGACCTAACTGATCTAACACCTATGAATCTCTATTCATATATAGAGGACCTGCATCAAGAGATCGGTTAGATATGAACCTTTAGAGAAAAGATTACCATCTCCTTCTCAGGCTGGAGATCCTCTCTTAACAATCATTTGATAGTGCTTAATGAATCCTCAATCTAACTCTTTAGATATCATCCAAACACCAGCCTCTTTGGTTCAACATTTGAATCAACAGATGTATGATTATTAAGATGGCCATGGTACAAAATCCTAATTTTACTAAGGGACCTATTATACAAGTTAATTATTCTCCATTTGAGATTAGGGAATGAATTGCAATAACATTTATTGCATGATGGCTCATCGTGGGCTCGCATGTCCAAGAATCTCACACTAGCCCAAAGAGCCATTAATGGGCTAATTTTAAATCCGCACTCATGTGCTAATCATAAGATATTTAGAAAAATAGTTAGGTAAGGTGACTAGTCACTCTGTTCCCGAGAGAACATGCCGAGTCCTTTTATGGTACTTGCATATCCCCTAGTAACAGTGCTCACATCCAATGCGAATGTTGCATCTTATGAAACCAATACTCAATGTTGTTAAAGTGGTTATAGTGTCCTTAACACGACAGCTCAATAATTATTATAACTAGTATGTAATTTCTATTATCCTTATCAGAATGCCCTTATTCCCAGAGATCTCTATCTCCTAAGACTAAGACCCAATCTTATGTCTTATAAGGCTTCTGTAGTTAAGATCTTTTAGACCACCATCTATAAAGTCTTAAGTTCTTGAAGATTATACTTTGAGATCACTATCTCAAAAGTCTTGTCCTCTTTGAAGATGGTTTTATTACTGCAATCAAGTGTTTTATCTCCATAGTAGGATTAATAATAGTTTACTACTCCCACTGTATGGCAGATATCTGACTTTTGTACATATCTACTATACACCAGGCTTCTCATAATCGATGCATAATGGCAAGCAGTATTAGCATTCACTTCCTCAACTCTTTGAGGTGATATCCCTTTAGATAGGTTAGTACCATTTCTTAAGGGAAAGAATCTTTCCTTGGAGTTTTCCAAAAAAATGGAATATGTCCAAAGTGTACCACTAATGTGACGGTCCCAATACCTCTTCTCTTGACTTATGAACATCTTCAGAACAAAGATATAAGAGGTATCCTTGAGATCATATATCAACATATGGAATAACCAGATTATAAAACACTTATTCTCATCATTATATCATTTCAAATGAGTAGGATATTATCTACATTTTGCATGATGAACACAATGGCACTCCCACTAAGCTTCACATGGTTCATCAAGATTTTGTATGAAAATCCTAACCTTTATAATCTCATTAAATATGATTTTCTAACTACAAGAAGCTTATTCGAGTCCATAGATGGAGTTCGTTTAGCTTGCACATCTTGCCTTCCTCAACTATGAATCCATGGGGCTACATCATATGAATATCCTCAGAGGGGCATTCATAGAGGAATGCAATCTTGTCTTCCATCTTATAGATGTCATAGTCAAGTTGTGTAGCTATAGTTAGTAATATTCTGACGGGCTTGACCATGTTTACTAAAGAGCAAGTCCCATCGCAAGCGATGTCTTCTCTTCGTGTGTATCTGGTTGATACAAGCTGCGCTATGAAGGTCTATGCTTTCTCATCAGTTTCCTTCTTTCTCTTGAAGATCCATTTACTTCTAACAGGTTTTACCCTTATAGGTGGATCCTCGAGGGTCCATATACAACACTTGTATATAAAGTCTACTTTAGACATCATTGCTAACATCCATCTCTCCATGTCATGATCCTTGGAATCTTTATCATACGAAGTCAGATCATTGTCATACTTAACTGACACACGGAATTCATACCCTTTATGTGGTCTCACCACCCTCAAACTAATTTGAAGAGGTATGAGTATTTCATCTTTAATTGTCCTTTTAGTTTCTGATTTCAGGAGCCCTGTTATCTTCTCAAGATTCAATGAGTTTCTTTACTTCATTTTCATCTTGATTCTCAAGAAAGTCATCACCTAAGAATCATATCCTTAGAGATGAAATCTTTTAAGAATCTCAACGTCATAAAGTAGGTATCCAATACCATCCTTTGTTTTCCTGATGAAGTAGCACTCCCTGGTTTTAGATTCCAACATTCTTGCATCCATGATATGGTTATGGACCAAGTAGCCCTAAATCCTCAAATGTCCAACACTAGGCTAGGTTCTAAACCATAGATTATGAGGGTTTTCATTTTCAAAGTTGCATGGAATCTTTTAAAGGATATATATATATTGTAGTATTTGCTGCATATATACCTGAAAACTAAGAGGTACTTATGCTAAGAGTCATCATTGATCAAATCATGTTACACATGATCCAATTGCATCTCCCTACAACTCTATTGAGTTTAGGTGTATTAGGAGGAGTGAGATAGGAATGATATTCTTTTCTCCATAAGGTATTCCTTGAATTCATCTAATGGGTACTTGATACCTAGGTTAGATCAAATTCATTTCATATTCCTTCAAACTTTGGTTCTAAACTAAAATGGTGAAATCTTTGAACATTTCGAAGGTTTCAAAGGTGAAGGGAAGAAATATTATTTAAAAAAATCATTAATAGACATTACATATCATTAATGTTTATTATGATATAGATGATTCGCATGCATCAGTATGTATGAGAACTTGAATACCTTGGCATCTTACACCATTATCAGAGAAGGGTGCATTGGACTTTTTTTGAATACAATATTCACAAATATGTAAGATTTGAAATTTCAGATAGTCTAAAGTTTCATCTCTTACTAGTCTATTGATCTCATCAAATACATATGTCCAAAGCTTAATGCCAGATCATTGTCAAATGATCTTCATCCTCCCAAGGTTTAAATTTTCAGTATTTAGAAATATTAATGAACCATTCATTAATTTTATAATTTTGCAGAGTCCTCTAAATGTTAGATTACTATCTGAAATATATTTATCATAACTCTTTATGATAGGTCTATTCCAGAATGCATGTTTACTTCCAACATTGGAGATAAACCATGAATTTATTCTAATATTTAGGTCATAGAGACATTCTCTAAGACTAAGGGCTCTCCTACTGAAAATATGTAGTCTATCTATCTAATGGAAATTGTTGCAACAATTGCACCAACATCCATGTGGATGACTATTAAACCTTAAGATCAAAATTTTCAGTCTTCCAAAACATATGCAACCAATTGCAAGTGTTATTAGAAGAATGAGATATAATTATTAGACTTTGATCTTATCTAATAAGCAAGTCAATTTCAATTATTATATGTTGATGTATAATATGTCGATGCACTATCTAAGTCCTTCTCTAAGGATCCTAGATAGTTTAGATAGTCATATCATCAATATGTCAGCTTGTTGCAGTATTGGCATTCGTCCAACTCTTTGGATGTCATATGTATGGAAATTATTGAAGTTCGGTCAACTCTTTGGCTTTCCTTCTCACTTGGATAAGACCCATGCTTCCACAAAGCTTCCTTCATCTATAAACAACCATTGCTTAAGACAAAGGATCTCTTATGTTGAACTAAAAAGATTTCAATAAAAGTATTTCAACATTTATATACGAGCTTCACTCATTTCATACAATATGAATATTATGAAGCTCCATGAAAGACTAGAGTACAGATAGTAGTATGATGACACTCAATATATCCACATTCATCATAACTCTTAAAGACTTTGGTTCAGGCAGGTACTCAAATATTTTTTAGTACCTCATCTCTTATCGAGCCACCATTCTGCATAATGCAGTGAACCATGTCATTCATGATTAAATGTTGAGAGCACATATGTAGGCTAAAACATATAATCTGTGGTAATAGAATCCTTCGCCTTGACGGGAGACCATAGATGTCATTTATATGATCCTCTATATCCCATTCAAATTTTAATTAATCATAATGAATCATATTCCTATGATTAATTGTTCCATGGGAAATCTAATCTATATCTAAATATAGATTGTGATCATTATTCGATAACTAATTTAATCATATTAAATAAATGATCCAATCAGTATCCAACAAACAATCTTGATTGTTACTTGAAAGATGATATAATCACAAAATACGTATTATTCAAATTTTAATGATTAGAAAAATACATCATGATCATTTCAAGCATTATCCTTTCCTTACATGTTGTCATGTCCAGTACACATAGGATGTGAGACAGACCGCTCATGGAGCAACCTAATACTCCAACGATCCCCGACTAGACACCATATCCACCTCAGGTCAAGAAAATGTGATATGATCATTTTGTATTTGAGATGATATTCGATGTTTCAACCGAAGTTATACCATATAATATTTATGAAAATTATTTTGATTAATATTATAAGGAGATTTGTTAAACAAATATCCAATCCTATTCAAGCAACAATGTTTGTTGGAAAGTTCGTTATAACTAAATCGATCAAGATCAATTATCTTATCATGTTGGTTATGGTCATTCAAAATAATTATCTTTATTAAATATTTTGCAAATATTTAACAACAAATTATTTCAGGATACTAACCATTAATTTTCATGAATTAGTTGAATGACAATCACAAGATTCTTATTCAAGTTTGTTATGTTTCTACCAATGACACATGTTAACTAAACTAACAAATATTGAGCAAACAAACTCCAAATTACGCAAACTAAATTTCTTTGACAATTTGATTTGCATCAGAATCCAAGTGATAAACATGCATTTCTAGGTGTTCTAAAACCATGATTATCTCTTGATTGCGTTCTAAAATGCCATTCCCGTAACAACGGACACATGCCTACTAAAACGGTCATAACTTGAGTAAATAGATTCCAAATCACGCAAACACAAGTCATATGGTTTGCTAATAAGATGAGTAACGTAATCCAGTGAAAACTCACATTTTAAGGCATTTAAACAGGGCGAAAAAATCACACAAAATAGTGTTCTGGGAACAAAATGCTATGAAAATTCGCAGAACAAAAAATGCCCATGTCATCTTAGGTTTATGGATCGTATCCGAAAACTTCGACCTGTGGCTCTCATACCACTTGAAGGTTATGGACAAAACCTTAACCACATCACATAAGCATGGAGATCGCATCATACGCGATCAAGAGCGGCTAGTCATACTTGTTGCTCAGGGTAGCAGAATTTAAAGAAAACATTAAAGCGATGAAACCACATGATCTGAGAACACTTCTCGAATCATTTCATCTAAACCAAAAACATGTATTAGAGTTATCTCTTGAAGTGCGATTGTGATCGTGTCTCTAAACGAAGAGACCTCTTGTCTCAAGTGGGATCTGACATAGATCGCACTAGCCTGCGCGAGGATGAATTGTGTGCTTCCCGCAATCCAAGTTGATGATCCCAAACGAATCTCCTAATTTCGTCTCATGAAATCTGATGTCTTCTTTACGAGCGAGGTGTACTGAAGAAGACGGAGATCCACAAGTAGTCAATCTGGCAGCACAACGGTATCGCGACTACGAGGTCCTCCAGGTCAATAATATGGACGACTATATTATTGAGAGAAAAGAGGGTGGACAACCTTGAGAAAAACAAGAGACCTTGTATTTCATGTTGTTCAAAATAAAAGACTAAGTCTACCCTTTTACAATAGTTTGGATGTCTATGGATCCCAATCCATGTACACACAAATCCAATGATTGAGATTGATTTATGCTTTCTATCAATGATCATGATCTTGTTGTTTTTAATAACCAACAACAAATTTGTTGGCTTTAATTTAAATATATTGAAATCAATTACTATATTTTAATTCAAATCACACCAACATATATGGAATTAATTGGAAGAGAGAGATCCCTCATTCCATTTAAGGGGTGGACGACCACCAAGTTGATGGAGCTCAACTTGGTCATCCCCCCTTAAGTATGGTAAGATGGTCTCATTCCAATATTGTTGAGATATTGTTCTACAATAATAGATACACATATGTAATAAATTTTATTGCATAATTATTCATCAAAATAATTCCAAATTATTTTGTGACAATTTCAATCATGTCATTGAAAGAATATGAATTATATTCACATATCCAAAATAAAATGTAATTGCAATTACAATTATGAATCCAAATCATATTGACTATTAATTTGTAAATACAAATTACAATTAGATATCTCTATAATATATTATAAATCACATTTATAATACCATGATTAATATAGACAATATTATCCACATTATTCATATCCATGATAACTAAATCATGTTTAATTATTTCGGATGTCCTTCTCATATGCATAAAAAATATGAATCACATTCACATTATTTATAATTATTTAATTATCAAATTTCCTAAATGCTCAGATACTTCATCAACAATGAAATTATTTTCGAACTCTTTCAAGAATAATGCGTTCTCCGTGTATACTTGGAGATAAGGATAGGGTGATTATAAGTATCATGTATAGGGACTTGGATATTGAGATCATATCTCAAATCCAAATCAAGGTGACCTCCCAAAGATGTTTGATTAAATCAAAGCCGTAAATCAAAACTTCTCACTAAAACTGAATCGTATTCAGATCAATGTCCAACATTTGGACCAAGATCAAATTACTTCTCTATTGAGTATGGTCACTAAAATCCAAACATGTTTCATCACTCCCTCTGAATGGAAGTGTCATGGTTATACAATCGTTTACGATCACATCACCCTCGAGTATTCCTAATACCCGTACATCTGCATATCGGAAGACTGATAACGCGGCCTCTACGAGCGTGATTAATTGATAGAGATGTCGATTGTAGGGAAAAATCATGAAGGCAGAAGCTGTGTTGATCAAACAAATTCAGGATTAAAAAAGGAGAGAGAGAAATAAATACGAAACTCCTATTTTAATCCATTTAAACTAATTTTTATCCAGATAAGTTCCCTAGGTCGAACTCGAGGAGGCAGAATAACCATACGACAGTTTTCTATGAATGAAAGAATCTCGAGAATTTTACTCTCTTCTTGATTTTACAACAAACTCAAGAAAACACTCAAAAATGACACGAACTTATAAAAATCGATTCGAGAGAAATATGTGATGGAAATAAAAAATACAAGAAATGTCGCTAGGGTAGTTATCTAACTACCCTAGAAAAATCGAGGAAAATACACCAAAATCAAGGTCCAAATTATCCCTACAACACAGGGATATAAGTGCTAAAAGAAAGTTTTTATTCTGTTACATGTAGGTCCCTGGTAGGAACTGGATTGCAAAGAAAATTAAAAATATTACATTTAGGTCCCTGTGTAGGGACCTAAATTTAATTTCTGGAAATCTCTGGAGCGAGAGACAAATTCTGAAGCTCTTCCGGGTTTATGTTGCAACTGCTCTACCCTTTCATTTGAACAGTGGAGATTATAAAGCGGCGCGCGATCCAGGCTGTCTGATTTAGACATGTGTCATAAGTCTGTGCTTCTTGGAGCTCTTGAATGTTCTTCCCGTTCTTGCACGTGTGACGAAGCTTGCTCCTACTCCGAATTCTTCCCGATGATCGGTGCGACGTTTTGGTCTCTTGCAGGGCCAGGAGGGAGACTCCTTCTCCCTCCGAGCTCGCCTGCGGGTGAACTGTCCTCGAGGTGGAGAGCTGCGATGGTTGGACGTCGAAGAAAATGGTGACGTGATGTTGTCTATCAACAAGAAGATGTTCCACCTATCTTGTTATTATTGTTGATGATGAAGCTCCATTGGTTTGATTGTCGCTCCAAATGGATGTTAAGGTCCTGCAGATGAATTGTATCTGCTCGATTCACGATTGAATCAACCAAAGGAATGAAGGTTTTTTGTCGATCTAAAATTCATTTTCAAAAAATGTATAACAATGGAAATATGAGAAGTGTAAGGTGATTTGGGGTGAAATGAATCGAATTCGTAGAGGGGTTTATAGATGGCGTCTAAGATGGATGATCAAGGATGCTTAACTACACACTTAAGACGCTAATCAAGGCATGCAGATCGAGAAATAAAAAGTTGAAAGATGGAGGAGTACCTGTAAGTAGTAGGATGTAGGATCCTACTGGTCGTTGCTCGACAGGTCGGCTTCCCTTAGCTCTACATCGCAGCTGCGGCGTTGCAAGGCTGAGTTGAAGCCTTGGAACCCTCCTCTGATGGCCACCCTACCACGCGAAGCACACCCCTGGCTCTGTCACAGCCGGAAGTAGGCGGAGGAAGATGATGAAGGTGGTGGATCGACCAATTTGATTTTGGTTTAAGGATGAGTTAGCTGGAGAGGTCGACTTGGAGGGGGTTTTATAGACCATCGGAGAGAAGTTAGTTGGGAATCAAGGGCATGCGTGATAGGTAGTATTTGGAGGAATAAGATGGAGGGTTAGGATCAGAGGTAGAGGTGATGAGGTGGTGAGTAGAAATTAGAGAAGGTGAAAGGTTAGAACAGAATCATCGGCCGACCTTCTTGAAGAAGACGACACCGGGTGTTGACACGTGTCAACACATGGTTGGCCAGTTTGATAAAAATCATAATAAATAGGAGTAAATAGTAAATAATGATATTTTAAAATAAGTATAAAAACAAAAGTTGTAAAGAATTAAATTACCTAAATTATGGTATAATTAGTATTAATAAATAATAATTATTATATGAAATATAAATATTATATTAATAAATAAGTATAAATAATACTCAATAAAGAGGCTTTGGATTTTTAATTGGATACATTAATAAATAATATATTATTTATATATTTTATTAATTATTAGGTTAATAAATAAAGTATAAACGAATTTTTATAGATTTTAATAGATTAATTTAATTATATTAATAAAGAGGTATATAAGGTATACAGTTCATTTGTACTATAAATTAGGATTTTTGATTTATTTAAAATGCTAAATAAGCTCCAAAAATTATGAAATAAATTAAGGTTAAAATACAAGATCAAGAAAATAATTAGAAATTATAAAATAATTAAAACAATAAATATTTTGCTCTAGATAAAATAAATAACCCAGAAACCCAGTTGTGGTTAGGTCCCAAAACTGACTTTTTGCAAACGGACTCCGATTTTAGTGAAATAACTTCTATTAATTAGAGAATATTATTTTATGAACTTTAAAGGTGATAGAGTGAAATTGGAGTTCTATGAGAAAGTTATGATGTTCGGAAGTTGGGATTTTGACAATTTACAAGTTGGATTTCTTTGCATATATACTAGGAATATTTCTAACTTATTTTTATATTTTTCTATATATTTTTAGAAATAAGTAGGAGAAGAGTTTGATGAAAAATATATTCATATGAATTAATTAAAAATCTTTAAAGTTTTGTTATTTGTTGAATAATTAATGAAGCATGTATGAAATGTGAAATTAATTATTTTTATTTGTTTTCTTCCTTATCTTCCCCTACTTATTTATTTGTCGATCAATCCATGCTGACTTGGTCTCGGGGATTTGGTTATAAATATATCTTTCAGCTGTATTTATTTTTACATGTCATATTGTACATTTATTCATATTTATAATTTGCCTTTATTCTTTATTCTTTTATTAATTTACATGATTTTAATGTATAAAAGTGCATTTTTATTCATGAATAGGATTTTCTTAAAAAGTGAAAATTGATGGATGTTTACATGTATTTGTTAAGGGGTTTAGGATAAAATGCAGACATAATGTTAATGAATCATGGATTCACCAAAGACCTAGAATAAACCCAAAGATTTGGATCAATTTTACATTGTCATCGTCTGGATTTTATTATTAGGTTTTTCATTTGATCATTGGGAGTTGGTATCGATCATATACTTCCCAAAAGCATATATCATACCTAGGTATTGATCATATACTTTCCAAAAGCATATATCAAACCCACAAATTCAGTCAAGCTTCCAAAGCGAGACGATCGTGCATGGAATTCGATCCCAATATCTCATGAGTGAGCTCATGTCTTCTGATTCAGTAATGAACATGTATGATCCCTTTGAGAGATCATATTACTCATATGTCCTTGTATGCACATTAGTTCGTTGATGTATAGACCTTGATTAGATAATCAACCTATCGGTCTGCCAAATGTACAACTCAAACATATAGTAACACATATGTCTCTAATCAGAGGATGTGTGCCTATATCATGACAATATACGATATTGGCCTTGGTTATCTCGATCTCGTTAAGTCAACTCTTCGACCTAACTTATCTAACACCTCCAAATCTCTATTTCTATACAGAGGACCTACATCAAGAGGTCGGTTAGAAATCAAACTTTAGAGAAAAGATTTCCATCTCCTTCTCAGGCTGGAGATCCTCTCTTAATAATCATTTGACAGTGCTTGATGAGTCCTCAGTCTAACTCTTTAGATATCATCCATGCACCAACCTCTCTGATTCAACATTTGAATCAACAACTATACGATTATTAAGATGGCCATGGTAGAAAACCCTAATTGTACTAAGGGACCTATTATGCAAATTAATTATTCTTCATTTCAAATAAGGGAATGAATTACAATAACATTTATTGCATAATGGCTCGTCGTGGGATCTCATGTCCAACAATCACATCCTGGCACATAGGTCAATATCAAAATAAAGCATAAGAACGTGTTCTCATACTGGCTAGGGTTTGCTGACACTCAGGTTTCATGAAGCTTTAAACAACTTTATCCCATCCTCGAGCATCATCAACTCAAATCTCAATCCCTCAAGTGAAATCTCAACTCATCTCATTATTCATGTAGATGTGCATGTGATGTTGATCATATTCCTTTAACGTAGAGATGAAGAGTGCAATATAACACTCATATTTTTCAAACTAGGGAAGTGAGGATTATTAAATCTCAAACCCGGTTAACTCAGACTCTTAAGACCTCAAAAATCAATTGTTCTCAATTCCTTAAGCCTTGAGTGATAGAGATTCTGTTAGGGATACACCAAAAAGTTAATATATTTTTTATTTCTGAACTTTGGAATTTTTTGTGGATTTTTTTAGAGCTTGTTTAGAGAAATATTGGTTGGCCTAAACTCATATGACTAGTTACATCTATTTCTAGCAAGTATGGGTGTAAGTATGGACCGTCAAACGTCTACCTGTGTTACTTCAAGACAGTGCCATACACGTTGTCTTTTAACCTCCCACTGTGCTAAGAGAGATCGTAGTTCCCTCACGGAAAGTACTAATCATTTTTAAGTTTAGTAGTTAGAATTGTTACCAAAGGAACTTTGATTTTTCTGATTTTATGGATTTTTGAATAAGGTTAGAAGTATTTACAAACATAAGTTAATATCATTTTATCTCTTATTTTTGAAAGAATTTTGAAAAGATTTTCCAAACCATGTCACATAATATATAGATTTGAAAACATTTTTCAAATGATTTTCAAAACAAGTAAAATCCCATTTTTCAAACCATGTCAAATATTTTTCAAAACAATGTCATAATGTTAGAAAAATTTTCAACATTTTACAAATATTTTTACTAAAATCAGTTCACAAAATACTATATCCTAGCCCTAAAAAGTTTGATTTTTTTTCAAGATATGAGCTATGGATAAATTTTATATGAAATATATATGGTATACCCCTTTATACTTAGCTTTTGCTACATCCTCATAGAAAAAAGTGATCTGAAGCCATAGCTCATGATAAAATACAAGATGATATACGAGAACTGACTCTGAACACTCCTCAATACTTAGGTTAAAAATAAACTAAGTATAAGGAGACTGAAAGAGGGATCAAATGAATGTAGAATAGAAGGTGACAGGGGCTCAGGTCTTCCCTATACTTTGGCTGAGAAGAGCCAAAGGATATAGATATGCAATGAAGATGGAGGGACCCGAGATGGACAGTCAGAAGGAACATGGTTCCCCCCATACTTAGGCTGAAGAATAGCCTAAGTATCTGGACTGGAACTAAGGTTGGGGGCCATGTTACAGTTAGGGTTGCAATGGAATGGATTTACAAAATGGATGAATCTCGGAGATTAATGAACCTATAAGGATGGAAGACAGAGTGTCTAAGGTTATGGGAGGGTTGGGATGAATACACAACCATGCTTCAACCAATAAAGTAATACACCCTTGGTTCACCAACTTCACACATGAAGACTAATGAGTATTGGTCATTTATCTTTTCTATTTTATTGGTGATCATCCAAACTTTGAGTCCATTACACATGGTTTAGTGATGGGTTTTGGGCACTATCCTAGGGATGCGACTTCACCTCTCAACATGCAACACATCCTACATACATGGTGGGCATTGCTTTCCCATAATTCAAGGTGGAATTTTTCTCCATTTTATTAAGGTCAACTTACATTAACATCCCCAATTTTATGCTTTAGGTTATCATTGAATAAATGTGCATACAATTCAATCATCCATCATCTAAAGATTGGTCCTAATTTCATTTAATTCCTAAGTGATAAATAAAGAGGGAGATCAAGAAAAGCCGATGCAAATGGAAATCATGATGCATGCTCAAGAGAAAAACTTATAGTGCATCTAGCATTGCCTATTGAACTAATTCACAGATCTTTGTGGGTGGTCAGTATATGCAATCTGGATAGAGAAAAAGCCGACTAAAACAGAAATCTCAATCTAAGCAAATTATTAGAATTCAAAGACTATGCATAAAACAACAACCTTATAAGGAGAAAAGGCAATGACACGATAAGCACATCAAAAGAAAGAATTTCAAGCCAAATCAGAAGGTGGTTGTTCCATGCAAAGTTGAAATTATTTTCAAGCAAAATGAAAAGCAAATGATCAGGGCCATTCATCGTGAAAAATGTGTATGACAACGGTAGCATCTTGGTATAAGGATTTTAATCTAACGCACAATCATTTGTAGTCAATGAACAGTTGTTGAATCCATACATCGAGCATGACACTTTCCTGCTCGTTGTTGATTCGATTAATGTGGTGTTCCGAGAAGATCTCCCAAAATCAAGGGACTGGACTCCTTAAAATCCAATATCTTTTTTGTTTCTTCTTTTCTTCGTTTCTTTTTTGCTTTTCATTTCTTTCTTCTGGTTATTCACACATCCTTTTCATCAGTGATATTCTTAGGATAAAGAGATCTTAAGTATATGGGGATGAGTGACCTGAGTGTTCATTCTATGATCCCTCACCTGTCTCTCAATTTGTTGATAATTCTTTTCTATACTTAGGGCATTTTTCCCAAAGTATAGGGGGACATGCCAAGCCAATTATTTCATACATTCTAATCCTTAATGATCCCCGCTTTGTGTACAGTTTGCTATACTTATGATTAGTTAATCCTAAGTATGGGGGGGATAATCAACTTCTTATTCTTTTAGTCATTGTTGTATATGATTTTCTATACTTAGAACGAGTTATGTCTTCCTTTATGCTCTTTGATCACTAGGAGGACATAGTTCGAGCTAAGTATAGGAGGATCGTATATATGTATATATACGTTAGGCATAACTCCTACTTTCCTGTTTTCAATAAATATGGCTAATACGTTGGGAAAGGGTATATGATAAATCAATTATAAAGAATACACTCATATAAAATCTGCACATAACTTGCACAAAAATGCCTGGTATAGAACTCTTGTCAACTAAGAATATCATAATTCACTAACCCTTTTGATTTTTCAAAAATCTCATAAAAACCCAAAAAATCCGAAAAAAACACCTAAAGTTTGAAAAACATTTTAAAACTTCGTAAAAATTTGCAGAACTTATTGAAAATCCCATAAAAAAATCAAACTCAGAAAATGGTTTGACAAAATATTTTCTTACATTGCATATGTAATTTTCTTAACGGTTTTGACAATGGAACAAGTCTAAATAAAATTTGAAGATTGCAGCTTGGTCTAGACCTTAATATACTTGATTTTAAAGTAACCTATTAAAGACTAGAATTGGGATGCTTCAGGTCATTTTGACTTAATTCTTTAGGTTCTATGAGACTTTATTCATGAGTCAATTCAATGTGACTCACTAGAGCCTTTCATGTCGTCCGTATAACTCTTGAGATAATGGCTTGACTTGAGACCTCAAACTCAACACGTAGCTCAACCAAGATGGATTGTTGAAATATCTTAGTCTCAGTTGGGATGATAGTAGGTTGTTTAATCAAGGGTGGCTCAAGAACCATTCTTGGGGACTGTCGAAACAAGTACTTCAACTTAGTTGTTCTTATGGTAGCATGGACATCTAACAAATGGAGAATGGATTGAAATAAAGTTTTGAATGAGGAATGGCATGCTGACACAATTTTTCTAAGACCTCAAAACATGGGTAGAACAAAAGATTCTATATCCGTCAGGGCAAAACAAGAACGCAGAGCAATGCCAAACAAAGAAATACCCAAAAGAAGCCTATACCAAAAACATAAAAAAAATGAACTTCCAGAAAAGACCTGCTTCTTGGTGAAGACTTGGTTACACCGACCGATCTCCACAAGGAAATAAGACTACACTGGTATGTTTCCACTTCATTCCTCTTTATTCTAGCTTCCCTCTTATTCATTGTGCACTAGCTTGTACCAGAAGTCAGAAGGAAATATTCATCTCCCCGAGGATGAGTTACTAGAGGAGAAGACCACTTGATAGTTCTAGCAACTTATTAGAGAAGAGCTAACACAGTTCATACACATGGTAGTTATCATCCAAAGGTTACGAGAGTATACATCTGAAGGGACGGTTTTGATCGGGTTGTTGAGTTGAACTTAATAGAGAAACATGGAACCTGAGGGTTATTGAGTCACAATTCCTAACCTAAATGTGGTTCCAAACAAACTAGCAATCTAAAGGTATTAATGAAGGATATGGAATAATCCTCAAGCACATCACGGAAGCGTGAGCGTCGTATCGAATACGACGAAGAACGACTAGTTGTACTAGTTGTTCTATGCAGCGGAATTTAAAATTTTTTTATGTGATGAAACCACATGATCCGAGAATGATTCTCGGATCGTTTCATCTCTAACCACAACAAGTATAAAGGAATACATCTTGAAGCGTGGTTGATCGAGTCTCTACGAAAAGAGACCTCCTGTCTCAAGTCCAATCGTCAGAGAAGAAGCTCACGAGCGCGGGGATGAGTCGTGTGATCCTCGCAATCCAACGAGTTGATGCAAGCACGGTGAACTCCTGATCTCGTTGTACGAGATCTAATGTCTTCTTCACGAGCGTAGCACTCCAAGAAGATGGAGAACCGAAGAACGTCGAAGCGGCGATGCAGTGGTGAGGGCATCGACGGCTATTCTTCTCTAGGGTTTGGTGGACGGCCACCAAGTAGAGAGGAGAGAGGTTGGCGTGTAGAAGAAAGTGAGAGAGAGAGAGAGATGTGTTTCAAAAGCATAGCCTTAGAGAGCATTGTATGCCTCTCTATTTATAGGGTTTTAGGATCCATGGATCTCAATCCACGGGACATATAAAATCAATGGATGAGATTGATTTATGTCTAATCCAATGGTCAAGATTGTTATTTGTTAAAACCAACAACTTATGATTTAATTTAGATCAAAAATATTTGACAAATCAAACATACATCAATCCTAAAATTAAACCAATCAAATAAGGAGACAATCAACATGGAGATTACATCTCCCATGTTAATATGGTGGACGACCACCAATTCCATATAGGACTTGGTAGCCGTCCACATATTTTCAAGTGGAGGCAATCTCATGAGATTTCATGAGATTGCATATCTCCATGGAAATCTCCATTATTTAATCCACCAACTTTTGTTGTGATTTATTCTCCAAAAATAATTCATAATTAAATTTGAGAATATTGCAATCTTGCCATTGGAAATTTGTGAATAACATTCACAATCTAAAACAAAATATAATTTACATTTTCAATTAATTACACAATGTGTATCACTACACATTAATAATTAATTAACAAATGTAAATTATAATTAGCTCTCTCTAATACATTACAAATCACATTTATAATATATTATGAATAATTGGATATTGCTATCCACATTATTCTTATCCACAATAATTAAATCATATTTAATTATATTGGATAATTTCCACACACATTAAGATAATTAAATCACATTTAATTATCAATTTTTTAATGCTTAGATCTATGGAATTATTCTTGAACCCTTTCAAGAATAATGCGATTTCTCCGCAGATACTTGGAGATAAGGATATGGCAATTGTATTGGTCCACGTATAGTGACTTGTATATTGAGATCACATCTCAAATCTAGATCTTAGGGACCTCCCATAGATGCTTGATTAAATCAAGACCATAAACCTAATCTTCTCATTGTATCTGAATCTCATTCAAATCAATGTACAGTACATGGACTAAGATTAGGTCACTTCTCTACTAAGAGGAGTCACTAAAATCCAAGCCTGTTTCATCACTCCCTCGGAATGGAAGCATCATGGTTATACAATCGGTTATGATCACATCACCCTCAGGTATTTCCAACACCTGTACATCCTTCATACTGGAAGACCTATGATCATCCTGAAGATATAGATTACTTTTACACTGTCATCTTCAGGGCTTGATCACCAAGTTTCTCATTCTTGGTCATTGGGATTTTGGTATAAATCATATGCTTTCACAAAGCTTATATCTTACCTTCAAATTCATGTCATTCTTCCAAAGCATGACGACCATGCATGGAATTTGATCAGTCTCAATACCTCATGAGTGAGTGATGAATTCATGATTTATTAACTTTTCTGTCACATTTTGTCTTAAAACCCTTAACAAATGCATGCAAATATTCATTAATTCCCAACTTTTATTCAATTTTCATTCATGAATAAAAATTCACTTTTAAGCATAAAAATCATGTAAATAAATAAAGAACAAAGAAAAAGAAAAAAAGGTAGATTGGAGATATGTATATATGCACAATATGACTTATAAATATAAATATAAATGCAAGGTATATTTATAACCTAACCCCCGAGACCAAGTCAGCATGGATTGGTCGACAAACCAATAAGTAGAGGGAGATAAGGAAAGAAAACCATAAAAATAAATTAAGACACACTTCATGTGCTTCTCACTATTTATCAAATTAATACAAAACTTCAATGATTTTTAATTAATTCATATGTATATATTTTTCACCAAACTCTTTTCTTAATTATCTCTAAAAATGTATATAAAAATATAAAAATAAGTTAAAAATATTACCCTGTACATATACCAAGAAATCCTACTTGTAAATTATCAAAATCTCAACGAACGAACATCATAACTTCTTCATACAAACTCCAATTTCACTTTAGTCACCTTTAAAGTTCATAAAATAATATTCTCTAATTAATAGAGGTGGTTTCATCGAATTCGGAGTCCGTTTGCAAAAAGTCGATTTTGGGACCAAATGACAACGAGGTTTCTGGGCTATTTATTTTATGTAGAACACATTATTTATAGTTTTATTAATTTTATAATTTCTAATTTTTTATGATATTTTATTTTCACCCTAATTTATTTCAGAATTTTTGGAGCATATTTATTATTTTAATAAAATCCAAACCCGTAAATTATAGGTAAAAATGAACTGGATAATTTATACCTATATTTATTAGTATATGTAAATTAATTTATTAAAATCCATAAAATTTAACAACCCTTATTTATTATTCAAATAATTAAGAAAATATAAAATTAGTTTTTAATAATTTATTTATTAAATTAAAAATCCAAAACCTATTTATCAATACATATTTATTAATATAATATTTATATTTCAAATAATATTTATTATTTAAAAAGTAATTATTCCATAAATTAGATAATTAAATTATTTACATTTATTGTTTTTATACCTATTTAAAATAACACTATTTACTATATAATATTGATTTACTAAGCAAATTTCACATCTGGCCAACCAGGTGCCGAGACTTGTCAGCACCTGGTTCATCTTCTTCAAGAAGGCTGTTAGCCTTTCTGTTCTGACAAGCTCTCTTCACCGAATTATTCCGTGCACATTATAATCCATTATGGCGAACTAAACCTTTGATTCGACTCCCCTAACAACCTAGACATTCGACCACCATTGGATTTAACGTGGAGCTCACGAAATCGATCTATATAAACCCTCAAAGATCATAGTTCGCAACTAACTTTCCTAACCACCTGAGCTACCCAGATCCAGTGGCTGACCCCAACCTTCCTCTCTCGATTCCGACCATCTTAGGAGGTGTCAGCTCCACTTCGTCGGCTCGCGTGGAGGAAGGGAGATCGGAGGAGGTTCCAAGGCGCTCGTCAGCCCTTGCATCGCCGCCGCGTGCGCATTCAGCTCCGGCAAAGATCGGCCGTCGCAGCAGCTACCATAGGTAAATACACCTCTCTGTCCCAGATCTATTCCTTCATTTTTATCATTTTATCCCTCGATCTCTGTGCCCTGATTAGTCGATTTAATCACATCAGTAGATCCATTAATCATCAATATTAAACGCCACATCTTAAGGACGACTCAAGTTCATTCGAATCACTCCCCATTTTAAGTCACATTTTCCATCTACCATTCCCCTTAACTCTGGAACCTACTTTTAAACTTGCAAAAAAAATAATTCTTTGGCTGATTCTTGAGCGAATCGAGCACATATCTTTGATATTTGTAGGTTAACATATCATCTGGAGCGTCAACCTTACATCTGGAGCAACAAACTTCCAAGAAATTCAAAGAATGATGTCCACTCCAGAACCATTTCGAGGACAGCAATTAGCCATCTTCATCGCCTGATCCACGCCGTCATTTGCCACTTCAGGAGTTGCTCTACCGCGGGCGAGCTCGAGGGGTGAACGTGTCACCCCTCTGGCCCTGCAGGAGGCCCCAGTTCGTTGCCGTTCGTCTGAGAGAAATCGGAGAAGGAGAGCCCGTCAACAGCCATGACCAGAGCCTGAAAACACTCAAGAACAGCCAGAGTACAGGCTGTTGACACGTGTCTCAAACGTGTGGTCCATATCGCGCCTAGGATTCTAATCACAGCCGTCCAGACGAAACGGTGGGAAATTTGCATACTAAGCCCCACCGACTTCCAGAAGTTAAAGTGCACCCAGAAGAATTCCAGAATTACATTTAGGTCCCCGCGCGGGGACCTAAATGTAAATTTCTTTATTTTTCTTTCAGAACGGTCCCTGTTGAGGACCTTTTTGCATAATATTTGTTTCTTTTTCTTGCACTTATACTCCTGACCTGTAGGGGAGTTTTGGACCTATTTTTGACATATTTTTTCATAGTTTTTTTAGGGTTGTTACGCAACTACCCCAGCAAGGTTTTCAATAGTTTTTTTGTGTATTTTTGTCGTGTTTTTATCATGTTTTGATTTGTTGTATTTTGATTCCGTTTGATTTGTTTTCGTGTGATCTTTTAGCTCGTTGCTCGACCGTTTCATCTACTATATAATATCATCTATATTTCTTTTATATTTCACCTATTATATAGTAAATAAATTGTGTGAAAAATACCACTTTGAAAAATAAATAAAAATTGGAAATATATAAAATCAAATAAAAATTAAAAATCAAAAATTACTTTTTATTGCTTTTTCTTTGATCGCTTTAAAGAAGATATAAAATAAATCACAAAATATCTTTTCACCTAAAAAATTCAAAATACCCTATTCTGCCTCCTTGTGTTCGACCCAGGAACACTTCCCTGGTTAAATAATTAGTGTAAGGTTTTTCTTAATAAAACCGATCTTTGTTTGATCGACTAGGATCCTTTTGCGGTTTTCTACACCGACGACCTTTTCTTTTAAAAACCGCAAACTGATTTTAGCTCGCATCAGTGAGCTCATGTCTCTCGGTTCACAAGTGAACCTGTATGATCCTTTTGAGAGATCACATTACTCATATGTCCTTACATGCACACCAGCTTGCCGGTGTATAGACCTTGGTTAGGTCATCAACCTATTGGTCTGCCAAATTTACATACTCAGACAGATAGCAACACATATGTCTTTGGTCAGAGGATGCAAGCCTATGTTGTGACAGCATTCAACATAGGTCTTTGGTTATCTCGATCTCGTCAAGTCAACCCATTGACTCAACTAATCTGACACCTCTGAATAACTATTCCCATGTAGAGGACCTGCATCAAGAGGTCAGTCAGATATCAGCCTAATGAGCAAGGATTGCCATCTCCTACTCAGGCTGGAGATCATCACCTAACAATCATTTGATGATGCTTGATGAGTCCTGTATCTAACTCCTTAGATATTCATCCAAGCATCAGCCTCTATGATTCAATCAATGAATCAACAACTGTATGATTATTAATTAGCCATGGTACATAACCCTTATTGTACAGAGGGACCTTATAGTGCATTCATTCAATCAATCTCAGGAAAGGGAGTGAAACATAATCAATAACTTTTATTGATAAATCATTTATTACAATAACATTTATTGCAGGAATGATTCGCCTCGGGCTCACATTGCTAACAATCTCCCACTAGCCCTCAGAACCATTTAGGAATAATCCTTAAACCCATACTCATTACATGCTGGTCAAAAACCTTCTGTGTCAGAGGTTTGGTAAGAGGATCAACAACGTTGTCGGCATAGGCCACCTTGGTGATGATGATATCACCACGCTTTTGAATATCCTGAATGATGTGGTATTTCCTTTCCACGTGCTTGCTCTTCTGATGCCATCTGGGTTCCTTCGCCTGGGCAATGGTTTCCTGTTATCGCAGAGTAGCGGGATGGGAGTATTAGAGGAAACTACGCCAAGCTCCAGGATGAACTTGCGCAACCACACCGCCTCCTTTGCAGCATCTGATGCGGCAATGTACTCGGCTTCTATTGTAGAATCTGCTGCAGTGTCCTACTTCATACTTTTCCAGCTCACATCACCACCATTCAACAGGAATACAAACCCCGATGTCGACTTTTGATCATCAATATCCGATTGGAAGTCAGAATCTGTATATCCCAAGACTTGGAGATCACCATCTCCATAGACCAAGATGTAATCTTGCGTCCATCTTAGATATTTGTACATGTTCTTTACTGCATTCCAGTGTTGTTCTTCATAATAGGATTGGTAACGACTTACCACTCCCACTGTATGGAAGATATATGGCCCAGTACACATCATGGCATACATTAAGCTTCCTACAGATGATGCATAAGGGCATCTAGCCATGGCTTTCTTTTTCTCAACAGTTTGAGGAGCCATTCCTTTAGACAGGTGGATACCATGTCTTAAGGGTATGAATCCTTTCTTGGAACTATCCATACAGAATCGTTCAAGAATCTTCTTAATGTATTCATGTTGTGACAATCCCAAAATCCTCTTTTCTCGGTTTCTGAACAACTTCAGGCCTAAGATGTAAGAGGCTTCTCCAAGATCTTTCATCTCAAAGGTATGAGATAACCAAATTTTCACACTGGTCATCATCCCTGTATCATTCCCAATGATAAGGATGTCATCTACGTAAAGCACGATGAACACAATGGAGCTCCCACTAAGCTTCTTGTACACACAAGGTTCATCAGGATTCTGCACAAAATCATAACTCTTTATGGTTTCGTCAAATCTAATGTTCCAGCTACTAGAAGCTTGTTTGAGCCCATAGATGGATTTCTTCAGCTTGCATACTTTGTCATCCTCAGTTATGAAGACCTGGGGCTGCTCCATATAGATATCCTCCTCGAGGTATCCATTGAGGAAAGCCGTCTTGACATCCATCTGCCAGATGTCGTAGTCAAGATATGCAGCTATAGCTAGCAATGTCCTGATGGATTTAAGCATAGCCACAGGAGAGAATGTCTCATCATAGTTGATGCCTTCTCTCTGTGTGTAGCCCTTGGCTACGAGCCGTGGCTTGAAAGTCTCTACTTTCCCATCAGGTCCCCTCTTTCTCTTGAAGATCCATTTGCACCCAATGGATTTTACCCCTTTAGGTGGATCCTCTAGGGTCCATACACCATTCTTATGCATGGAGTCAATTTCTGACTTCCTTGCTAGCATCCATCTATCCATATCATGATTCGCGAGTGCTTCATTGAATGAAGAAGGATTATTGTCAGTTTCACCTGACACATGGAATCCATACCTTTCAGGCGGTGCAACAACCCTCGAACTCCTTCGAAGAGGTATGGGTGTTTCATCTTTATTTATCTCTTCAGTTTCTGGTTCAAGAAGCTCATAGACCTCAGGGGATTCAATGAGTTCCTCTACTTCATTTTTGTCTCGACTTTTAAGGAAATCATTCTCCAAAAATTTCACATCTTTAGAAACAAAAACCTTTTGGGTCTTAGGGTCATAGAGTTGGTATCCAATACCATCTCTAACATACCCAATGAAGTAACACTCACGAGAGCGAGATTCTAGCTTACTTGCATCCACATTCTTCGCATGGACCAAGAAACCACAAACCCTCAAGTGATTAACACTAGTTTTGGTTCCATACCAGAGCTCTTGAGGAATCTTAGGTATAGATTTGCTAGGAATCTTATTCAGGATATATATTGCAGTCTCTACTGCATATCCCCAGAAACTAAGTGGTAGATGTGCTTTGCTCATCATTGAACAGACCATATTCATGATGGTCCTGTTGCGTCTTTCAGCAACACAATTAAGTTGGGGAGTTCCAGAAGGAGTGAGATTGGAGATAATTCCATTCTCTTTAATATATTAGTTGAATTCATCTGAGAGGTACTCGCCCACCTCGATCAGATCGAATCCGTTTAATCTTCATATCGGTTTGGTTCTCAACCAAAGCCTTGAATTCTTTGAACTTTTCAAAGGTTTCATATTTATGACGTAATAGGAAGACAAATCCATATCGCGAATGGTCATCAATAAACGTCAAATAATATCGATATCCATTTCGAGTCGCAATACTAAAGGGACCACATACATCGGTATGTATTAGGTCAATAATAGCTTCGCATCTTGTAACCTGGTTATGGAAAGGCATCCTGGTCATTTTACCTTGAATGCAGTGTTTGCAGGTAGGCAAAGGTTGAACCTGTAGAAAATCCAAAGGTCCATCCTTTATCAATCTATTGATCTTATCAACAGATAAATGACCAAGCCTTTGATGCCAAATTTCATTCAAAAGATTTTCATCCTCCCAGGATCTTTTAGGGGTTTTATTTGTGGCTGTAACATTCATGATACATTTGCAAATGCACAATTCATAGTGTCCACTAGAAGTTAAAATACCATCCGCAATATATTTATCATAACGATTTATGAATAATTTATTACAGAATAGGAATGAATATCCACTTCTAACTAATTTAAATACAGATATCAAATTCCTTCTGACTTCAGGTACATAAAGACACTCTTTAAGTATTAGGACTCTACCACTAGATAATGATAGTCGACAGGTCCCGACGACGACTGCTGCAACACTTACATCAGATCCCATCTGGATGACTATCTCCCCTTCTTCCAGATTTCTAGTTTCATGAAATAAATGCAACAAATTAGATACATGAACAGAAGCACCAAAATCAACAAACCAACTTCCTTCTCGTCCAACGAGAAAATCGTTTTCTATGATAAAAGTATATTTCATACCTGCTGGGGCTTTGGGGCTTTACCTTTGTCGACCGACTTCAGGTATTCCGGGCAGTTACGCCTCCAGTGCCCCGGCTTCTTGCAGTGGTGACAGATGTCGGTTTTCTTCGATGCTATCAGTATAGATGCCTTGGAAGATGAGCCAACACCTTGATCCTTCTTCTTTCTCTTCTGAGCCGGGCCCTTCCGAGAACCTTGCTTCCGACCGTGCTTCCCTCTGACCTGTGCAACCATTGCACTTCCAATAGGACCATCTTTCTTCATTACGTCTTCAGCAGACTTTAATGCAGCAAGAAGTCCAGCATTTGTCAATTCCAGTTGTTCATGTGGAATGAAACCACAAAGTTATTAAAAGACTTGGGCAAAGATAGCAGAATGAAATCAGATTGCATGTCTACATCCATGGTTGCCCCAAGAGTTTCCAGCTCCGACAAGTACCCAAACATTTTGAGTACATGTTCATTGACCGAAGTTCCTTCCTACATCTTGCAGCGAACGAGTTCTTTCATAACGTTGTATCGCTGGGTGCAGTTAATGTCACCAAACATATCTTTTAGATTCTGCATAATTTCCTGGCATGTGCTCGTCTCCACATGTTGCTTCTGAAGAACATTAGAGAGAGAACCCAGGATATAGCATCTAACCAAGACATGATCTTCATCATACTTGTCATTGTATGCCTTCTCTTCCTTCGATTTAGGGCTTTCATCCTTGTCTTCTGAGAGCACATAACTTATGCGCTCAGCGGAGAGAACAAGCTCCAAATTACGGATCCAATCCGAGTAATTCAGTCCGGTCAACTGGTTGACCTCCAGAAGCCTGCTTAGTGGGTTCATGGACTTCATTTTCTGAAATTAAGAATGCACTATGTAAGAACATATAATCATACATTCAATTTATGATATTTGATTAAGGCATTTTAAATCAAATTAGTCTTGCTCTGTCAACTATGAAAGTTTATTCCCTTAATCACTTTCAAAGTAAGAGATATACTTACCACTATATCTCAAGCAAGAACTGGGATCTCCTCTTTAACTTTGTCACATCCCAATAATATGAGAATCTGCAACTCCAATAAAGAGAAGTGGGAACACATTCTGCCTTGCAAGTCCAATTTGCATTTCCCAATTCGGTCTTTATCACCCGGGCCCACCACCCCTAAGGTGATGTTGACCCGTCGTTAATTGAACCAACCGTCAACAACAATAGTACTCGCTATGCGCAATCCAATATCGCTCCAATAATACGAGGATCCGATATTGGGGTCACTACGCATATGGCCTTACTCTTTCGAGAAGAAAAGAGCCTGATCCAGATGCGCTTGCATATAGGAGCTGTCACTTTGTACAGGCGTCTCCTATATGCAATCCCTGGCGACGGAAACCCTTCGTCTTGACGGGAGACCATGGATGTCACTTATGTGATCCTCCACCTCTTATTCAAATTTTAATCAATTATCATGAATCATATTCATATAATTAATTCTTCCAAGGGAAATAATGACTCTATTCATAATAGAGTGTTTCAATTGGACATAATTAATTCAATCATATTAAATTAATTATCAATCCAATTCAATCAACAAACTTGATTGTTTTTACTTGAATATATGTATTTATATATGTGGTATTATCTCAAAATATGTATTAATTTGAATTTTAATAATTAGAAAAATACATCATGATCTCTCAGGCATCATTCGTTCCCTACCCGCTGTCATGGCCAGTACCGGCGGGAGTGGGAGGGACCGCAACCGGTGCGACCCGCTACCCCAGTGATCCCCGACTAGATACCATATCCGCTTCGGGAAAAAATAATGCCGAGTCAATCACTTTGTACTTGAGATGATCATCGGTTCTTCAACCGAAATTATACCATATAGTAATAATCAAAATATTTTTGATTATAAAGAAAATTGCTAGACAAATTCCCAATCATATTCAAGCAAGGAGTTTGATGATTGTGTTTCCAATTATGATCTAGATAAAATCTAATCAGTTTATTGGTTGAGACCAAGTCAATTAAAGAAATAATCATCATTAAATATTTCTCAAATATTTTCCATAATTATTTCATAAAATTAGCAATTAATTTCACTAATTGACAATCACATGATTCTTGATTGGGACTGTAATTTCAGCAGTGACCCTTACTAAAATTAACATATCTCAATCAATTTAAATCCAAATTAGACAAAATCAATTTTCAAAGATTGTTAATTTGATTTAGGACAGAATCCAAGTGATGTTTCACGCATTTCGAGGCAGATCAAAACAGTAATTAACTCATTAGTCATGTTAAGATTTGCAGTTCCCGCAACAGTGAATACATGTTCATTAAAACAACCATATCTCGAGCAAACGGAATCCAAATTACGTAAACTCAGATACTATGGTTTCCTTATTTAATGGGGAACAATATTCAAGTGATTAATTCATGTTTAAACATTTTAAACAGGGCCGAATTTATTCACTAAAATAATGTGCTAAAATCTAATGCGACAAAAACTTTCGCAACCTTAACGAACCCAAGTCATCCTCGGTTTGCGGATCGTATCCAAAACCTTCGACCTAAGGCTCTGATACCACTTGAAGGATATGGAATAATCCTCAAGCGCATCACGGAAGCGTGAGCGTCGTATCGAATACGACGAAGAACGACTAGTCGTACTAGTTGTTCTATGCAGCGGAATTTAAATTTTTTTATGTGATGTAACCACATGATCCAAGAACGATTCTCGGATCATTTCATTTCTAACCACAACAAGTATAAAGGAATACCTCTTGAAGCGTGGTTGATCGAGTCTCTACGAAAAGAGACCTCTTGTCTCAAGTCCGATCATCGGAGAAGAAGCTTGTGAGCGCGGGGATGAGTCACGTGATCCTCGCAATCCAACGAGTTGATCCAAGCACGGTGAACTCCTGATCTCATCGTACGAGATCTAATGTCATCTTCGCGAGCGTAGCACTCCAAGAAGATGGAGAACCGAAGAATGTCGAAGCGGCAGCGCGGTGGCGATGGCGTCAACGGCTATTCTCCTCTAGGGTTTGGTGGACGGCCACCAAGGAGAGAGGAGAGAGGTTGGCGTGTAGAAGAAAGTGAGAGAGAGATGTGCTTCAAAAGCATAGCCTTAGAGAGCATGGTACGCCTCTCTATTTATAGGGTTTTAGGATCCATGAATCTCAATCCATGGGACATATAAAATCATTGGATGAGATTGATTTATGTCTAATCCAATGGTCAAGATTGTTGTTGGTAAAAACCAACAACTTATGATTTAATTTAGATCAAATAAATTTGACAATTCAAATATACATCAATCCTAAACTTAAACCAATCAAATAAGGAGACAATCAACATGGAGATTACATCTCCCATGTTATCATAGTGGACGACTACTAATTCCATATAGGACTTGGTAGCCGTCCACATGTTTCCATGCGGAGGCAATCTCATGAGATTTCATGAGATTGCACATCTCCACGGAAATCTTCATTATTTAGTCCAACAACTTTTGTTGTGATTTATTCTCCAAAAATAATTCATAATTACTTTTGAGAATATTGCAATCTTGCCATTGGAAATTTGTGAATAACATTCACAACCTAAAACAAAATATAATTTACAATTTCAATTGATTACACAATGTGTATCCAATACACATTAATAATTAATTAACAAATATAAATTATAATTAGCTCTCTCTAGTACATTACAAATCACATTTATTATATATTATGAATAATTGGATATTGCTATCCACATTATTCATATCCATAATAATTACATCACATTTAATATATTGGATAATTTCCACACACATTAAGATCATGAAATCACATTTAATTATCAATTTCTTAATGCTTAGATCTATGGAATTATTCTTGAACCCTTTCAAGAATAATGCGATTTCTCCGCAGATACTTGGAGATAAGGACATGGCGATTGTATTGTTCCACGTATAATGACATGTATATTGAGATCACATCTCAAATCCAGATCTCAGGGACCTCCCATAGATGCTTGATTAAATCAAGACCGTAAACTTAATCTTCTCATTGTATCTGAATCTCATTCAGATCAATGTCCAATACATGGACTAAGATTAGGTCACTTCTCTACTGAGAGGAGTCACTAAAATCCAAGACTGTTTCATCACTCCCTCAGAATGGAAGCGTCATGGTTATACAATCGTTTATGATCACATCACCCTCAGGTATTCCCAACACCTGTACATCCTTCTGACTGGAAGATCTATGATCATCCTGAAGATATAGATCACTTTTACACTGTCATCTTCAGGGCTTGATCACTAAGTTTCTCATTCTTGGTCATTGGGATTTTGGTATAGATCTTATGCTTTCACAAAACTTATATCTTACCTTCAAATTCATGTCATGCTTCCAAAGCATGACGACCATGCATGGAATATGATCAGTCCCAATACCTCATGAGTGAGCTCATGTCTCCCGGTTCACAAGTGAACATGTATGATCCTATTGAGAGATCGTATTACTCATATGTCCTTACGTGCACACCAGCTCGCCGGTGTATAGACCTTGGTTAGGTCATCAACCTATTGGTCTGCCAAATGTACATACTCAGACATATAGCAACACATCTGTCTCTGGTCAAAGGATGCATGCCTATGTTGTGACAACATTCAACATAGGTCTTTGGTTATCTCGTTCTCGTCAAGTCAACCCATTGACTCAACTAATCTGACACCTCTGAATCACTATTCCCATGTAGTGGACCTGCATCAAGAGGTCAGTCAGATATCAGTCTAATGAGCAAGGATTGTCATCTCCTACTCAGGCTAGAGATCATCACTTAACAATCATTTGATGATGCTTGATGAGTCCTCTATCTAACTCCTTAGATATTCATCCAATCATCAGCCTCTATGATTCAATCAATGAATCAACAGCTGTATGATTATTAAGATAGCCATGGTACATAACACTTATTGTACAGAGGGACCTTATAGTGCATTCAATCAATCTCAGGAAAGGGAGTGAAACATAATCAATAACTTTTATTGATAAATCATTTATTACAATAACATTTATTGCAGGAATGGTTCGTCTCGGGATCACATTGCTAACACTTAACCCAGCTCCAAACTTCAATTTTGTAAAGACAAAATTAAATGTCATAACCATTCTACCTTCTTTATTCTTCTTTTCTTTATTTCCTCTTTTGCATCACTTATTCTCCTAATATGTGTTTGCTAAGGACTAGCAAAGGTAAATATAGGGGGTGATGAGTACCCATTCATTCGTCTTTATTCCTTCAGTTTGTCTTTAAAATCCCTATATAAATACAAGCAAATACATCTAACTTGTACAAATTAAAACATTGTTTGTTGTCTATAAATAGTGCATAATAAATGAATAAAGAAAAAAAATAAAGGAATCAGGGTAAATAATGACTGACCCTAAACCCCGAGACTAAGTCAATATTGACTTGGCCAAGGAGGAATAAAGTAGGGGGACATAAGGGCAATGAAATGCATACAAATGAATACAGACACCTAGAAACCAAAGGTACTTAACACACTGCATATGAACTAATTTACAGTAATTTATACACACCCTTCTACACATCAAATAAAGACAATTTCAATATAAAACATGTACACATAAGTATATAGAAAAATACAAAAATAAATGCAGATAAAAATAACGCACTGTGCAATTAGGACACACAGATGAAAAAGGTGTAAATCGAACTTCATATATCCATATCTTCTCCATATGAACTCAAAATTGACTAAACTCACATTTATTGTACTCTAAATTAAATTATTTATCTAATGAAGGTGGTTTCATTCAAATGGAGTTAAGATATAAAAGTTGGCTTTTTGGGTCCCATTGTATTATATACTATACATTTTCTCATTTAATTCATTCTTTATGTATGTCCTCGATTTATATTTTGTAATATTTGCAAATATTATTTAAAACATATTAAAAATTTAAACATAAAATAAAAGCATTAAAATACATTAAAATAAATAATACATTAAAATATAGGTATGTTATACATATAATGTATATACCCATAATTATTTAAGTATATAAATAAAGTCATAAAAATAAAATAAAAATATGTAAATATTTATTTAAATATATTAGAAATTTATAAAATGTGTACATGTAATAATGAAATTTGGAATAACGAATAAAAACAAAAGATTTAAAATATAGGTAAATATACCTATGTATATACTTGTAAAAATTAACATGTAATAAATAAGTCGGTATAAAAAAAATAAAAATTCCCTAAAAATAGTATATAAAATAAGGAACAACTTTCATGTTTTGAGATTTATTATATAAAATCATTAACTAATTTTTCCCTTTTATTTCTATTTTTATTTGTATTTTATCCTTTTGCAGCTGACGTGGACCAATCAGGCGGCGCCCTAGCTCGCCCCCTCTTGGATTGGTTTGTGCTGTGTTCTTACCTCTTTTCACCCATTTATAGGGCTTGAATCAAGCCCAATATTTGCTTTATTCCTTCATTATATTTTTCACATAATCATTAGCATTATTGTGAATCAAAGATAGACCCAAATCAACCTTTGATTTGTGTGAAAATCCTAATTGAAGACCCCCTCTCGAGCAGATTGTATAAAACCTCTCCTTCTTCCATTTTTGATTTTTTTAATCCCTTCAACCCATCGTAACCCCAGGATTTGACCTAGAGTGTGAGTCCCAATGACAGGAGGAGCTCCCAATCAATTTATGGTGCAGAGAAGGAAGTAGGACGTGATTCAGACATCACCTGAGCACCTCCAGCGGTTCTCAACTCCCGGCCACATCAAGCAAGTGAGATGACTTTTTTATTGTTATTTTCAATTCCTAGGCACATCAGTAGTTTATATTTGCATTTTATTCCTTTTAATTCTATTTATCTTAGCTAGGCTACAACCTCTGTCCGCATGTTCTCAACCGTTTCCTGACACCCTGATCACGCTCACACCTTCGCCCCTTTATCCTCTATCATCTTGATCCACTATCCACCACTGATCTTACACAGATCAGGGAGATCGATGCTCATTCTTCACCCTTCATCGGGGTTCCTTGATGAATCTCAGATTCATCACTCTAAAAGTGATTAATTAAGCTCAAATCCCCAAAATTCATTGGCATTTCTTCATTTATATTGCATAATTAGCATTCATGCATGTATAAATAATAATTGCATTTTATCACTCATAATTGCATAAAATAAGAAGCCAAAAATCTTAGTCCAATTGACCTGTAAAATAGGTTAACTTCTTTGATTTTTAACTAACTCATGCTAACTCCAAACCACCTGAAACTATTCCAATGTGTACATATTACCAACCAGAATAAATGAAAAATACAAAAAATCACTACCATAAATATGCGGACCAGAAACCAAAGCCCAAACTTTAGGATGATCGGACTAAAATGATGATATCTTCCTCATACAGTATCTGATTTGATCCTACTGATTTTGTACTAATATACATTTAAATACCTTCAAAACAAGACCAAGTTCAAGTGAATCGGAGCTCATATGTGAAAGTTGGGTTTTGGGCCTCTTCTATACATTGTGTATTTTTCCTAATTTTGACCTATTATTTTATGTACGTAATTAACTCATTTTATTTCATTTATTTTTCATTTATTTTCTTTGATTAAAGTTTTATCAAAGCACGCAAAAATCCAAATCCAAAATGAGCTTGAAATCAAAGAAACTAAGTGAGTCCGAGTCTTCACTGACTTTCTGCACAAAAGTCCCCTTTCTCGTATTTTATTTTATTTATTCATTTCCCCAATTAAAAAATCCAAAAAAATAAATTAATGTGTAATATTTTTTCCTTAATTTAATCATGTTTTCTTGGATTTCTATATTATTTAAAAATGACAAAAAAATTAAAAAAAATCCAAAAATCAAGGTAATCTATGTAGATAGAGTACCCCAAAAAAATCACTTTGTGCAAATGATCGATTTTGATTTTGGTGTCTTCATGAAAGTTATAGAACTCATTGAGAAGAGCAACTTTCTAAAGAAAATTTTTCTATCCAAGGTCATTCGCTATTTATTTCTATTTTTCATTTTATTTTTATTTTTGAATTTTCTGGTGGTGACACGTAACCGCTCCTGGAGCCGCCATGTGTCACTCAATTTTGGTATTTATTTTTTTATTTTAAAATAAATATTAATTAATTAAAATACAAAATAAAAATAAAAATAAATAAATAAAGCATGTCACATGTCACTCGATTAGCCGTCTGATCGCGGCTGATAGGACGGCTAATCATTCATCTCCTTCATATGCTCATCTCCTCTCCCATTCCAGATTTAGGCGGCAGCGCCTTCTCGAATCTCGCAGCTGCCACCTCACTCCTGATCTCCCCTTCCCTAATAGCCTCACCGGTACTCCGCACATTTCGAGCGACCGCCATCCTCCTCATCTCAGATTGCCTCCCCGTGCTCGTATCTCAATCAAGCGCCACCTTTCATTCTCAGCATTGCTTCAAATCCCATCCCCTGATCTCCGACCTCCCTTCTAGTTCGGGCTGGAGCTTTGCCACTGGCTCTCTCTACTATAAAACCTTGCTGACGCACCACAACAACCTTTACCCGCCGATTACACCATAGAGAGGGGCGCGTGGTGGTGACAACACCACCTCGTCCATCTCTACCCTGGTGAGGTTTGAGGAAGCTCATCCTCATCGCGACGTTGCATCTCTTCGCAGCGTTTGCTCCTACTCCAGACATCCTCCGTTGAGCCTGCCACCTTCCACCACCTACGCCTCTCCACTCCTCCACTATCGACCTCCATCTCCCACTCCTGTTCGCCTCTGCTAGACACCCCCCTCAAATCGCTTTTCCGTCGCTCCATTCGACTATGTAAACAGGTCTCCAGTCATCTGCACTGCCTCGCATGCCTTTTACGATGCTCCTCCATCTTCAAAGCAGGAAGCTGCACTGCCCGATGGAGTCTCCTCTATCCTCATCCCTAGAGCAAAGCCAAAGAACCCCCTCTTCATCGACAATTGGAGCTCTTCACGCCTCAGATAACATGCCTACACCACCCCACTACATCTACCTCATGCCTCCCCGACGTCCGTCGGCCGTGTGTCGGCCACATGAGCATCGCAGTCGAGCCACTACAACCACACACACCCCGCGAGCGATGCCCAGACAAAATCCTCCTCCTTCCGCCAGTACTCCGCCCTTCCCTTCCACCATATGAGAAGACCAAGAACCTCACGTGTCTCGTATGTTAGGTTTGGAGGAGATTTTGCAGAATCCCCCCCATACTTCTGCCTTATTCCAAAAGACATCCGCGTACGTAACCCGCAACCTCCGTTGCGGGAAATTTGCAAGGCGCCCCTAGAATATCCATTAAATCACAAAAGTGACATCAGCCATAGCACATGTCACTTGGAAATTTTGCATCCTGACCCCGTAAGATCTCGGTAATTCCACTTTAGTCTCTCTCTACATTTTTCTATGTAAATTCAATAATTGTAATATTGTAGTGAGACCGTTGTTGTTTATCTGTAATTTGAACAATATCTTCGCATCATTTTATCATTCTAAAAATAGCACTTTGTTCTTCAATTAACTCTCTACATTTTGGCATGATTGTTATATTTTTATCCTCTATGGTTAATTAATAATTAGTATTCTTGCGAAAAATTATTGATTTTACCCATTCCATGCTTAGAAATTTAAAACTAATTAACCACCACTCCAAAAATTGCCAAAAATGCATAAATAATAGATTTAATTTTATTTCACATTGTGCCCAAAATTAATTGCATTTGCATGCATATTTTACTCTATAAAAATCATTTTTGCATATTTCACTAATAAATTTTCAATAGGCATTAAATTCAACATTTTTAGGTTTTGGGATTTTTTTGAGATAGATCATCTAGTGATAGATCTTGGATAACTTTATTCCTTGAAAATAACTAGGTTTAATATTTATTATGATGATATTCACTCTTTTTGCATTCATAAATTTATTATTTATTCATCTTGCATCCAAAAATTTCAAAAAATGTAGTGCATCTATTTCATCATAATTGACAACTTAGCCAAGTTTCATAATTTTTAGACTCTGTTTAATTGAAAATTACATTTTAGTCCTTTAAAATTGGCCTGTATTCGCATTTGCATTCAAAAATTGCATCAAAAATAACAAAAATGTTCCACCTTGAAAACTGCACACAAAATTCGGTAGACATAATCCTTAGTTATTCCTTTGCCTACTTGAGTTCGGCCTTGGGACTTGCCTAAGTAAAATAAACATAAAATCACTTGAATTAATTGTATAAATTTTCCAAGTGATTATTTATTGATTAATTCCGATTACCTGCCTACAACAAAATGACACGTCATTATTTGAAACGATAATTCACGCAGATTAACAGAGGGTTTTCGTGAATAATCAGACGTCGTTGTTGCCGGGGAGGCAAGTGGCTTAGATTTTTGTTTAGAAAATTAATGCTCAGTTTTCCTTATTCGGGTAGTCTGACCCCCGGTTATTCACGGTAAATTTTTCATTTTCAAGCATTTATTTTATTTTCAGCATTTATTTTCTTATTTTATCGTTGATTTTCTTATCATTTTCTTACATTATCTCTCTTATTTTTTATGCGAGGTACATGACGTACATGAAGCGATTTTCACGAAACCAACGTATCTTCACGACCGCCATGCCGCATTAGAATTAAGATTGAGTTGAGTCGTGAGAGAGAGTAGAGTCTAGGATTTTGCTCATTTATAGTGGTGTTCGTTTAGACTCTCGCACACATATACAAGACTCGAGTGGGGCCTGACTTGAGTGGCTCGTAGATTATACCTGCACATACAACTATTAGAGCTTCTAAGATTTTTTTGATTGTGCTCGTAGAACCTAGGACCACACTTCACTTAATTGAGATGCACTTATATGTCGTTCAACTTAGTCAAAAATTCAAATCAATTCTTCCCGGCTAATAGAACTTTCTGATAGGTGTCGTTTTGTCGGCTTGCGTTCATATCATATAATTTTTCAATTCTTGTATTGCATCCCACATGGAGATTGCGAGGAATCACTGTAAGTCTTCTGACTGAGTATCCATCATTGTTTTCCATGTGCATCAACTTTTTCTCAATTTTCTCCCTCGTGTTTTGTCACGTAAATTTTAAAGGAAATTGGGACTGACGGTAGACGTGTATTCTGATCATCTAATTTTTTAGTGAACACCTAATTAGAAATGAGACTGCTAAACCGTTCTGACTAAATTAAACCATAAAATCAAGAATTTTTACGGGAGAGCAACCCCTTCCTTGGATTTATTTATCTGTCTGAGTGAGTGAGAGAACATTTAAGACTAGAGCCCAGCTCCAGAATCTTCGCTCAGACGACTGATTCTATAAAAATGATTAGCTACTTCACAGTGAGGAAATACATGTAGCCGGTAAATGGTCCAGATTTCATCAGTAGAGTGGATGGTTTAAATGAATATGTAAGGCTCCATCCTTAAGTAATGGGTAGCCGTTTTACGGTTCGTACTTACACCCATAATGGCTGAAAGTAGGTGCAACTAGTCGTAAGAATTCATGCCAGTTTTTGATAAATTTTTCAGCACCTAACAACTCGCTAATTCTTTTCCAAGATTGAATTTATAACCAACTAAATTTGAAAAAATAATTGATCGAACACTTGCGGCATTCATTGTGTGAGTTGGTGAACTTGGGGATTGAATTGTGTTTACATTGTTGTACGTGAACTGACTCGAATATCAAAAACCACACAATTATGCCATCACTCTCCTTAATTTAGAAATTAATGTTTCATCTGTTGAGTATCCCGTGCACTTAAAAATTTTCAACCAAGATACATTATGTCATCACATCCACCTTATTAGAAGATGTCGGGAAATTACTCCGAATACCCATCAGATCTCTACTATAAAAATGAATTTATCTCGGCCAACCCGAATCATCTAATCCCTCTTCTATCGAGAATCCTCCAACATTTGCGGGTGACTTTGACCCTCGGATGAATCCAACCCACTCGATCAATTCCAAATCATTTTCCTCTGATCGTTCGACTGAATTCTCCACTTCTTCATATTTCCCACCTCCCCCACCCTTATCTACACGTGATCAACTGCCATCCTAGATTGAACCATCTTATTCCCGATTATTGCTGAAACTCATGAACCATTTAAAGATCAAATCACTTTTGAGACACATGACTGGCTGAGACATCAAATCCAACTATCTTCATTCTTTCCTCACGATCTTGTTGGGACAGGTCCACAATTCACAAAAATACATCCGGACTGGACCTTAGGGAATAACAGGATGCCACGTTCAAACCGGATGGAGCGGCCCACACCTAATGATCAATCATATTAGATTGACCCTAACGATCAAATCTCTATTGACCAACCCCTCTACCACTCCTTCGGTCAGCCTACACATACCGAGGGTGGGACCGATGATATTGATAGACATGATCCCTATATGATTCCACTATAAGTTACTAATCACAATCAAGGACATGGAATCTACTCAACCCAGCATTACATTCCTGAGTCAAGATTTGTTGAGTGTGAAACCTACATATTCCCGCCAACTGAGCAGACTCCTTCCATAATTTCTCAGGAGAGAATTTCAGAAAATAAAAAGCCAAATCACATCTCGGATATTCAGAAAGGATGTTCTCCTAGATCTTGGATAAAAATGGAAGATGAAAAGATTGGATCTCCAGTTGAAAGCCCTGAGGATATTCAGAAACCCATAGACTATGTTCACCCTAGGGATGACTCTGACAGCGACACCTCTGCATATTACTCCCTTAGGGTTGACTCTGGTTCTGACTCTTACTCGGTAAATCAAAACCCCTCCTTATCTACGGAAAGCACCACATCTACACACCACACTGAAAACATCAATAATCAAAATATTAAAAAACATTCAAAAAATCGAAAAACCAGAAAAAAATCATAAAAATTGAAAGTGAAGAGGATTTGAAGAATTTGGATACTGCTCTAAGGGAAGCACTAGAAAAAAGATTTATTTTTGAACTTCCCTTGATACATGCCATTGAACACTACCTCGACCTTAAAAGATTTGTAATGAGAAAATTAATGATGAAAAAGTCAGGCACGATGAGAACAAAGACTAAAAGACATATCTTGTCAATGGATACATCCTTGGTGTTGAGGAGAAAGACCAAGAGCCGTAGAGTGAAGCGATTGCCTTGATTTGACTACGGAATCAAACACACAACATTCACCCATATCAGATGATGATTCACCAATCAACATCCTCCCGACCTCTGTATTTGACAAACTCAAACTGAGGCCTATCAGAAAGATAAGAGAGATCGTTCAACAAGCTGATCAATCTATAAAATGGCTGAGAAGAAAAATTTCAGTCATCATGACATTCCAAGGTGCTCCGCTCAAGGTGGATTTCACAATCACTGATATTGAGCATCAAGGAGAATTCACCTAGTCTCCAATAATTCTCGAAAAGCCGTTATTAGCCTTGGCTAAGGAAACTATTGAATGCGAGACTTGGAAAATTAATTTCACATCATTGGGAGCACTTCAAGGTCAACTAATCTTTGAGGAATCATGATATAATGTAACACACAAAGCCGACAACAACCGTAGGCGTCAAGCGGTATATGAGCCCTTCCCTGCTGCCACAACTGAGATAACGACTGTTGAGCAGACTATTGGTTTAGAGACTCATCTCATCCTTCCATTCCCTGCTGCTGACTTATTATATGGTAATCCTGAAACATATGCATGAGCTAACCCTGAGTCAGGCATGATCTTATCTGAACACCTTGACCAAGTCGATCCGACTCTGGAGTGTACCAACATTAAGATAATTAAGAACAAATACGCGGGACGTGCACTGACAGGGAGGAATATTTCAATGGTTATTCATATGGAGACTCGATTAATAGTTATTCATATGGAGACTCAATTATCAACACCTTACTCCCAAGAGCAACACCTTCGCAAACAACGCGAACTAAATTGTCCATTCTGGTTGCTCCATTATCTAGAAAGAAAGTCACCTTTGACATGTCAGAAAAGGAATGGTCTAATAATTCCTCATCATGTTCAGATAAGGTAGTCCTTATGAGAGAGGTCAGTTCACTGGCTCTGAAGCCCTATCTGAGAAAGCAACCAAATATCGACCCCCGTTGGACAGCTCCATGCCCTCACTATTATTCGTCCAGAGCTGATTCTCCTGGTCTCATCAGATATACCGAAATTATTTCTTATGAGATGACTGAGACTGGAGCTTCAGAGTATTCATCATTCGAGGACGAATCTCTTGACACCAAGACAAAGCGCAACTTGATAAAGCTACTTAAGAACAAGAATATCTGGAGTGCCTCCACCGTCAAGTATAATTCTTCTGAGGATAACTCCGATGATGGTGATGAATCCGTGATTCATCATACTAAAAGATGAAAATAGAATTCCGTTCCTGATTAATTAGCTGCATTTCATCATTTATTTTGCATTTTTACCATTCATGCACTTATTATTAATTTCTGCATTTTAACACTCATAATTGCATTCATAATCATCTTCACATTTGCACCCAACTTCATGCATTTTTAACTAATTCATGCTAATTCCAATTGACTTCAAATCACCTCCATTGTTTACATATTACTAACAAGATTAAAGGGAAAATACAAAAATTTACTAACTCAAATATATGGCCCATGAGACAAAACTCCAATTTCAGACCAGACAATCTAAAACAATCATATCTTCCTCATACATTGTCCATTTAGCTCTACTCACTTTTAAAGTAATACACATTCCAAGACCTTCAAAATAAGACCAATTTCATAAAATCAGAGCTCATATATGAAAGTTGGGTTTTGGGCCTCTTTTGCGTATTTTGTGTTTTACCTGTTTTCGACCTGATATTTTATGTACATAATTAACCCTTTTACTTTTATTTCTTTTTCGTTTGCATTCTTCGATGAAAGTTTTAATAAAATCCACAAAATTCCAAATTTAAAATTAAGACTGAAATCAAAGAAATTGACCGAGTCTGAGTGTCCTTTGTGAGTTTGTGCAAATATCTTCTATTTTCTTCTTTATTTTCTCGTATTTTCTTATTTATTGAAAATCCAAAAAAAATATATTAATGTGTTCTATTTATCTTTGATTTTATCATAATTTTTTCTCAATTTTTCTCTTGATAAAAATCACTAAAAGAATTACAAAACCCCAAAAAACAAGGCATTCTATGTACACGGAGTACCCCAAAACATCGTTTTGCACAGATGACTTCTTTTGCTCTTGGTCTCTTTATGGAAGTTTTAGATCTCATCGAGACAAACAATTTTTATGTTGAGAACTTTTTGATCCGAGGTCATTTGATATTTCTTCCTGATTTATCTTTGTCTTTTCATTTTCGATTTTTCTTAACTTGACACTTGGCAGCTCCTGCAGCCGCCACGTGTCACTCATTTTTTAACCCTTTTTATTTCGTTTTTATTAAAAACATATTTCAAAAAATAAAAAATAATAATAAATTAATTGAAAAAGTCTCCTATTCCTCTCATCTCATGTGCCATGCATGTGAGGCCTTTTCCTTCCTCCTTCCTCGATCAAACCGCTGCCCCAACCACCTCCGCTCCTCCTCTTATGAGATGCCTCCCTCCAGTCAACCAACCTCCCCTTTGATCTCTCCACCGGCCAACCAGCCTTCGCCTACCCTTATCTCCTACGTCTCCCACCTCCCTATAAAATCCATTGAAACCTTCCCTCATTTCCTCATCCGCCATTATCTACATACACACAAGAGAGGGGGAGAGAGCTCGAAGCGAGGGTGGTGATAGCCCCTCCCTTCTTGAGCGAAGAAATTCCAAGGGTGATCAAAGTAAAGTACATATTTATATACATTTATGCAAATTTCTTATTTCAGATAATCCTTACTTAAACCCACTCAATACTATACTCAATAATAACCAGTAAAATATCATGGATGGGATCCATGATTAAGATATCGTACTTGCAATTGGACACATATTGTATATGGTTGCAATGTGCAAGTTTCCTCGTAATAATGAGGAATGCCAATTATAAATATAATAGGACTTCAACCCTAGGGTTTTATGTCTCTATAGTCCTGATCTCTCATCGAATGTACTTTGAAAGTGGCATGTCGATGATGATCGTAATTGTCAAATAATCTTTATAAAATTCTAAGAAAATATTCTAGAATACATATGTGATCTCAACATTTAATCATGAATGACATGGTTCATTGTATTGTGTAGAATGGTGGCTCTATAAGAGATGATGTACTCGAAATATTTGAGTACCTACCTGAACCTAAGTCTTAAGAGTTAAAATGTATGTAGATATGATGAGTGTCATCATTCTACTATCTATATCCTTGTCTTTCATGAAGCTCCATAATATTCATATTATATGAATTAAATGAAGCATGTATAAATGTTGTAATACTCTTACATTGAATTCTTTTGAATTCAACATAAGAGATCCTTTGTCTTAAGCAATGGTTATTTATAGATGAAGGGAGCGCAGTGGAAGCATGGGTTGGACCCAAGGGAGAAGGAAAGTCAAAGAGTTGACTGTACTTTTGTGACTTCCATGTGACATCCAAATAGTTGGATGAACGCCAATACTTCAATTAATCGATGTACTGATAGTGTGACTATCTAGTCTATCTAGGATCCTTAGAAAAGGACTTGGATAGTGCATCGAAATAATCTACATCTACATATAATCATTGAAATTAACTTTCTTATTTGATAAGATCAAAGTCTAATAATTGGATCGCATTCTTCTAATAACATTTGCAATTGGTTGCATATGTTTTAGAAGACTGGAAAATTTGATCTTAAGGTTTAATAGTCATCCACATGCATATTGATGCAATTATTGCAACGATCTCTATTGGATATGAAGACTTCATATTTTCATTGGGAGAGTCCATAGTCAGAGAATGTCTCAATGACCTAGATATTTGAACAAATATGAATTCTGAAATTTACCTATTATAAAGAGTTATGATGGATATACTTCAGATAGTAATCTAACATCTAGTGGACTCTACTAAATTAGAAAATTAATTAATAGTTCATTAACATTTCTAATACTGAAATTAAACCTTAGAAGATCAATAGGAGGATGAAGATCATTTGATAATGATCAGGCATCGAGTCTTGGACATGAGTTTATTGATGAAATCAATAGATAAGTAAGAAATTAAACTTTAGAGTGTCTAAAATTTCAAATCTTACATACTTGTGAATATTGTATTCAAAAGTAGAAAATGTCCAATGTACCCTTCTTTGAGAATGGTGTTAGATGCCAAGGTATTCAAGATCTCTTACATATTGATGTATGTGGATCATCTATATCAAGATAAACATTGATGATATGCGATATCATTAGATGATTATTCGTGATATGAGATTTCTTCCCTTCACCTTAGAAACCTTTAAATTATTCAAAAAATAATTCATAATTTTGGTTTCAAACAAAAGTTTGAAGGAAGATGAAAATGAATTTGATCTAATCTAGGTAGCTTGTACCTATGAGATGAATTCAAAGAATATGTTATGTAGAAAAGAATATCATTCCTATCTCAATCCTCCTAATAAACCTAAACTCAAAAGAGCTGTAGGGAGATACAATTGGATCATGTGTGACATGATATGATCAATGATGAATCTTAGCATAATTACCTCTTAGTTTCCAAGGTATATGTAGTAGAGACTAAATATATATCTTTAATAAGGTTCCATGCTAGTAAGCTGGAATCTAGCACAAGAGAGTGCTACTTCATTAGAAAAATAAAGGATGGTATTGGATACCTACTTTATGACCTTGAGATTCTTAAAGGATTTCATCGCTAAGGATATGATTCTTATATGATGACTGTCTTGAGAATCAAGATGAACATGAAGTGAAGGAACTCATTTAATTTTGAGAAGATGATGAGGCTCCTGAAATCAGAAACTAAAAGGACAATTAAAGATGAAACACTAATACCTCTTCAAATGAGTTTGAGGATGGATTCCATGTGTCAGAGAAATCTGACAATGAGGTTACTTCATGTGATGAAGCCTCTGAAGATCATGACATTGAATGATGGATGTTAGCAATAAAAGTCTAAAGTAGACTTCATATACAAACGTTGTATATGGACCCTATATGGTAAGACCAATTAAGGTGTAAATGGATCTTCAAGAGAAAGAGGGAACCTGATGAGAAAATAGAGACCTTCAAAGCATGGTCCGTATCCACAAGATACAAGCCGAAGAGAAGACATCGTTGGCGATGAGACTTGCTCTTCAGTGACCATGCTTAAACCCATCAGAATATTGCTGACTATAGCTATACAACTTGACTATGACATATTCATGATGTGAGTCAAGATTGCATTCCTCCATGAATACCTCTTTGAGGATATTCACCTGAAGTAGCCCCAGGGCTTCATGATTGAGGAAAGCAAGGTGTGCAAGCTGAAGAACTCCATCTATGGACTCAAATAAGCTTCTTGTTGTTGGAACATTGGATTTGATGAAATTATAAATGTTATGATTTCAGATAGAATCTTGATGAACCTTGTGATGCTTAGTGGGAGTGACATTATGTTCAACATGATAAATGTAGATGATATCCTAATCATTTGGAATGATATAAGGATAGTAATAAGTGTTTTATAGACTGGCTATTCCATACCTTGAGATACGATCTCAAGGATACCTCTTGGATCTTAGTTCTGAAGATGTTCAGAAGAAAAGAAAAGAGGGTATTGGGATCGTCATATTAGTGGTACACCGTGGACATGCTCCAGTTAGGAAATTCCAAGAAAGTCTTCTTTCCCTTAAGATATGGTACTAACCTATCTAAAAGGGATAACAACTTAAAGAGTTGAGGAAGTGAATGCTAAAACTGGTTGCCCTTATGCATCAGTTATAAGAAGCCGAGTGTATGCTAGATATGTACAAAAGCCAAATGTCTACCATGCAGTGGGAGTAGTAAACTGTTACTAGTCCTACTATGGAGATAAAATACTTGATTGCAGTAATAATAATATCTTCAAAGATGGCAAGACTTTAGAGATAGTGATTTCTAAGTCTTATCTTCAAGAAATTAAGACTTTGTAGATGGAGATCTAAAAGGTCTTAACTACGAATACCTTAGGAGATAGAGATCTCCAGGAATAAGGGTATTCTGATAAGGATAATAGAAATTATGTACTGGTTATAATAATTATTGAGGTGTAGTGTCAAGGACACTGTGACTGACATGACTGAGTATTGGTTGCACAAGATGCAACATTCTCATTGGATGCGAACACTGTCACTAGGAGATATGCAAGTATCGTAAAAGGACTTGGCGTAGTCTCTTGGGAATAGAGTGACTGATCAGCTTACCTAGCTATTTTTATAAATAGCCAATAATTGTCACAGGAGTGTGAGTTTAAATGATTAGCCCATTAATGGCTCTTTAGGATAGTGGGAGATTGTTGGACATGCGAGCCCACGACGAGCCATTATGCAATAAATGTTATTGCGAATATCATTCCCTGATCTGGAATGAAGAATAAATAATTTGCATAATAGGTCCCTTAGTACAATTAGGGTTATGTACCATGGCCATCATGATGATCATACAACTGTTGATTCAATTATTGAATCATAGAGGCTGGTGCTATGATGAATATCTAAAGAGTTAGATTGATGACTCATCAAGCACCATCAAATGATTATTAAGAGAGGATCTTCAGCATGAGTAGGAGATGACAATCCTTTCTCATAAGGCTGATATCTAACCAACCTCTTGATGCAGGTCCTCTGCATAGGAATAGAGATTCAGAGGTGTTAGATAAGTTAAGTCAAAGAGTTAATTTAACGAGATTGAGATAACCAAAGTCCTATGTCGTATACTGTCACAATATAGGCACGCATCCTCTGACCGGAGTCAGATGTGTTACTATATGTCTGAGTATGTATATTTTGCAGACCAATAGGTTGATGACCTAATCAAGGTCTATACACCGACGCGTTGGTGTGCATGCAAGGGCATATGAGTAATACGATCTTTCAAAGGGATCATACATGTTCATTATTGAACTGGAGGACATGAGCTCATTCAAGAGATATTGGGAAGAACAAATTCCGTGCACGATTGTCTCGCTTTGGAAGCTTGACTGAATTTTTAGGTTAGATATATGCTTTTGAAAGTATATGATCAACACCTGGGCTTGTATATGCTTTTGGAATGTATATGATCAATACCAAATCCCAATAGTCAAATGAGAAACTTAATGATAAAACCCTAACATAGACAATGTAAAATTGATCTTATACATCGGATTTATTCCGGGTCTTCCAGTATGCAAGATGTACATGTATTAGGAATACCTGAGGGTGATGTGATCATAAATGGTTGTATAACCATGACGCTTCCATTCCTGAGGAGTGATGAAATGAGTCTGGATTTTAGTGACTCCTCTCAGTAGAGAAGTAATGTGATATTGGTCCAAATGTTGGACATTGATCTGAATGTGATTCAGATGCAATGAGAAGATTGAATTCACAGTCTTGATTTAATCAAGCATCTATGGGAGGTTCGTAAGATCTGGATTTGAGATGCGATCTCAATATTCAAGTCACTATACATGGAACAATACAATCACCCTTTCCTTATCTCCAAGTATCCACGGAGAAAGCACATTATCCTTGAAAGAGTTCAGGATAATTTCATTGTTGATATATGTATCCGAGCAATGAGAAAATGGGTAATTAAATGTGATTTAATTGTCATGAATAATATAAATTTGATTCATATTATAAGGAGAGTTATCTTAAATTATTAAATATGATTTAGTTATCGTGAATAATATGAGTTTGATTCATATTATAAAAAGAGTTATCTTAGATAATTAAATGTGATTTGATTATCAAAGATGTGAATAATGTGAATGTGATTCACATCATTTGAGCACATGAGAATAAAGATCCGAGATGATTAAATGTGATTTAATTATCATGGATATGAATAATGTGGATAGCACTATCCATATTAATCATTAAATATATATATTATAATTGTGATTTATAATATATAAGAGAGAGCTATTTGTAATTTACATTTGTTAATTAAATGTTAATGTTAATTGGATTCACATTGAACATTAAATTGAAAATGTAATTCACATTTTATTTTAGGTTGTGAATGTGATTCACAAATTTCCAATGGCATGATTGCAATGTTTACAAAATAAATTGGATTTATTTGTGAAATAATTTGCAACAAAGGTTGTTACAAATATTGGAGAGAATCATAAGATAATGTAATCTCATGTAATAAGGAAGAGAGATCCACCTTCCATATAGGAAGAGTGGACGGCCACAATTCCTACAAGGAATGTGGTGGTCGTCCATCCTCCTTATTTAATGAATATTGATTTAATATAAATCAAATTATATTCAATATATATTTTATTTAATTAAATTAGTTATTTTTGTGTTTTATAACAACAAAATCATGGTCATTAAAAGAAACACAAATCAATGTGAGCCATTAGATTTGTATTGCCCATGGATTGAGATCCATGGATCCCAAAATATTATAAATAGAAGGGCACCCCTTGCTCTTCATGTACTAATGAAACATAAGGCTCTCTCTCTCTATGTCATTCTCTACACGCCCTCTCTCTCATATGGCCGTCCACCATGGAAGCCCTAGAGAGAGTCTTCATTGACGCAGCATCGTCGTTATGCTGCCGGATCATTTGCTCATGGATATCCATCTCCTTCAGCGTGCCTCGCTCGTGAAGAAGACGTTGGATCTCGTGTGTCGAGATCAGAAGATTCGCTACTTGGATCATCAACATGGATTGCGAGGAGCACATATTTCATCAACACGCTCGCAAGTGTCTCCTCCGTCGGATCGAACTTGAGACAGGACGTCTCTTCGTTTAGAGACTCAGTCACAACCATGCTTCAAGAGGTAACCCTAATACTTGTTTGTGGTTTAGATGAAATGATCTGAGAAGTGTTCTTGGATCATGTGGTTGCATCGCATGAAAAAATTTTAATTTCCACTGCCTCGAGCAACTAGTGCGTCTAGTTGCTCACGATCGCATACGATGTGATCCTAACGCTTCCGTGATGCGCTTAAGGATCTCCTCATATCCTTAAAGTGGTATCAGAGCCATAGGTGGAAGGTTTCGGATATGATCCATAAACCTAAGGTCACTTGGGTTCGTTAAGGTTTGCGAAAGTTTTATTACATTTCATTTTCGCATCTCTGTTTTGTGATATTTTTCAGCTCTGTTTAAACTATTTAAAAAAGAAATTATCAATTGCATTATGTTTTCTATTAAATAAGAAAACTGTAGGATCTGAGTTTGCGTGATTTTGAATCCGTTTGCTCAAGTTATGATCAAATTAGTGAAAATATATCCACTATTGCGGGGATTGCCAATCATGACGTAATTAAGGAGTTAATTACGATTTAGAATTGCCTAAAAATGAATTTGAATCATGTACATTCTGTTGTTAATAAAATTAGCAAACTTTGAAAATTTATTTTGCTTAATTTGGATTTAAATTGATTGAGATATGCTAATTTTAGTAAGTGAGGGTCAATGCTGGAAATTACTTTCCTAATCAACAACCCTGTGATTGTCATTTAATCAATTAGTGAAATTAAATGATTTAATTTCCTGGAATAATTATTGATAAATATTTGTGAAATATTTGATGATAATTATTTCCTTAAATGATGTTTCCTTAACCAATAATTGATTAGATATGATCTAGATCACAATTGCTTACATAATCTACTTTCCAACAAACAAAGTTGCTTGAATAGGATTGGGGATTTGTTTAGCAAATCTTCTTATAATGTTTATAAAAAATGTTTTGATTATTATTATATATGGTATAACTTCGGTTGAAGAACCGATTATCATTTCAAGTACACAATGATCAACTTGACATTATCCTTTCCCGAGGTGGATATGGTGTCTAGTCGGAGAGCGTTGGGGCAGCAGGTTGCACCATGTGCAGTCTGTCCCACTCCTATCGGTACTAGCCATGCCAGCGGTTAGGGACCCAATAATACAGGAGAGATCTTGGTGTATTTTTCTAATTATTAAAATTCGATATAATACGTATTTGAGATAATACCATAATTTAAGTAATAATAAAGAATATTTGTTAAATATTGATTGGATCATTAATTTAATATGATTAGATTAATTGGAATCCAATTATAAAATTAAGACACTCTATTATGAATTGATGTGTTATTTCCCTTGGAAGAATTAATCATGTGAATATGATTCATGATAATTAATTAGAATTTGGATATGATATGGAGGATCACATAAGTGACATCCATGGTCTCCCGTCAAGGCGAAAGGTTCCATCGCCAGGTAGTGTATGTAGGAGACGCCTGTCCGAAGTGACAGCTCCTGTATGCAAATGCATTTGGATCGGGCACTTCGCTTCTCGAAAGAGTAAGGTCGTATGCGTAGTGACTCCAATATCGAGTCCTCATATTATTGGGGCGATATTGGATTGCGCATAGCGAGTACTAATCATGCTGATGGTTGGTTCAATTAACGACGGGACAATATCACCTTAGGGGTGGTGGGCTCGGGTGTTAAAGACCTAATTGAGAGATGCAAGTTGGACTTGCAATGCGGAATGTGTTCCCGCTTCTTTTTATCTGAGTTGCAAGTTCTCATATTATTGGGATGTAACAAAGATAAGGAAGGAGATCCCAGATCTTGCTTGAGATATAATGGTAAGTATATCTCTTACATTGAAAGTGATTAAGAGAATGAACTTTCAACATGGATTGCGAGGAGCACATGTTTCATCAACACGCTCGCAAGCCTCTCCTCCGTCGGATCGGACTTGAGACAGGAGGTCTCTTCATTTTGAGAATCAAGACTCAATCGCAACCATGCTTCTAGAGGCAACCCTAACACTTGTTTGTGGTTTAGATGAAATGATCCGAGAAGTGTCCTTGGATCATGTAGTTTCATCGCATGAAAATTTTTAATTTCCGTTGCCTCGAGCAACTAGTGCGACTAGTCGCTCTCGATCGCATACGATGCGATCCTCATGCTTTTGTGATGTGCTTAAGGATCTCCCCATATCCTTCACGGGTAGTCGATGCCCTCGCCTTCATCGATGCCAGCAACCTTCCCTTGCGACTGATGTACTAGCCACAGGCCACTTGCAGTACCATCCTCCTGCCGTCGCTGTGCGTTGCCCTAGAAAGCGGCCCCCTACGACGTGCGAGCGACGCATGCCACCTCGTTGTTGTCGTGTCCCCACGCGAATGTGTGCGATGCCACCAAGACAACACCTCCAGAGATCGCGGAGATAGAAAAAAAGGAGGGCAGGTCCTCACGTGGGAAAGACACTCCCTTATGGGGATAATTTCACGGACCCCCCCCAGATCTAGGGAATTACATTGAAGCCCCTGCCAATTTGTGACTACGTGCGGCGTACGTGCACCGTGAAGCATTTGCAGAGCAGGTCCCTTCTGATTTAGCAATTCACACTGAAGCCCCTGTCCAGAAGCTCACACGTAATGCATGTGACTCTGGAGGAAATTGCATAAAAACCCTCTCAATTATTGGTAATTGCATTTCAGTCATTATGCAAGCTTATTATGGTAATTTTATTTTCTTTATTGCATAGAGAAACCTGGAGTTGCATATTTATTTGAACTATAATTCATCATCATTTTATTCTTCTAGAAATTGCACATTAGTCTACAATTAATTCTCTACATTGTGGCATATTCATGATATTTTTATTCTCCACGGTTAATTAATTAATATTATTCTTGTGATAATTTGCATAGTTTACCTGACTTGTGCTTAAAAAATCATATTTAATTAACCATAGCTCTGAAAATTTCCAAAAATTCACGGATCTTAGAATAAATTGATAGTAAAATTGTACCCAAAATAATTTCATTTGCATGCATAACTTGCTCTAGAAAAATCACTTAGTGCTTTTCAATAATTCATTTTTAATAGGTACTAAATCCAATATTTTTAGATCTAGCATTTTTCTGAGATAGAACACCTAGTGATATATCTTAGATAATTTTTTTCCTGAAAATAATTAGATTTAATATTTATTATAATTAATTATTGAAAATCTCATTGTCTGCATTCATAAATTCATTATTTCTTTATTTTGCATCCAAAAATTCCAAAAAAAACATAGTAGCCTAATTTCATCGTATTTAACATTCTGGCCAAGTTTGAGGATTTTTGGAATTCATTTGATTGAAATTTACTTTTTGGTCCCTGAACTTCGCCAAATTGCATCTCATTTATTACTTGCATTTAAAAATACCAAAAAAATACCTCTTCGAAAATCTAATTTCTTGATTGACTTTAAATCAACCTAAGGAGACAGTTGCCTCACTGAGTTTAACCTTGGACTTATCCAAGTAAAAAATATAACCGCTTGCTTTAATTGACACATTAATTAAATTTACGGTTTTTTTATCAATATGAATTTATCCGCCAACAACACATTGAAACAACATAACTCAAAAGGATTAAATTGGGGTTCGTCAAATGGTGCTATTGCCGAGGAGGCACGGCTTAGGTTGTTTTTAAGAATATCAAGTTTTTAGGTTCTCTATCCCCGTGTAGTCTAGCCCCTGATTTTTCTTGTAATTATTTATCCAGATCCCCTTATTTTCAGTATTTTTCCTTTTATTTTTGTATATTTTTCTGTGAACCTCTCTCTAATATTTGATCTTCTATTTTTCGTGCGAGGTACCTGATGAATCCCCGATTCTCACTCTTTATTCTTTTATTTTGGCTATTTATCTTAGCAAAACAACACAAAAATACCTATAAATACAATAACATAGCATTTAGCATGCATTTGTTAAATTTGCATAATTAGCTTGTTTTTGTGCAAAAATAAAAGAATAGAGGAAAAGAAAAAGGGAAGAAGGAATTTAGAATAAATACAAAGTGATCCAAATCCGAAGAGAAGGTCAAGCCTTGACCTGATCGCCACATAAAATAAGTAGAGAAAGATAGGGTCAGTCTTGTGTTGTACATATCACCTTGTATATATTTCTAAAAATAAAATAAAAATCTAAGTAGATAAATAATTATTTTTGATAAAATAAAACTAAATCGTTATTTTTACCTCCTTGTATACATTCCTAAAAATAAAATAAAAATAAAAATCAGAAAATTTAAATAAAAATAAAAATAAAAATAAAATTCCTCTTTCATTGTACAAAATACGTGTATGAACACACCATCCCCTATTTATTCTATACATGTAAATAATTCATAAAAATAAAATAAAAATAATTTTATATTCCTAATTGTATGCTGAAAATGAATAAAATATAATTGGGGTATTTGTATAAAAATGATAAAACAAAATTAATTGTACATAATACATAGGTATATTATACATGCATATCTATATATTGTACCCTAATTTATTTATTTTTTAAATAATTGAAAATCACAGAAAAATTCTTTGAAAAATAAAAAATATTTTTATTCATTTTTTAATTTAAATTCATTTATTATTTTTAATATAATTATCTTTATTTTTCTCATCTATTTTGTCCTGTAGTGTGTTTTGTCTATATTCCAGTCCCCCTATGATTGAGCCACCTCGGATTGTTGACTCCAGTCAACTGGTCCCCCGGGTGCCATTCGCTAGATCGAGTTTCACCCAGATTTCTCTCAATTTTAGCTACTCGATCCGAACGCCGTTCTCCCCGATTCCTAGCTCCGAATACGAGGCTCGGATCCCTAACCTTCGCCCGACATTCTCCTCCTTGATTCGTGCCACGGTTCACGGGTCGCGCATCCTCCATGTCGGACCCTCACACCTATATAACCTGGACCACCCCCACCTTTCCCTCCATCTTTTGTCTGCTCCACCACCACCTGCCTACTGGCCTACCTTTCCCAGAGTGACAACGAGTGAGAGGGAGTGTGTGGGAGCCGTTTGAAGCATACAAGCCCTAGGTCCGGCAAGCTTCAAACCTCAGCTCCGCCGCGAGGAGCCAAGCCTCTGGCTGCGCCAACCATCAAGGCCAAGACCCCCGTTGACGTTCGTCTGCAACCCCAGGCGCATATCTTCCATCTCAGGTACCCCCCCTTACGCTTCCATTTTTCATTAAATCCATTGTTTCTTCGTCGAACAAAGTATCGCCGGTCATCCCCTATTCTTCGTATTTCCACCGTATTCCAACCCCTCATACACCTCACTTCAACTCCTTATCATTGCAACATCCGCTCCGCAACCCACCACGAGGATTCAACCATTGGGCTGGAGACCAATACAGGTCGAATCCTCTACTCGTCGGAGACCTACTCATTCACCCCCACCTTCTGCCTTCAGTTACTTATGGCACTCTAACCCGTGCCGGAGCCATCCTCTGAGTAAGACCACTTCTCCTACAGGGTTGAAGTGCCAGTAGACTTCATATGGAGGTCCAGGACAACACAGGAAAGCTCGAGGTCATTCGAGCACCCCCAGGACCCTCCTCGTGGTCCTGGGCCCTTTTGAGCCATCCTGCATCTGCGGAGATTCACTGCCAATCTCTTCTATAGTCCAACAGCTCGAGAGGATGTCGGAGATGCATGCTAGAACCGATTAAAACTCGCCTCCGGCGAAGTCTTTCCTGATCTTCCAAACGCCTTTTACGTCGTCTGATCGAAGGCCGCCTCAGTTCTAATCCGAGTCGTTCCTCTACGGGAGGCCTTCCACCGTCAGATCGATATGAGGATCTCATCTGCGCCCTCCATCGCCGAAGTGTTACCTGTGCAGCCCAGCCGTCCGATCATAGACGTCATCGACCGTTGGATCACATTTAATAAAGGGTAAATTTTACTTAGGCCCTTTCTGTTTTACTTTTTACTGTTTAGTCTTGTAAATATCTGTTGTAGTTTAAAATAGTTTGGTTATTTTGCATGTGGACCCTTGCTATTTCCAGTATTAGGATTTTAGTCATGTTTGAGTGATCTCATGTGTTGTCTCACATGCAATTTTGGTGTATTTGGATGTTCTATCCTAGAATATATACATGTTATGCTTTGAGTAGAACTTTCTGATATTTGCAAATATACCCATGTGCGTGGTGTATTACGCATGTGTTCTTATTATGTAGATATTTTGCATTATTCACTCAGAGATTTTTATATGTGTTATTAATTGGCCTGTAAAATTTTTGGTAATTGCAATTATGTCCTTACAAACTGTGTGTTGTGTTTTTAATCAAATAATTAAGCCCAAAAATTATATAAATAATATTATTAACTCTTGCTGACACGTATTATTTATCATGATTTTTGGGATTAATTTTATTGGATCTTTTATTTTCTAAGAATAAAAAACTCATAAAAACATTTTTGTCTATTTTATAAAATACATAGAAATTATAAAAATTGTGCTAAAAATTCCAAAAAAAAATTAGTGTTTGTTTGTGTGTGCTTTACTTCCAGTACCATTTTTGTTGCAAAAATCATCATAAAACCTCTAAAAATCTAAAAACTCCAAAAAAAACTTATAAAAATCATTAAAAATTCTAAAAAAACAAAAAAATAGTATTTCTGTTTATGTTTTTAGACATTTTTATTTACTTTCTCATAAAATTCACAACCATGTCATTGGGGTACTTTAACTATTTTTAATTTTCAATATTGACCTGGTTGCACACTGTTTGTGTTTTTAGCTCTTGTTTTATTTTTATAAAATCCCAAAAAATATCAGAAAAACTCGAGAAAATTATCAAAAACTCCTGAATATTTGAAAAACACAAAAATATGTTTAGTCCCGATTTTTGAATATTTTTAGCCTTAAATAAAAATCTTCAAAGCTTACTTGTATGCTTTAGTTTCTTATTTGCTTATTTTTGGTCTCTTATTTAAAATATAAAAATTTGCAAAAGTTAAAATTTAATAAAAAAATGCATTTTATGTTCAGATTTCCGACTACTTCGAAGGTTTCTCGTGCGCCTTGAGTTTAACCCTGGTCACTATACCAGGTTAAATTAAATAGCGGAGACCATTGCATTATTTTTATGCTTTGATTGTTTGATTTGAGTGGATCTCTACTTTTCTTGATTGAGCCTTGGCCTGCTAGTTAGGGTCGTAACGACCCTTGTTTATCTGATTTCCTAACCCTAGTTGGTGGGTCGCTCATCAGAATGGCGCCGTTGCTAGGGAGTATGGTTTAGAAGTCGCTTTTCAGCCTTTTGTCTATTTTATCTCTATCTATTATAACTGTTTTCTAACATTTTTCCTTCTTTGCTTTTTGTGCGAGGAACCGCTCGAGGATACTTTAGAGGAGACCCGTACCCGAGGAGGAGCATGAGGAGATTAGTTTAGATAGATAGAGTAGAATTAGAATAGTTTTCCATTTCAGCAGACTCATTTATTGTTGTAATACTTCCTTGGACACTTCTCTCTTAGACTTATATCGGAGTCTGTTTCACCGAGCACCTGTGTGCTCGGGGGACCTTACCGTATTTTTCGTTGGTTTTGATTTTGTCGCATTTTTTCTATTTGATTCCCGGAGAATTTGACCCCTAGACTTAGGATTTTTCTTGATTGTGATGTAAATAACTTAAGGCCCGATCCCTAATTATTAGCTTGCACCTATAGTTCGTAATTAGACCTTATTAATAATTCAAAATAAAAAGGTAACTTGATTGATTGAGAGGTCATGTGCCACCGAGGTCGTATACAGTGCGCGTAGGATCCGTTGTGGCAGACATCGATCGACATCTGAGACCGGACATCGATCTCTCTTTCTGATTAGTTAACTATTATTCTTCACGATCATTAGAAATCGCTCGTCTTAAGGTCATTTTCTTCATGCATCATTTAGATTAATTTCAATTTTGTCTTTTAATTTATGCGTGGATCACCCTGCATGTAGAGTGATGGAGTCATGTATGCATCTCTTACTTTGCATGCATCATCGTGTTTGATCGCGTATTGATTTTTTCAACTTCTCCCCTTGTTCTTGGACTTAAAATAAATCAGGAGATCGAAACATTCGTTAGGCATTGCTTTTATTTGAAAAATACATAAAAGGTGAAAATCATAAAATTGGGACCGTTTAAGCAAACTTGACCCTAAAAGACATCTCACTTAAAAATATTTGTTTTGAGGAGAGCCACCCCCTCATTGGTTGGTTTGCTTGAGCGAGAGAGTGACCCTCACACTAGGATGGAGCCACATCTGAACTTCCATTAGACTATTGGTCTTGGGGTTAGTCGTTCTCCAGTGAGGATCACTTCAGTAACCAATAAAGCAGACCGCGGCATCCTTTCCAGATTGAATTGATCGGGTAGCCGGTAAATGATTCGCAATTCATACAGGCTGGGAAAGATCTAGCTTTGGGATCGGGCCAGTCTCTTGGGAGCATCGATTTCCTACCAGTTCGCCTAGTCGCTCTGCAAGACTGATTTATCACCTAAAATAAAATCGACAAGATAATCGTCCGATCCTTTATGGTCATCAGCTCTCGTGTTGAGTAGGTGAATTGGGGGGTTTGACTGTTGATCTTGTTGCTTTCCAGATCTCATCCGCACTATTCCCACATCACAATGATGGGCCGGAGATCCCTTAGACTACTGATGAATCTCCATTTCATCACCTTTATTCTATCATTTTGGCCTCAAAAACCCCAGCAAATGCATGTAAATAGCATCAATGTGTACATAATAGCATTCATTATTCATGTGTATTAATTGTATATAAAATAAGGTTTTTAATGCCAAAATTATAGAATAAAGATAAGAAAAGAAAAAGGAATAAAATATTGCAAATATTTTATGACCCTAACCCCGAGACCAAGGCCAGCATGGAATTGGTCGACAAGGAATAAAGTAGGGGGAGATAAGGGCCAGTATACAATAAATACTTCATTTATTAATTCATTTATTCATGCATTTTTTGCACCTATTTTGTACATAATTATTTATTCATCAAATAAAGAAACTTTGTACATGAAAGTTGTAGATAATAATGTAAATAAAAATACAAAATTGAGTTTGTGTAAAAACAATACCCAGTGTACATTTTATACACAGAATAAAAAGCCAAAATCTCAACTTCACAGACCCATATCCTGCAAATAAAAACTCCAAATCACCCAAACTCACCTTTAATTGTATATAGCATTCCATAAACTATTTTATAAAATTGGTTTCATAATTTTTGGAGCTCATATGCAGAAGTTAGGTTTTTGGCCCTTCTTGTATATAGGACTGATTAAAATATTCATTTTATTAAGTATTTATTATTTGTACAAAATCATATTTTTAGAATTTTGTAAATAATGTATATAATGCATGTACACATTAAAAATAGAAGGAAACCAAAACTAATTTGTAAAATAAAATGAGTCCATAAATTCATAGACACTACACCTATGACATGTACCTATCTATCAATAAAAAGGGTTTTAATCCTTGAATCTTTTGCTCTTCTATATTTTTATAATAATATATACATTATACATAACTCATTAAAAATACAAAACTAAAATAAAAATCAAGAAAATATATTAAATAAATTAAGTGTACAAAAGACATAGACAAATACCTATAAGTATACCTACATACATCTATACCTATTTATTTAAAAATACACATAAAAGCGTAAAAATCAAACAAAAATATCTTTATACTCACAAAAATAAATTATGAATTTATAAAATAACTCCATAAAATAATAAAAGAAAATAAACAAATTAAAAATAAAATACATGAAAATATATGTAAATACATACATATACACATTATTAAAATAAAACTATAATAAAACACCTCGAAAAATTCAATAAAAATCATAAACAATTACTAGATGAAATAATACACATTTTTTATTTTATAAGAAAAAATTAATAAAATCATTTAGGGCATCAAATAAATCAATCTTCCATCAGGTCCTCTATTTTGGCGTTTAGCGGCTGAGGTGGACCAATCAGGTCCCTCCGCGAGTTGACTCCAGTCAACTTGACCTCCAGCCGCCCGATGTGACGCAGCCCGTCTCTTCGCCCATCTTCTCCCATTTTTCCCGGACACACCATCCATCAATCGAGGATGCTTCCTTCACAAGAATTAATCCCTAATCATCCATGATGCCCGCCGATTCTTTGGATCAACCTAATACTCTCTAGATCATGCAATAATCGCCGGTCAATAAGGCCACTCGCCAATGTTTATAAATAACAAGCTCCGCCTCCTTCCTCAGATTTGGCCACTTTTTATCCAATCTCAAGCCTTAATTCTAGTCCTAGGACATTCCTCGTGACAGGGGGAGTGAGCTGGTGCCTCGAATTGGCCGGAGAGAGGAGGATTTTGTCGCGGCGGAGCTCCGGCGTCCGCCCTGCTCCCTGGAGGCCCCCAGGTATAAGAGCTGCCCTTTTATGCGTTTTTTAGTTAGCCTTTAATGTTAGCATTTCATTCCAGTAGTTAGATTAGTTGTTAGTTAATCACCCTAGCGTAAAAATCAAAAATCGAAGTTCGCCAGAGCTCCGCTCCGGCGACTTCTCCACTGTGGATCTGACCGTATCCGACCGCCCTGTTCACCCCATTTCGAAGCCCAACGCTTTCTACATCTGTCGCACGCATTTGTTCAACCCAGGACCCTAGATCCTGGCGAATCGGGGCTCCTCCTCCGCCGTTCGCCGGAGCCCCTCCGCCCACCTCATTTTTGCGTTGCAGCTTCAAAACCCCGGGTCGAGGAGCAAGCTCTCTCGCCCGCGATTCTTCCTGTGCAGGAACTTCGAAGAATCGAGCCCAAATGGGCTCGCATTGAACCAGGAAGAGGTTCCTGGGGGCCCCTTTCTTCTTCGACCTCGCTCCATCGACTCGGACCCCCAGGAGCCATGAGACCACCGTCAGACGATGCGGAAGCCTCCCAGCTACGATCAGAGAGCTTCAGATGCGCGGGAGGTGCCCGGAGGAGCCCGAGCTACCCGATCGAAGCTCGCCGGGGGCGAGCTTCTTCCCAGTTCTTCCAGGTGCCTTCCGCACCGTTGGATCGAGAGGGGCGGCCCAGATTGAACGCCGACCGTTCGATGAAGATGTACATCCACCGTCAGATAAGCCAGGAGGTTCTAATCCTGGCCCTTCATCGCCGAACCGATGTCCGCCGTCCGATGGCCGCCACGTGGATAAGTGGCGCCTCCAGCGTCGCAGGATGAAAAGCTATGTTTAGGGGGTAAATTTCATACCAAGCCCCTTACTTTTTTGTATTTAGTATTTAATCCCAAAAATAAAAGTTTTAGTTGTAAATAAGTTGTAAAAATTGCAGTGGGACCCCCTGATGTTTTCATATTTACACTTTAGTCCCTCCGCACCTCACGTGCAGCAACCACGTGAGGCGCATGAAAATTTGCATCTAAACCCTGCCGGGTTCTTGTATTTATTAAATGGTCCTGAAAATAAAAGTTAAAGTGTATTTTTGTTGTAATTTTTGCATGTATGCCCCTGCCAACTATTTTATTTGCAAAAATACCCCTGCCAGGCCATTCAATTTTTGAAGGCTTGGTCTATTTATTTTATGCTTCATATTAAATCAAAAAATCTTGCAAAAATAGACTTAAGCTCCTGTTTGGTCATGCTTGAACGTCATATTTTTAGTTTTGCATTTTGCTGCATTTTTGCATTTATTAAAAATCAAAACATGTCTTTTATTCCCTGTCTGACTTATAAAATCCCAAAAAAATATGAAAATGCCTCGAAAAATTCCAAAAAGATTATCTATGGTGTATTTTGACTTATATTAGTGTCAGTCCAAAAATCCCTAAAAATGTCAAAAAGAAAACCTTAAAAATTCAAAAATACCCAAAAATTTCAAAAAAAAATAAAAAATCAAAGAAAAATCAAAAAAATATAAACTCAGGCCCTATGTATGCCATATTTTATTATCGTTATTAGAAAATTAGTGTGGAAAATTTTTGAGGCTGTTAGCTATTTTTAATCTCTATTTTTGTTACAGCCAGTACCTAGTCCACTGTTTGCTATTATTTAGCTATTTAAAAATACTAAAAATGTTTGCAAAATACCCAAAAATCATAAAAACGGTAAAAAGCCATGAAAATTCCAAAAAGACCCTTTTCCTGAATTTTTGACTATTTTTGAGTATTTTTTTGAATATTCTAATACCCCCCTTTTATGTACATATATCTATATGTCCTAAAAAAAAGAAAAAAAATATTATATATAAGTGATTAGTTATATGTATTCTCATTAATCTTAACATAAAAAAGAATATATATATATACATTTATTTTATTATATTTATATATACCTATATATATATATTACATGTATTATCAGCTATATACTTACCCTCTATGGGTACATATAATTAATATATTTATATTATATCTATATATATAATATACTTAATTATTATATTTTAATAATAAATAAAAAAAACCCACACAAGGATGACTGTGATTGACATGTAGGCTATTGCATTTTGTGTTGCTCTCTGTGGTTCGACCTCTACATACTTGTCATTATATATTTTGTGGTAGAGTAAATAAAGATTAATTCACATTTGTTTTGAGCTTGATTGTTGTATTCTTTGGATTGTGGGTTAATTGCTGATTAACACCGGTCTTCTATGAGTGGTCGCCTCAGCGACAACACTTTTATATTTTTCATGGTGACCCTCATGGATTACCCCAGTTATCAGATGGCGCCGTTGCCGGGGAGCAATGAGCATAGCCAAATTGATTTTTGTCATCCTTGTATAAAAATTTTGATTCATGATTCATTTTTGTGTGAGCAGCTATTGTTTTATTGCCATTAATCACCATGCTTCATTTCTTTATTTATTGTGATTAATTTATCTGCTCTATTTGATTAAATGAGTATACTAATGCAATCTTTTTGTAACTTTGATGCGAGGGACCGCCACGCTAGGATGGCTTCCTAGGAGGCCAAGGCATCCGAGCTTGGAGGAGGATAGTCTTCTTTTCTCATGACCATCTGGAGAGTGCACCAAAGAAGCAAAGAGAGGGGCATTAGATAGGCTAGTTATTTAGAACTATTTTTGTAATTCATGGTGAGAGAGAGACTATTTGGCATGTAATTAAACAGGACTCTACTCTTCACAATGAGGTCCAGTGCCCGGGTGATTGTTCACCTGGGGGCCTCATCGCGGCTTTTTCGAGTTTTCATCGCCTTCTTTTATTTTGTTTCCCGCAGTTTTGAGCTTTCCGCCTTTCTTTTACTTTGTTTTGTGTGCTTGGAGCCCCTAGATATAGGTTGCTTGACTCGGTAGCTAGGTCCAAACATTAATAAGAATGCATGTTCCTATAGTCTACTTCGATTGGATCTAGTCAAACTTAAACAAGTTGTAAGTTTGTCTCTTAGCCCCATGTGCCATAGCGAACCCTGTAAAGCGCTTTCTCCTACCCTCAATTTGTTGAGCAGAGGAGGGGTGAGTCAAGACCGGACTCTCTTGGGCTAAAGGCAAATAAGCAACTTATGGTTCTTCACGCTAATAGCAGCTTATGTTTAGGACGATTTTTGTGCCTTGCATACCGACATGTAGATAGGTTTAAAAATTCTATTTTGCATACCACATGGAGAGAGCTGGGATGCACTGTAAGTCTTCTAACTCAGCATGCATCATTCGGTTCAATGATGAGATTTCCATCATGGAACCACTTGCACGGCTTTTCCGCTATCTCCCTCTGATTTTGAGCACCTAGGACTTAAATGAAAATCTACAAAAACGTTAGGCGCTGGTATGAAAACAGATTCAAAAAAAAAGTGAAAACCAAAAAAATTAAAACCAGGGGACTGCTAAATAAACTTTGACCTTAATTAAAATCTGTAATGGACTATCATTGTACCGGGTTCATAAAGCCCTCATTGTTTTTAGGTACCTTGGAGGGGGACCAAAACCCTACTCCATTGAGCGAGTGCGACCCCTAAGGATAGAAAACCCAAAACCCAGTCTGCAACTGCCTTGTGTATCGCCTGGATTTCCGAAGTAATGGCGCTTCTATCGTACGTAGGCGAGTAGGACTTGGTCACCAATGGTGACTCTCTGTTGTGAGAGCATCGACCCTGTCCGAAGTATTGAGCATAGGCCACGCCTTCACGGGGGTGTCTGTCTCATCGTCCTGCGTCCGAGTAGGTTCTTGCACGCTCACGGGTGATTCCGTTGCGAGCGAGAACCGAAGTATTGGTTTCGCCTATCGGCTTCCTCTCTCTTTTCTTTGGCTGAGTAGGGATCCAGGAAGGGTTACAAGGACTCCAAAAAGTACAGACTATAGGTTACACAGGAGGAGGACAAGTACGGGATACTCTTCTGGCAGTACTCTCTCTCCTATAGGGTAGTGTACTAAGGACTTGTTATAAGATATGCCTGAAAATCACAACTCTAAAAATGAAAAGATAATAAATAGCCGAGCTTTCACGGCTTCACATGGCGTGAGTTGGTGAACCCAATTTTGTCTTGTGTTTGAATGGATCTAGATTAAGGTTCAAAGATCAAAGTTCCGCGCCTTTGCGCAAATTTTGTTATGTCTTCCTTTGACCACCCCGCTCAACCGAGCCTTTCTACTGTTTTACACTCCTTTTGTTCCTCGTTGACCATCGTATCATTCTTCCAAAATCCAACATCCTCTTGTGCTTCGCGAAGTTGATCCATGGATGGTTTCGTCGGGACCATGCCGACACCTACATCGATTCCATTGACTCAACCTCGCCAATAATTTCGTGGCGATTCCCGAGAACCCGATCCGGACTTTGCGGATCGATCTCCAGACTCCTCGTTTTCTACCTTTCTCTTGGCCACCCAATAAACTGGGATCACTTTTGTCCCGCTATCGTCGTTGTGAATGGGAGTCGATTACAGTCTAGATCATTCTTCCATTCACAACATGCTGGGGTTGACCTGAATTCCAGCTTCATCACGGCAGCTGAGCATTAATTGCAAGTGATCTGATTTGGACCATCTCATTATGCAGATAGAAGACAGTGCGAGCCCTGGAGACTACTCCGGAGTTCATTTCGTCCGACTCAGACCCTGACATGGCGCCAGGAGGAAAGGGCAAGGGTCAGCAGCCACCACCAGAGGGACAGGTGCCAGATCAGAACCAAGTCAATGCACAGTTGCTGGCATCTATCCAGGCCATACAGCAGCAGCTGACTGAGCAGGCCCTTACACAGACTGCTTTCCAAGATATGTTGAATGATGTGATAAACCGCAACGATGGAGGAGGAGGCCGAGGCAGAGGAGGCAGGGGGGGAGGAGGTGGAGGTGGAGAAGGTGGTGATGACCCCAATGATGATCCCGAACTCCCACCACCGCCAAAGCCAACACTTAAAGAAACATACAATCCGGGAGACAGCCAGATGACCGAGTGGATTCTCATTCCACCGGTACACGCTCACTTTGAGCTGAAGCCCCAATTCATAGCCCTTCTCCCTGCATTCCATGGCAACACCAATGAAGAGCCGTACATTCACCTGCAGCAATTCTCCCGCATTTGCCGCACCACCCACTATCCGAATGTCCCCCTGGACATTGTCAAGATGACGGCTTTCTCCTTCAGTCTATAGGATAAGGCCCTCTATTGGGTCAATCATATGGGAAAGGTCGTGACGACCTGGGAGGAGTTGAAGTCTGCCTTCCTGCACAAGTACTACCCTCTCGGTCGGCTCAACCAGATGCGAGCCCGTATTAGTAATTTCTCCCAAGAGGCACATGAGTCCGTACATGAGGCTTGGGAGAGATTCACTTATCTGCAGGAGAAGTGTCCCCACCACGAGATCCCTAAGACCAGCCTGGTCCAGCATTTCTTCGGGGGACTCAATATTGAAAGTCAAAGGCTCGTAGACGCAGCATGTGGGGGCTCCCATTTCAACAAGGATGAAGATGTTGTATGGCAGATTTTCGAAGAAATGGCCGAAGGAGAGGCCGCCCTCTCTTCATCCAAGGCGTACCAGAAGCAGCCCCAGATCCTCCAGAAACAAGTTCACATGGCTGCATCAAAAGAAGCAGAGAGAGATGAGAGCTCCAACCTCAGCATCATTGGGGGCCATCTCTCTAAGGTTGATATTATTGAGAAGCGATCACAGGACCTTGAAAAACTCGCTGTGATTGAGAAGAGGACCCAGAACCTGGATAAGCTCGATCAGATCAACAAGAACCTCGAGCTGTTGGTCGGTACGATCAACTCTGTCCAGTCGGCTACACCATCAGACGCTCCCGCTGAGAAGAAAGACGAGCCGCAACCGCAGCATCAGCCTCAGCCGAGCCAGCAGCCACCGGCAGTCCAGCACGTGTACTACGTGCAGGCGCCCGACCAGGGCCTGCCGCAGCAACAGATGGTCGTTTACCAGCCAGAGTTCCTTTCCATTCCTGATCCAGTTTTCCCACCACCACCCCTGATCCAAGAAGTTAACGGGGTATGGACAAATGATGCACAGCCGACCCGTCCTCAGGGGCAACTCCAGGGTCAGCAATTTGCCAACCGGCAGTACCACCAACCTCAGGGTGGTCGTTTTGGCCAAACCTCTCAACCTCACCAACAACACCAGCAGCCTCCTCAGTTCGCACACCAATGGAGGCAGAACTTTCCTTACCAGCAGCCGCAATACCGACACCCACAGCCGTATCACCAATACGCGGCTGCTCAGCCTCAACCATACCAGCAGTATCCACCTCCGTCCTACCAGCAACTTCAACTTCCTGCTCCACCACAGCAACACCACCAGCAGCATCCCCACTCATCTAACCAACAGCAGCGTGGTCTGCACGCTGCATCTTCTGATGTGCCCCCAGCTAATCCCACCATGGAGTGTCTAGCCCAGCTTGTTCAAGGGCTAGCGGAGATAACCAAGAGGCTTGATGACCTGACCGCCACTCGCACTACCATTCCGGCGCAGGTCGAAGCCAACCCCAACAATTTCAAGAAGAAGGAGCAGGTAGAATGTGATGTCCAGTCCGCGTGTGATAACGATATTACTGTTTATTCTAATGCTGTTACTCTCAGGAGCGGTAGGGCCTTGCCTCCGCCTGCTACCAGATGTGGGGTGAATAAAGAAACAGGTGGATCGTCATCTTCCGCATCAGCCGTGCCAACTCCAGGGGCGGGTGAGGAGGAAGACGAAGGAGAAGCCAGTCCAGTCGTCGTGCTATGTCATCAGCCTCAGCCAAAAACACAAAAAAATCAGCAAAAACAAAAACAACAAAAAGAAGCATGTAGCAGAAGCGAAGCCGTGCCAGCCTTGGAGGAGCAGCCAGCAGCAGCCGATCCCTTGCCAGCCGATGGAGCAGATGCTACCCTTTTTGATCGCTCAGCAGCACCAGCATATCCAGATCCAGCTTGTACTCCTTTTTGTAGTCCGGATGTACAACATTCTGTGGGCGATGATTTTGATGTAAATAAGAACTCTAATTTTCCTGCCAGTAATGTGAATATTCCTTTTCCGCATGCAATACAAAAATCCAAAAAAATTGCAAAAAGAAAAAATGCATTGTCTGATCCAGGTGTCGTGGACATTTTGGATAAATTGACTGTTGAGATTCCCTTGTTGAAGGCCGTGGAATACATGCCAGCTGTGAAGAAAGGGCTGAAAGAGGCATGTACTAACAGGCGTCGCCCAGCGCAAGACAACAGACGCCGAGAGGTAGAAAAGCACGTTCTATCCATGGCCACAGTAGCAGCCATCACCAACCTCCCGCAGAAAAAGCAAGATACAGGAGCACCTCTGATCAGTTGTGTGATTTTCGATCAGGTCTTCGAGCGTACTCTTCTTGACAGTGCTTCTTCCATCAACCTTATGCCCTCGTCCATAATGCAAGAATTCGGGCTGGGACCGCTCAAGCAGACACGTATGATCCTTCAGTTCGCTGACTGATCCGTCAAGCGGCCCCGAGGTCTGTTGGAAGACGTGATAGTTACCGTGCAAGAGATGAAATTCCCAGCTGACTTTGTAGTCCTTGATATGGACTCTTCTGCACCACTGCTCCAGACTCCTATCATCCTTGGCAGACCATTTCTCCGTACTTCAGGTGCCGTGGTTGATTACGGGTCTGGAAAGATCACTTTCAGCTCGAACACCCAGCAAATCACAATCAATATGAACAAGGAGCAGAATGTCACAACTGATGAGAGTCAAGCAACAGCAGAAGCAGACTGCGATTTTATTGCAAAAATCAGAGATTCAGAGTTGTCGCTGGACGATCCATGGACCCGAGAAATCCTCACTCTTGAGGAGGACTTAGAAAGCACAATCAGCATATGCTCCGATGATTTGTGGGAGACAGATTCTCAGATGCAGGCGCATCTTCTTGAGCACTCACTCCAGACCGAACATGATCAGCTCACCGCAGAACCGTTCGGTACATCACTGGGATCTCAACAGAATGTAGAGGATGGTAACAGTCTCAAGGTACATCCCACCACCAGCATGGTATCTGAAGTGACAGATAAAGTGGACAGAACAAAACCAGAACTCAAGCCACTTCCTGCAGGTCTGAAGTATGCTTTCCTTGCGGGTGAAGAACACATGTATCCGGTCATCATCAGCAGCAGGCTGAATCCGGATCAAGAATCTCGACTTTTCGAGGTTCTAGAAAAGAACCACAAGGCACTTGGTTGGAGCGTATCAGACCTCCGAGGGATAAATCCAGCTCTGTGCTCACACCATATCTATCTAGAAGACGATGCCAAGCCGTCCCGCGAATTTCAGAGAAGGCTGAACCCTAACCTTCGGGACGTGGTCATGAAAGAAATCACAAAATGGTGTGAAGCAGGCTTCATCTATCCCATCTCCGATTCAAAATGGGTAAGCCCCTTGCATGTAGTTCCCAAGAAATCCGGGCTTACCGTGGTCACAAATGAAAAAGGAGAGGAAATTTCAACTCGGGTACCGACATCCTGGCGGGTGTGTGTTGACTACCGACGTCTTAATGCAGCAACCAAGAAGGACCACTTCCCCTTGCCATTCATTGATCAAGTATTAGAGAGATTAGCAGGCAAGGAGTTCTTCTGCTTCCTGGATGGGTACTCCGGGTACAACCAAGTGGCGATCGCCCCTGAGGATCAAGAGAAGACTACCTTCACTTGCCCGTTCGGTACCTACGCCTTCAAAAGGATGCCCTTTGGATTATGCAATGCACCCGCAACCTTCCAAAGATGCATGCTAGCTATATTCGCCGAGATGGTAGGCAGTTTTCTCGAGGTGTTCATGGATGATTTCTCTGTCTATGGTGATAGTTTCGATTCTTGCCTCGAGCACCTAGACAGAGTGCTTCAGAAATGCCGGGAAGTCAATTTAGTGCTCTCATGGGAAAAGAGCCACTTTATGGTCACAGAGGGTATTGTGATGGGCCATGTCGTTTCCAAACGTGGCATGGAAGTCGACCCAGCCAAGGTGGATGTCATTTCAAACCTTCAGCCACCTCAGTCAGTAAAGAATGTGAGGTCATTCCTGGGGCATGTGGGATTTTACAGACGATTTATCAAGGACTTCAGCCACATTGCCCGACCTCTGACAGAACTCTTGTGCAAGGAGACGGAGTTCATTGTTGATCAGCCGGTTCTCCTTGCTTTCAATCAATTGAAGGAGCTTATCACTCAGGCTCCAATCTTACAGCCTCCCGACTGGACTCTTCCATTTGAGATAATGACCGATGCGCCAGATTTTGCAGTCGGAGCTGTTCTTGGACAGAGGAAAGATAAGGCGCCCTATGCCATTCACTATGCCAGCAGAACGTTAGATGAAGCTCAAAGAAATTATACAGTGACAGAGAAAGAACTGCTGGCTGTGGTTTTTGCCTTAGAGAAGTTCAGATCCTATTTGTTGGGGTCGAAGGTCACAATTTTCACAGACCACTCTGTTATTCGGTACCTACAGCAGAAGAAGGATGCCAAGCCCAGACTGATTCGTTGGATCCTTCTCCTCCAGGAATTCGATCTGAAAATCAAAGACAAACCTGGAGTTCAGAATGTGGTAGCAGATCACCTCTCCAAAATTGAGCAGCATGAGCCTCCTGCGAGCAATGCACCTATCACAGAAACCTTCCCTGACGAAGCTATCTTAGCTGTGGACGCTCTCCCTTGGTATGCTGACATTGTCAATTACCTCGCCTCGGGGGTAATCCCTTCGGATTGGACGAAGAATCAAAAGAACAAATTCATGTCGACCATCCGCTTCTACCAGTGGGAAGATCCTCTCCTATTCAGAGAAGGGGCAGATTGTATTTGGCGCAGGTGCATTCCTCAGACGGAGCAATCTAGTGTCCTCGAGCATTGTCATTCGCTCGAATCTGGTGGGCACCATTCTGGAGATCGTACGACAGCAAAAGTATTGCAGTGTGGCCTCTGGTGGCCCACTTTATTTAAGGATGCAGCAGAATTTGTTAAAAGATGTATTGACTGTCAGCGACTGAAAGGGACACTCACTGCCAAAGACTCAATGCCTCTGAAAATCATTCAGATAGCAGATGTTTTCGATGCATGGGGCATTGACTTCATGGGACCTTTCCCTAACAGTCAAGGTTTTGAGCACATCCTTCTTGCCGTAGATTACGTGAGCCGTTGGGTTGAAGCTATCCCCACCCGAGCCGCCGACAGCAAAACAGTTTGCCAGTTTCTGAAGAAGAACATCATTTCGCGGTTTGGGATACCAAAGATTCTCATCTCAGACGGGGGTAGCCATTTCATCAACAAAGAGGTCAAGAAGTTAACGAAGGAGTACGGCATCGATCACCGTGTCGCGTCTCCTTATCATCCGCAGACCAATGGCATGGCGGAGTTATCCAATAGAGAAATCAAGACCATATTGCAGAAACTTGTTAGGCCAAACAGAAAAGACTGGTCTCAACTCTTGGACTCAGCTCTTTGGGCTTACCGTACGGCCTACAAGTCTCCCTTGGGCATGTCGCCCTACCGTCTTGTATATGGAAAACCATGCCATCTGCCCGTGGAAGTAATTCACAAATCTCTTTGGGCAATTAGTAATTGTAACTTGGACTCACGAAAAGGTGGTCAGAAGAGAAAAGACGATCTGAACAGGCTCTTGGAATTCCAAGACTGCGCATACGATAACACCTTGATGTACAAGGAGAAGGTGAAACGCTGGCATGACCGGCACATCAGACGAAAGACCTTCGACGTTGGGCAGAAAGTGTGGTTGTTTGATGCAAAGTTGCGGATATTCCCAGGTAAATTAAAAAGTAAGTGGACAGGGCCATTCTGAGTATGTGAAGTGCGTGATAACGGAAGCATTGCGATATCAGAATTGTCCCCCGACACACAACCCTTCGTCGTCAACGGCCAACTACTGAAGCCTTACTTGGAACCCGATGCATTCTTGGCCATTGTTGACTCTATTCAACTAATACACCACGATGACACCTCCACAGCGCCTGCAGCACTAAAAGATTCAGACGATGTACTCCAACCACTATTTCTCTGATTTTCTTCTTTTCTTCTTTTCTTCTTTTCCTTTTCTATTTTCTTTTTCTATCTAAAAGGTGCCGCCTTTGTAGACAGTTTCCTATACTTAGGACGTACTTTGTCCTAAGTATAGGGGGATGTGCACCTAGAGTTTTTGATTTCGGATTGATCTGTTCCATTGTCTCCTCTTCTTGTCTATACTTAGGAGTATCTTTCCCTAAGTATAGGGGGAGACAATCTGAGCACGATCAGTATATTCCCACCCTTGACCCTCCCTGCTTTTTGTACAGTCTGCTATACTTAGGATTATTTGATCCTAAGTATAGGGGGGACGGTCAACTTCTCATTCATTCATTTCTTTCATATTTCTTCTTTAGATATGTCTATACTCAGTACGAGTTATGTCTTTGCTTTTTCCTTTCGATCTATGAGGACATAGCTCAAGCTAAGTATAGGGGGGTCGTATATACCATGTATATACTAAAAGCCATAACTTATACTGAAAAATTAAATATCACTACATAACAAAATAAAATGTAAAAATTAGCTTTATAATAATGAAAGATGATTGTGAGTTCCTCAGACTCATTGTAATTATACTGACTAGTGAGTCAAAAAAGTGTTTTGTACGAAACATTTTCCTTTGAAAAATCTTGTGAAATTTGTTTGAAAATAGCGTGAACAATTATTCAATGTTTGAAAAATTAGTTTGTGTGTAAAACGTATTTTCTTTGAGTGAAAGCAAAAAAACTTTGTGAAAATTAGTGTGCAAATGATTGTGAAAAGTTGATTGTCAAAGGTGTTTTGAAAAATCTATCTATGTTGTGTAAAACATTTGTAAAAGGATTTTCAAATGCGTGTACATGTTGCAAAATTATTTTGGACTAGAGTTTTCAAAAACCCTTAAAACCCTTGTGAAAATGATTCTCGAGTAAGTCTGAGGAATCCGCACAAAAATCTCTCATTTGTAAATAAGGAATAAGTCAAATAAAGATTATAAGAACTGAAACCATATTATACATCAAATACAATTTTTCTTCTTTTGTATCTACTGATTAATAAATCAGATACCTATACAGTATGATTTGAAAAATAGTGTGACCAGTTTTGAAAAATTTGATGTGAAATGATTTCAAATGTGTGAAACTGTGTTGATTGCAAAACTTTTCTTTGTGTGAAAGAAAGGATTTCAAAAACCTATGTGCAAATGTTTTGAAAAATGCTTGTCAAAATTATTGTGAAAATTGTATATATACATGTAGTGTGAAAAATCTTCGCAAAAATAGTTTTCAAATATGTGTAAATGATTGCAAAAATTATCGTGTACTATAGTTTGCAAAATTATTTTCAAAAAGCTAATAAGAACACCATTTCAGATACTAGTAAATCAGAAACAAGACACATACAATTCTTTCTGGACATACTTAAATAAACTATTTCATTCACACCTGTAAAGTTGCTAAAAATTCCTAAATTTTGAAAATAAAGCAGCACGCCCGTGTAAATAAGTGTATATACTTTTTAAATATTTTCAGTTCGTACTTCCTGTGCAGAAATTCTTTTTGTAAAAACATTCTTTGATCCTTTCAAATTTTTGTGAAAAATTGCATCATTCATTGTGCATAGCATAAGCATACCATTCATATTCTTTTTTAGTGAAGCTTGATGATTGAATCAGTCTAAGAAAGCCTCAAATTGGAGCTCGGTTAGACCTTACCGCACCTAATTGCACTGGAACCTTATGGGAACTAGGGTTAAGGTACCTCAGGTCTATACAGACTTAATTCTTTGAGAAATCAGGGCTGGGTTCAAGTCACCTCAGTGGACTAACTAGAACTTTTCGAGACACACGTATGACTCTTGCCGACCGTGATCTAACTTGGACACCTGCACCTTTCACTTGGATCAACTCAGTTGGAGTGGTGAGTGGGTTGGATTTGCCAGACTGAGACGCACACGGGTGGAAACATTCGTCCTCGTCTAGGGAGGGAAGTGCACCCCAACCGGATCCAATAGCAATGAGGTCTAAAGACAGGAGATTGTGGGTTGCGATAAAGCTTCAAAAGAGGGATAGTCTACTAGCTCAAGAGGAAAAACTCCTTATGTAAATGCTGCTGTGAATAGTATGTTGAAAAAAAAAGGTCAGGCCTGTACAAAAATAAAATGCCTGCAAAGTATGTACAAAGTCAATAAGCAAGCTTGAGCTCCAAAGTCAAATCTGTAAGCCTGCAGCTGGATGACTTGACTACACTGGTCTTGCATCCCGGGATAGGTAGCTACACTGGCTACCGTCCATTCTTCTCTTCACCCCCTCCTCTTGAGCTGGTTGCCACTTGAACTTAGAAGGGAATACCCTGCTCCTCGAGGAAAGAGCTGTTGGATTGGGGAATCATTGGGTTGTCATTCTGGAGAAGTCAGTTCCTTGATCATTTCAGTTGGGGAGAGCCACTATCACTTACACCGTACAAGTCAGCTTCATAGTTATAAGAGTTTGCGTATGATGTAGACTAGTTCTGACCCGGCTATTGAGGTGGGTTGAACCGAGTTCTGTGATTATCGAAGGCTGTTGTACTTTAGAGCTGGTTCCCGACTCGGTTCCACACACCTTCACACCCAAGGTCTGACAGGAGCTCCAAATTCAGATTTTGTAAGGACATGCATTGCACTGAAAGCACCCCAATTCACTCTATCTTTCTTGCATTTTCCTTTTTCTTTTCTTTAATTCTTTTTGCACTTATCGCATAAGTGTTTGCTAGGGACTAGCAAAGGCAAGTATAGGGGGGTGATGAATCTCCATTTCATCACCTTTATTCTATCATTTTGGCCTCAAAAACCCCAACAAATGCATGTAAATAGCATCAATGTGTACATAATAGCATTCATTATTCATGTGTATTAATTGTATATAAAATAAGGTTTTTAATGCCAAAATTATAGAATAAAGAGAAGAAAAGAAAAAGGAATAAAATATTGCAAATATTTTATGACCCTAACCCCGAGACCAAGGCCAGCATGGAATTGGTCGACAAGGAATAAAGTAGGGGGAGATAAGGGCCAGTATACAATAAATACTTCATTTATTAATTCATTTATTCATGCATTTTTGGCACCTATTTTGTACATAATTATTTATTCATCAAATAAAGAAACTTTGTACATGAAAGTTATAGATAATAATGTAAATAAAAATACAAAATTGAGTTTGTGTAAAAACAATACCCAGTGTACATTTTATACACAGAATAAAAAGCCAAAATCTCAACTTCACAGACCCATATCTTGCAAATAAAAACTCCAAATCACCCAAACTCACCTTTAATTGTATATAGCATTCCATAAACTATTTTATAAAATTGGTTTCATAATTTTTGGAGCTCATATGCAGAAGTTAGGTTTTTGGCCCTTCTTGTATATAGGACTGATTAAAACATTCATTTTATTAAGTATTTATTATTTGTACAAAATCATATTTTTAGAATTTTGTAAATAATGTATATAATGCATATACACATTAAAAATAGAAGGAAACCAAAACTAATTTGTAAAATAAAATGAGTCCATAAATTCATAGACACTACACCTATGACATGTACCTATCTATCAATAAAAAGGGTTTTAATCCTTGAATCTTTTGCTCTTCTATATTTTTATAATAATATATACATTATACATAACTCATTAAAAATACAAAACCAAAATAAAAATCAAGAAAATATATTAATAAATTAAGTGTACAAAAGACATAGACAAAATACCTATAAGTATACCTACATACATCCATACCTATTTATTTAAAAATACACATAAAAGCGTAAAAATCAAACAAAAATATCTTTATACTCAAAAAAATAAATTATGAATTTATAAAATAAGTCCATAAAATAATAAAAGAAAATAAACAAATTAAAAATAAAATACATGAAAATATATGTAAATACATACATATACACATTATTAAAATAAAACTATAATAAAACACCTCGAAAAATTCAATAAAAATCATAAACAATTACTAGATGAAATAATACACATTTTTTATTTTATAAGAAAAAATTAATAAAATCATTTAGGGCATCAAATAAATCAATCTTCCATCAGGTCCTCTATTTTGGCGTTTAGCGGCTGAGGTGGACCAATCAGGTCCCTCCGCGAGTTGACTCCAGTCAACTTGACCTCCAGCCGCCCGATGTGACGCAGCCCGTCTCTTCGCCCATCTTCTCCCATTTTTCCCGGACACACCATCCATCAATCGAGGATGCTTCCTTCACAAGAATTAATCCCTAATCATCCATGATGCCCGCCGATTCTTTGGATCAACCTAATACTCTCTAGATCATGCAATAATCGCCGGTCAATAAGGCCACTCGCCAATGTTTATAAATAACAAGCTCCGCCTCCTTCCTCAGATTTGGCCACTTTTTATCCAATCTCAAGCCTTAATTCTAGTCCTAGGACATTCCTCGTGACAGGGGGAGTGAGCTGGTGCCTCGAATTGGCCGGAGAGAGGAGGATTTTGTCGCGGCGGAGCTCCGGCGTCCGCCCTGCTCCCTGGAGGCCCCCAGGTATAAGAGCTGCCCTTTTATGCGTTTTTTAGTTAGCCTTTAATGTTAGCATTTCATTCCAGTAGTTAGATTAGTTGTTAGTTAATCACCCTAGCGTAAAAATCAAAAATCGAAGTTCGCCGGAGCTTCGCTCCGGCGACTTCTCCACTGTGGATCTGACCGTATCCGACCGCCCTGTTCACCCCATTTCGAAGCCCAACGCTTTCTACATCTGTCGCACGCATTTGTTCAACCCAGGACCCTAGGTCCTGGCGAATCGGGGCTCCTCCTCCGCCGTTCGCCGGAGCCCCTCCGCCCACCTCATTTTTGCGTTGCAGCTTCAAAACCCCGGGTCGAGGAGCAAGCTCTCTCGCCCGCGGTTCTTCCTGTGCAGGAACTTCGAAGAATCGAGCCCAAATGGGCTCGCATTGAACCAGGAAGAGGTTCCTGGGGGCCCCTTTCTTCTCCGACCTCGCTCCATCGACTCGGACCCCCAGGAGCCATGAGACCATCGTCAGACGATGCGGAAGCCTCCCAGCTACGATCAGAGAGCTTCAGATGCGCGGGAGGTGCCCGGAGGAGCCCGAGCTACCCGATCGAAGCTCGCCGGGGGCGAGCTTCTTCCCAGTTCTTCCAGGTGCCTTCCGCACCGTTGGATCGAGAGGGGCGGCCCAGATTGAACGCCGACCGTTCGATGAAGATGTACATCCACCGTCAGATAAGCCAGGAGGTTCTAATCCTGGCCCTTCATCGCCGAACCGATGTCCGCCGTCCGATGGCCGCCACGTGGATAAGTGGCGCCTCCAGCGCCGCAGGATGAAAAGCTATGTTTAGGGGGTAAATTTCATACCAAGCCCCTTACTTTTTTGTATTTAGTATTTAATCCCAAAAATAAAAGTTTTAGTTGTAAATAAGTTGTAAAAATTGCAGTGGGACCCCCTGATGTTTTCATATTTACACTTTAGTCCCTCCGCACCTCACGTGCAGCAACCACGTGAGGCGCATGAAAATTTGCATCTAAACCCTGCCGGGTTCTTGTATTTATTAAATGGTCCTGAAAATAAAAGTTAAAGTGTATTTTTGTTGTAATTTTTGCATGTATGCCCCTGCCAACTATTTTATTTGCAAAAATACCCCTGCCAGGCCATTTAATTTTTGAAGGCTTGGTCTATTTATTTTATGCTTCATATTAAATCGAAAAATCTTGCAAAAATAGACTTAAGCTCCTGTTTGGTCATGCTTGAACGCCATATTTTTAGTTTTGCATTTTGCTGCATTTTTGCATTTATTAAAAATCAAAAACATGTCTTTTATTCCCTGTCTGACTTATAAAATCCCAAAAAAATATGAAAATGCCTCGAAAAATTCCCAAAAAATTATCTATGGTGTATTTTGACTTATATTAGTGTCAGTCCAAAAATCCCTAAAAATGTCAAAAAGAAAACCTTAAAAATTCAAAAATACCCAAAAACTTCAAAAAAATATAAAAAATCAAAGAAAAATCAGAAAAATATAAACTCAAGCCCTATGTATGCCATATTTTATTATCGTTATTAGAAAATTAATGTGGAAAATTTTTGAGGCTGTTAGCTATTTTTAATCTCTATTTTTGTTACATCCAGTACCTAGTCCACTGTTTGCTATTATTTAGCTATTTAAAAATACTAAAAATGTTTGCAAAATACCCAAAAATCATAAAAACAGTAAAAAGCCATGAAAATTCCAAAAAGACCCTTTTCCTGAATTTTTGACTATTTTTGACTATTTTTGTGAATATTCTAATACCCCCCTTTTATGTACATATATCTATATGTCCTAAAAAAAGAAAAAAAATATTATATATAAGTGATTAGTTATATGTATTCTCATTAATCTTAACATAAAAAAGAAAATATATATATATACATTTATTTTATTATATTTATATATACCTATATATATTACATGTATTATCAGCTATATACTTACCCTCTATGGGTACATATAATTAATATATTTATATTATATATATATAATATACTTAATTATTATATTTTAATAATAAATAAAAAAAACCCACACAAGGATGACTGTGATTGACATGTAGGCTATTGCATTTTGTGTTGCTCTCTGTGGTTCGACCTCTACATACTTGTCATTATACATTTTGTGGTAGAGTAAATAAAGATTAATTCACATTTGTTTTGAGCTTGATTGTTGTATTCTTTGGATTGTGGGTTAATTGCTGATTAACACCGGTCTTCTATGAGTGGTCGCCTCAGCGACAACACTTTTATATTTTTCATGGTGACCCTCATGGATTACCCCAGTTATCAACTACCTTTGGTAGACCCACTTTCGAGCACTCTGCCTCATTCATCTAGGGAGGTTTCAAGGAGCCTAGACCCGCTCTCTGAACCCGAGTTCGATTCCGCCCTGTTCCCCTTCGACCACCCTTCTTTCACCAGTCCTGAGATGCCCGAGCAGAGGCCAGCACATATTTTTGTTCTTTTGATGGTACCTAATTTGGTCTTTTGCCTTTGTAGAGACCCACGAGATGGCCAGCGGTGAGGAGCGCACCGATGGACAGCCCCAGGGTTCTACTTACGTTCTTGATCAGGGCACCATCAACAACACACTTTTAGCCTCCCTAGAGACGATGCAGAGATAGATTAGAGATAAGGGAGCCTTTATGGCAGAGGTGAGACGCGAGTTAGCACAGATGCGAGCCGACAGAGACCAACCAGGCGATGGAGACATCCCAACACCTGGAGGAGGAGCAGATGGACACCCGGAGGATCGGCCCGAGCAGTTTAGACAGTCGTGACCGATGATATAGTTGCACAACCCTGGTGAAACCCTCGTGCATCATTGGATCCAGCTCCTTGAGATTCTAGGTGACTTCAAGCTCGGCCCCCAGACGATTCAGTTACTTCCCAAGTTCCATGGGCTAGCCACCGAGGAGCCGCTTCTACATTTACAAGACTTTGAGATGATCTGTCTGCAGCATAGTCCACGACAGATTTGTGGATGAGGATACCATTAAGATGATAGCATTCCCTTTCTTCCTGGTCGACAGAGCAGCCTACTAGCTGAAGCATTTAGGGAGATATGTTACCACTTGGGAGCAGCTCCAGACCGAGTACTTGAACAAGTACTATCCACTCGACCGGACCAATGCAGCTAGAGCTCTGATCAACAACTTCACGATGATCCCCCACGAGTAGTTCCATGAGGTGTGGGATCGATTTCGCGAGCTCATCGAACCGGTGTCCACACCATGAGATTTCCAGGCCCAACTTAGTGCAGAGTTTATTTTGTAGGCTGACACCTGAGCTGCAGGGGCTTGTCAATGCCTCATGTGGAGGGTCCTAATTCACCAAGGATGATGACCAGGTTTGGGCCATCTGTGAGGAGATGGCTAAAAATTACATAGTGATGTCCCATACCCGAGCCTACACACAAGGGAAGACCCATCCATAGGTCGTGTCCTATTAGAGGATAGCACGGGTGGATGCAAGTCCATCCACTTCGTTAGTTGCATCAACATAGGCAGAGTCGTCGGTAGATGACATGGGTATCATTAGCGAGAAGTTGGACCGCATAGAGATTATCGAGAAGAAGCAGTGCCAGGGCATGACGCAGATCGACCAGTTGGCATAGACTCTCAGTGACCTGAAGACCCAGATCTTGTGTCTCCAGGAGGCACAGATGGCTTCTCAGCCCCATCTCATGTCGCAGGTTGATCCCAGCAGCAGTAGCTCTTCCCAACCACCTGCCCAATACCGCCAGGTCCACCAGATTCAGGCTAAATCGGTTCAGCCGTTGCAGCAGCACTACTCTTACCCACTGATGAATCCACGTTTCATCATCTTTATTCTATCATTTTGGCCTTAAAAACCCTAGTAAATGCGTGTAAATAGGCTTAATATAGGCATTTTAGCATTCATGCATATGTATGTAAATATTGTATAAAATACGGTTTTTAATGCCAAAATAATAGAATAAAGAAAAGAAAAGAAAAAGAATAAAATATTGTAAATATTTTATGACCCGAAACCCCGAGACCTAGGCATCTCGATGAATAGGTCGACAAGGAATAAAGTAGGGGGAGATAAGGGCCAAAATACAGATAAAATACCTATACATTCTATTCATTCTTTATTCATTTTGGGACCTATTTTTGGTTCCACTTTTTGTACATTAAATAAAGAAACTTTGTACATGAAAGTTGTAGATAATTTAATAAAGAAAAATACAAAATTGATTTCACAGAAAAATAATGTACAGATAAAAAGTTATGTTCTGAATAAAAATCCAGAATCCCAATTTCCCAGACCCGTATCTCACAAACGACAACTCCAAATGCATCAAACTCACCTTTAATTGTATATAGAAGAAAATAAGCTATTTAATGGCGGTGGTTACGCATTTGGCGGAGCTACGGTTTGAAAGTTGAGTTTTGGACCCCTATTGTACCTTGTACATAATAAAATATTCAATTTATTATTTATTTATTATTTTTATAATTTTATATTTTTATAATGTTGTAAATAATACTTATAATAATTATGTGCATTAAAATCAGAATAAAAACATAAATAAAATACAAATAAAAATACTTGTATATATTATAATACATAGGTATAATACATGTAGCTATACCTATACAAATAACACTTTCATTTTATTAAGTGTATAAAATATATCAGAAAATTAAAATAAAAATATATTTGTGTATATAAAGTATTTTATAATTTTAGAAAATAAAAACCAAAATAAAATAAATTAAAAATACCTAAATAAAAATAAAATACTTAAATATATAGATATAGATACCTATAGGGGTATAAATGCAAACTTGTAAAAATAAGTCTCATAAAAATAAATAAAAATCACCATAAAATAATTTATAAAAAAATAAACATTTTTTATTTTATAACCAAAATTTAAATAAATCATTTTCTATTTTTTATTGCATTTCTAAGCATTTTTGCCAAGGTTTTTTCTGGTTGGTCCACGTGGACCAACCAGAGCTCTTCCTTGGTTGACCTCGGTCAACTCTCTGACCGAGGTCTGGCTATTGTCAGACTGCATTTTCCTTGGACTTCACGGATTTTTCCAGGCCAAATCTTTCACCGATTGGCCTCGGTCTCTTCTGCAAAGTTGTTGCCGTACCATCCAGCTATCACGCCCTAGGCTTAGATGCGACATTTGACCGTCGATTCGCGAGCCACGCGCCCTCGAAGTTCGCTCGTCGACCATCTTTCAAAATAGGGCCCTCTCCTCCATTTGCCCTTTGAACCCTTTTTGACCCTAGTTTGGACCCCCTTGGCATCGTGCTCCGGACCGGAGGTGTGACAGACCTCCTCCAGTCGACGAAGGAGGCTCAGGCGAGGGCCGAGGCGGCCGTTCCACCCCATCTCCGGCCACTTGGCCGTGAGGTCCACCTTGCGGTGAACAGCCGCTTGAGGTTGTATTTTCTATGTTTTTCTTTGTAGTTTAGTTAGATATCAGTAGTATTATTTAGTTCATGTATTTCTTAGGTTGTTAATCACATCACCCACTCGCTTTTGCCATCGAATACCTTGCCGGAGCTCAAGAGCTCCGGCGGCCATTTTCGCCTCCACGCACCACCTACATCCGCCGTCCATTCTCTTTTTGCTAGCCCCTGGAACTCTTCTCTGTTGCCGTGTTCTTTCCCTGCAGGTCCAGGTGCTGGAGAGCCTCGCTGGGGCTCGATTTTTGTCGAAGTTCGCTGAAGAACAAGCTGCTTGGAGTCGCCCCCTTCGCTTCACGAAACGGCGGTCCCCCGGCCCTCCGTGGGCCATTTTGACCCCGCCGTCCCCTCGGGGAGACGCCCAGGAACTTCGCGGCCCCTTTTGTAAGCTAAACCGTCGACAGAGACGAGGAGGAGGGGTCGGGGAACCCCAGCACCGCCGGCCCTCCTCCTGTTCTTCGTAACCATCCTTGGGCCGTCCGATTCCTCCTGATCTTCCAGCAGTACAGGCGCCGTTGGATGCAGATAGCTCCTGGCCGCCCGATCGCTCATCTCACGTTCTAATCCGGGCCGTCCGTGGCCGTAGGGGCATCGCGCAAGGAGAGCGCGCCACGTGGTTAAGTGGGAGGCTCCCCTCCGTTTGATCACGCCAGGGTTGGGCATTTTGCACGTCGCACCAGCCCGTTTTTGGTATTTAGTATATAATTCTAAAACTTTCGACGGCCTTTAAGCACCTTTGTAAAATTTATTTTTAGCCCCCCCCCATAACTTTACATTATTGCTAAGGGGACCCCGCCAGGTCACGTGCACTGCGCACGTGACCTTGGCGTTTTTACAAGCAACCCCCGGGGATTTTGCAGGTTAAAGTTTAATCCAAAAACATTCATTTGCAGGTATAAACTTTTGGTTATTTTGCGATTCAGTCCCTGCCCCTTTTACATTTTCGCACTTGTGCCCTTCCCAGGCGCGCGTGCGACGCGCGTGAGCCTGGGAAGTTTTGCAAGGAAGCCCTTGCGGCTCTGGTTTTTGCTGTTTGGCCCAGAACCTTTTTGTCTAAGTTGAAAATTTTGGTAAAAATTGCAGACGAGCCCTTATCGTTTTATCTATTTGCATAAAGGCCCCTGCCAGACCCTTTAATTTGTGCGTGTTTGTCCATTTATTTGAAGCATCATTCTAACTCCAAACTTTCTCAAATTTTGGACTTAAGCTCCTGTTGCATCATATTTCCACGCTATATTTTTATTTTCCATTTTTGTTGCATTTTATTATTTATAAAAATTCAAAAATAGCCAATTTCAGCACTGTTTGCACCATAAAATACCAAAAAAATATAAAAACCCCCCAGAAAAATCCCAAAAAGATATATTTTGTGCCTTTTGGTTTGTTTTAACTCCCAGTTAAAAATCATTAAAAAATATAAAACCAAACTCCAAAAAATTGCAAAACTCTAAAAACCTTCATAAAAATTTATAAAATCCATAAAAAAATCCAAAAATAGTGTTTTCTTTTCCTAAATTTTCTTGGTTTCATTATCTTTCACTGAAAATTAAGTTGGGGAATTTTCGCCACTGATTTCTATTTTATTTCTCCATTTTAAGTTTCAACCTTGCTTTTTACTACTGTTTTCTTTATTTTGATAATTAAAAATACCAAAAACATTCTAAAGATTACCCAAAAATCACAAAAACAGTAAAAAAGTATAAAAAGACCAAAAAGACTTTATTTCCTTATTTTTGAGTATTTTTATCCATTTTTATAAATACTTTAGTTTCCCTTTTATTACATTGTCTTTAATTTCCAATATTGAAAAAGAAAATATAAAAATATAAAATACAAAAAGAAAATATAAAATCAGTAAATTAAAAATCAAAATACAAAATTATAAAATTAAAAATTAAATAAAAAAAATATAAAATTAAAAACCCACAAAAAATAGCATAATAGACATTTGATCACATTCACACACAAGTACACTTTTGAGCATTTTTGCCCCGATCTACCTGTCTGCTCCCTGTGTTCGACCTCTACAATACTTGCACCTATACACATCTTGTTGTAGAGTTATAATAAATTTTAACTCCGCACATTTATTTTCATTGCTTGATTTAATTGTTGTGGGTTAATTGTTGTTTGAATTAGGATTTCTCGCGGGTCGCCTCAGCGACATTGTGATCCCGCCTTGTGTGGATTACTTTAGACCTGTGAAAAATCCTGTTCAACAAATGGCGCCGTTGCCGGGGAGCAACAGCGCGTAGTTCGGGTCTTGTTTGTGTTTGTGATTGATTGACTATTTCGCGGCTTTTATTTTTCGCTATTTTATTTTCTTTATTTTTGATATATCTCTTGATCGGTCTAACCTTCTATTTTGTGGACTTTGTGCGAGGAACCACGGATCGAGGGAGGCGCTCCACCCTAGGCGCCTACGCACCCACGTGAAGCCGGTATCTGCCAGCCGAGCACCGAGGAGACGAAGAGGAAAATTTGAAGACCGAGCTCATTTTTAGTTGTAGAATTTATTTCTTGTATTTATTTTTGTAATTTTTGTGAGAGAGAGACCACAATTATTGTAATAATACAGGTACCCCCGAACTCGGACATTCGAGCCTAATTTCCAAGTGATTGTTCACTTGGGGGCTCACCGCGGTTTTCACGGTTTTCTCGCATTCTTTTATTTTGTTTTGTTTTCCGATTTTTATTTCTTTTGTGTGATTGAGCCCTTAGCTTTTAGGATTGCTTGCGATAGACTAAGGCCAAACACCTAATATTTTGCATGCACCTATAGTTCGTTTTGGACTTAGTCAAATTTTAAACAGTTGATCATCACCTTCAATTCGTCGCGCCACGAGCTCTCCCCGCAAAGCGCTTTCTCCTACCCTCAATTTGTTGAGCAGAGGAGGGGTGAGTCTAGACCAGACATTAGGATTGAGAGTCGGTGGTCAGCTTGTGGTTCTTCACGATAATAGCAATTTCTAAAACCTAGGGCGATTTCATCGGCTTTTGCATTTGCATATAGATAGGTTTCAATTCTGCTAAGCATCCTTGCATGTAGAGTGCTGGAGGCAAGGTGAGCATTTCTCTTTAGCATGCATCATTGATTTGACGCTTGCATTGCTTTTCCGACTCTACCTCTAATTTTGCTAACCTAGGATCTTAAAGGAATTGACTCCTCGTTAGGCTCGTGCATTTCTCACTAAAAATCCAAAAAAAAGTGATAACCAATAAAATTGGGACTGCTAATTTTACTTGACCCTAAAACCGATCAAAAGGAAAATCTTGTATTGGGGCGAGTAATCCCCTCATTGTCTTCGCTTTTATTTGCTCGCGCACACCTTAAGGATTAGTGCCCAAATCCCATTTTAGCCCCCTAAGTGTGTGTGCAATTTTTGGACTTCTCACCTAACTCTAAAACAAACAAGATTAAAAGACCGCATTTTGCGGTCTCTACCGAGTTGAGTAGGTGAATTGAGGGTTTGTCTTATTTTGATTTTTGTCTGTAATTGTTGTGTGTGTTCTAGATCGCTCCTGCGCATTTGCGCCTTTTTCTTCACTCTTTTGACTTGACCTTCGTGCTCCCCCGAATCATTTCCTTTTGTTTTCGAGATGGATCCCTGGAGTGCATTTTATCGGGACTTTGCGGACCCCTCGCTCGCTCCAGCCGATCCACCTCCCTTTTATCAGGAGGATCCTCCTCCTCTTTTTTCTGATTTTTGTACATACCCGCCTCAGCCACAGTATCATGACTCGGATTTTTACCCACCTCCACCTCCACCTGTGTATTATCCACCTCCACCTTCACATCCACCCGAGTTTGACCTGATGGAGTCACCTCCCTCGATCTCTATGAGTGATATCTTGAAATGGATGACAAAGCGCATTGATTTGATGAATGATGATATTGCTTTCTTGAGGAAGAATCAGATTAATGCCCCTTTCGTCGGGAATACGGCTTCACTTGTAGGTGATCATGGGAGCTTGCAATCACCCAAAATACAAAAAAATGAGAAAAATTTAAAAATCCAAAAAGATTTCGGGAGACACTTGGTTGATCAAGATTTTGAGGAGAGAGTCCACTTTCCAGAACCCTGGACCACACACCCACTCACATCCAGTCCCACCTTTGACCCCGAGGATGCTGCTGTACAGACTGCTCTTGGCATGCCTCGTGTATATGCTGATTCTGACTTCCCCCCTTGTATGGAGGAAGTCCAAAAATTCAAAAAGATGTTATCTAAACCCGAAGTGGTGGCTGCCATTCATGAGATTATCCGTGCCCCACTTCAGCAGGCCATGACCCAATTATCTGCTCCTCTTCCCAAGAAGAGAAAGCGGAGGAGCAGATCTGAGCGTCACATTCTGACCATGGCCACTGCCCTCGCCATCACACACCGTCCCATTCCCAAGAGGAAGAACACAGCTACACCTTTCATCACTTGCACCATCTCTGACCATACTTGTGATCGCACTCTCCTAGATGGTGGTGCTTCGATTAGCATACTACCCTTCTCGCTGGTACAGTCTCTTCACTTAGGGCCTCTCAAAAAGACCAGAATGATCGTTCAGTTTGCTGATGGATCAATCAAGAGGCCGAAGGGTATCCTTGAAAACCCCGTCATTTCTATTCAGGGCACGAGCCACCATGTTGATTTTGTCGTGTTGCCTATGGAGAACTCCACAGGGGAGCCATCTCCAATCATCCTGGGACGACCATTCCTCGCCTCTGCGAGGGTCGTTATTGATTATGGATCAGGAGAGGTTCGCTTCCGTCCTATTGACGGGAACGAAGTGTCGATCACCGCACCCACAGTTGACCAGAGACCTGCACCTGATGCACCTGCACCGATCATAGCTGACTCTGAGGCCTGTGACAAACCTGATGCTACTAGAGATGTTTCCTTAGCGACCGTTGATGAGACCCGACGGATTCCCCGAAAGGGGAGGAAATCGGAAAGCATAGACCTCGTAGTTCCTCCTCCTGGTGTGTGGCGATGTGTTGATGAGATCCAGAGTATTTATGTGATTGAACCATTTGATCAGGGGGCAGATACCAAGATAATTGAGGATGCTTATGAAGTTGCCCATTACTTTGAGAGACCTCATAAGGCAACAAATGACCCAGGTAAGACTAGACAGGACGGACCCGTTTTGACTACTTCCACTAATAAATCCGTTCCTGGCCCTTCACAAGTGCAGATGATTGAGGTCGGTTATGATGCTGCCAGTTATTTTGATAAATTCAGACCTCTTGTTGAAGACAAGGATTCAGGTGAGAGTCTTGAGGACGATATGAGTTCGTATACTTCCACAGATGATTTCGTTCCGTTTGATTTTGACCTGGACGAGGACTCGCAGGACGACTCCGATTACACTTCTTCTGAGGATGATGAGTTTGTCCCATTCCACTTCGATATCGGCGAGACTTCCAAGGCCGGACCTAGTCGTACTTCTTCCACTCACCAGTCTGTGCCTTCACACCATAGGACCACCAAGGGAGAACCGAGCCATACTGCTTCCATCGATCAGTTCGTCCCTTTCCGTTTTGATTCCACTGAGGGCCTTCACCGTGTCGACCCCGGTCGGCCTCCGTCCACTGTGGACCCCGATATCGACATACACCATATCCGATCTATCCCTCAGCGGTCCCGCAAGAAGATTTGCTTTCCACCTTCTGATGATCACCCATTTATGTTGTAGATTCTATCTTGTGACTCTCCTTCCATCTCCCGTTTTTGCTCGTCTACCCATTTCTCGTGTTTGCCTTGCCTAGGACGCACTTTGTCTTACGCATAGGAGGGGTAGACGAGTTGAGTGTTCCTTCTTCGTCCGCGTGATCACTCCTGTTGTTGCCTATACTTAGGCCTTCTTTTACCCTAAGTATAGGGGGAGTGATGTGTATATCCTTCTCTATCGTCCGCCATCTTCCGATTTATTTTCTTCTTTTCTTCTTTTCTTCTTTTCTTTTTATACCTTCTGTATCTATCAAAAAGGTGCCGCCCTTTGTCGACAGTCTTCTATACTTAGGACGTACTTTGTCCTAAGTATAGGGGGGGTGTGCACCCCGAGTTTTTCTATTCCTCTCGATCCTCTCCATTGTCTCCTTTTCTTGTCTATACTCAGGGATATCTTACCCTAAGTATAGGGGGAGACAATCTGAGTACGATCTGTTCATTCCCACCCTTGACCCTCCCTGCTTTGTGTACAGTCTGCTATACTTAGGATTATTTGATCCTAAGTATAGGGGGGACGGTCAACTTCTCATTCATTGATTCATTCATCCATTCCTTTATTTATTTATTCTTTAGATTTTCCTATACTCAGTACGAGTTATGTCTTCTCTTTTCTCTCCGATCTATGAGGACATAGCTCTAGCTAAGTATAGGGGGGTCGTATATACTACGTATATACTTTAGCCATAACTCGTACTTTCGTATTTTCTTAATAAATATGGCTAAAAAAAGTTCTTTAAAACTCATTAAAAATCCCTAATAAAAAGATGTGGTTATTCCTCAAACTCTTTTTGTATTTACTGATTAATAAATCAGGTGAAAATGTTTTTTGCAAAATGTTTGAAAAATAGTTTGAAAATCTTTGTGAACACCTATTGAAAACTATTTTGAAAATATTTTGTTTCATGTTTTCAACCTGTGTAAAATGTGTGGTTTGTAAAATTTATTTTCTTTGTGTGAAATAAAATGTTTGAAAAATGATTTGCAAATGGTTTGAAAAATGGTTGCAAAAATGATTTGAAAAACCTATATATACTGTTTTTAAAACCCTTGCAAAATGATTTTCAAATGTGTGTAAAATGTTTGTAAAAACTATTTTGGACTATAGTTTTCAAAAATTGTGTGTAAACTGTTTTCAAAGAAGTTTGAGGAATAGACACATCACACCAAAATCCATCTTATGTACATACGTATAAAATTGACCACTTACCCTTGTAAATTCTAAAATCCACTTCTTGTAAGTATAAGAAGCACTCCCGTGTACATATTTTTAACCTAGCTTTTAGCCAAAATCTTTTTGTTTTCAAAATTCCCAAAAACATTTGCAAAATTAAAATCCAAAAACATTTGAAAAATCTTTGAAAAACACAAAAAATGCATCTGCATATGCATCATCATCATATTTTCAAAAATTCATAAAAAGATCAAAACCTTTGAAAATTGCATCACAAAAATATTTTCTGCATTGCATTGCATAGCATGAGCATTTTTCGGATTGAGTTGATAGTTGAACAAGTCTAAATAAAATCCGGAGATTGGAGCTTGATTGGACCTTAAATCTACCTAATAACAGGAACCTTATAGGAACTGGGTTTGAGGTACTTCAGGTCTAGTTGACTTAATTCTTTGAGGATCACGGGACTTAGTTCAATGGATTCTTGACTGCCTAAGTAGAGTATTTCGGAGCACACGCACGACTCTTGTTGATAATGACCTAACTTGGACACCTGCACCTTTCACATGGCTCAACTCAGTTAGAGTGGTGAGGGGATTGGATTTGCTGGTATGAGACGCACACAAGTGGAAACACTTGTCCTCCTCTAGGGAGGGAAGTGCACCCCAACCCGTCCAATGATTAGGAAGTCTAAAGACAGGAGGCTGTGGGTTGCGATAAAGCTTCAAAAGAGGGATAGTCTACTGGCTCAAGAGGAAAAACTCCTTATGTAAATGCTGCTGTGAATAGTATTTCAAAAAAAAAAGAGTTCAGGCATGTACAAAAATAAAAAAAGCCTGCAAGTATGTACAAAGAAAATAAGCAAGCTTGAGTCCAAAGTCATATCATGTAAGCCCGCAGCAGGATGACTTGACTACACTGGTCTTGCATCCAAGGATCGGTAGCTACACTGGCTACCGTCCATTCTTCTCTTCACCCCCTCCTCTTGAGCTGGTTGCCACTTGAACTTAGAAGGGAATACCCCGCTCCTCGAGGATGGAGTTGCTGGATTGGGGAATCACTGGGTTGTCGTACTGGAGAAGTCAGTCTCTTTGTCATTCTAGTTGGGGAGAGCCACCATCACTTACACTGTACAAGTCAGATTCATAGTCGTAAGGGTTTGCGTATGAGTTGAAGTATTTCTGACCTGGCTATTGAGGAGACTTGGACAGAGTTTTGGGATTCTCAAAGACTGTTGGATTTCAGATTCGGTTCTCAATAAGGTTCCGCCCGCACTAAAATTCCAAAGGTCCGACTTAAGCCCCAAACTTTGATTTTGCGAAGACAAGTTTGATAATTAAATTTAGTCCATCTTTCTTCTTTTTCTTTTCTTTATTTTTCTTTTTCTGCACTTATTGCATAAGTGTTTGCTAGGGACTAGCAAAGGCAAGTATAGGGGGATGATGAATCCACGTTTCATCATCTTTATTCTATCATTTTGGCCTTAAAAACCCTAGTAAATGCGTGTAAATAGGCTTAATATAGGCATTTTAGCATTCATGCATATGTATGTAAATATTGTATAAAATACGGTTTTTAATGCCAAAATAATAGAATAAAGAAAAGAAAAGAAAAAGAATAAAATATTGTAAATATTTTATGACCCGAAACCCCGAGACCTAGGCATCTCGATGAATAGGTCGACAAGGAATAAAGTAGGGGGAGATAAGGGCCAAAATACAGATAAAATACCTATACATTCTATTCATTCTTTATTCATTTTGGGACCTATTTTTGGTTCCACTTTTTGTACATCAAATAAAGAAACTTTGTACATGAAAGTTGTAGATAATTTAATAAAGAAAAATACAAAATTGATTTCACAGAAAAATAATGTACAGATAAAAAGTTATGATCTGAATAAAAATCCAGAATCCCAACTTCCCAGACCCGTATCTCACAAACGACAACTCCAAATGCATCAAACTCACCTTTAATTGTATATAGAAGAAAATAAGCTATTTAATGGCTGGTTACGCCTTTGGCGGAGCTACGGTTTGAAAGTTGAGTTTTGGACCCCTATTGCACCTTGTACATATTAAAATATTCAATTTATTATTTATTTATTATTTTTATAATTTTATATTTTTATAATGTTGTAAATAATACTTATAATAATTATGTGCATTAAAATCAGAATAAAAACATAAATAAAATACAAATAAAAATACTTGTATATATTATATTACATAGGTATAATACATGTAGCTATACCTATACAAATAACACTTTCATTTTTTTAAGTGTATAAAATATATCAGAAAATTAAAATAAAAATATATTTGTGTATATAAAAGTATTTTATAATTTTAGAAAATAAAAACCAAAATAAAATAAATTAAAAATACCTAAATAAAAATAAAATACTTAAATATATAGATATAGATACCTATAGGGGTATAAATGCAAACTTGTAAAAATAAGTCTCATAAAAATAAATAAAAATCACCATAAAATAATTTATAAAAAAATAAACATTTTTTATTTTATAACCAAAATTTAAATAAATCATTTTCTATTTTTTATTGCATTTCTAAGCATTTTTGCCAAGGTTTTTTCTGGTTGGTCCACGTGGACCAACCAGAGCTCTTCCTTGGTTGACCTCGGTCAACTCTCTGACCGAGGTCTGGCTATTGTCAGACTACATTTTCCTTGGACTTCGCGGATTTTTCCAGGCCAAATCTTTCACCGATTGGCCTCGGTCTCTTCTGCAAAGTTGTTGCCGTACCATCCAGCTATCACGCCCTAGGCTTAGATGCGACATTTGACCGTCGATTCGCGAGCCACGCGCCCTCGAAGTTCGCCCGTCGACCATCTTTCAAAATAGGGCCCTCTCCTCCATTTGCCCTTTGAACCCTTTTTGACCCTAGTTTGGACCCCCTTGGCATCGTGCTCCGGACCGGAGGTGTGACAGACCTCCTCCAGTCGACGAAGGAGGCTCAGGCGAGGGCCGAGGCGGCCGTTCCACCCCATCTCCGGCCACTTGGCCGTGAGGTCCACATTGCGGTGAACAGTCGCTTGAGGTTTTATTTTCTATGTTTTTCTTTGTAGTTTAGTTAGATATCAGTAGTATTATTTAGTTCATGTATTTCTTAGGTTGTTAATCACATCACCCACTCGCTTTTGCCATCGAATACCTTGCCGGAGCTCAAGAGCTCCGGCGGCCATTTTCGCCTCCACGCACCACCTACATCCGCCGTCCATTCTCTTTTTGCTAGCCCCTGGAACTCTTCTCTGTTGCCGTGTTCTTTCCCTGCAGGTCCAGGTGCTGGAGAGCCTCGCTGGGGCTCGATTTTTGTCGAAGTTCGCTGAAGAACAAGCTGCTTGGAGTCGCCCCCTTCGCTTCACGAAACGGCGGTCCCCCGGCCCTCCGTGGGCCATTTTGACCCCGCCGTCCCCTCGGGGAGACGCCCAGGAACTTCGCGGCCCCTTTTGCAAGCTAAACCGTCGACGGAGACGAGGAAGAGGGGTCGGGGAACCCCAGCACCGCCGGCCCTCCTCCTGTTCTTCGTAACCATCCTTGGGCCGTCCGATTCCTCCTGATCTTCCAGCAGTACAGGCGCCGTTGGATGCAGATAGCTCCTGGCCGCCCGATCGCTCATCTCACGTTCTAATCCGGGCCGTCCGTGGCCGTAGGGGCATCGCGCAAGGAGAGCGCGCCACGTGGTTAAGTGGGAGGCTCCCCTCCGTTTGATCACGCCAGGGTTGGGCATTTTGCACGTCGCACCAGCCCGTTTTTGGTATTTAGTATATAATTCTAAAACTTTCGACGGCCTTTAAGCACCTTTGTAAAATTTATTTTTAGCCCCCCCATAACTTTACATTATTGCTAAGGGGACCCCGCCAGGTCACGTGCACTGCGCGCGTGACCTTTGCATTTTTACAAGCAACCCCCGAGGATTTTGCAGGTTAAAGTTTAATCCAAAAACATTCATTTGCAGGTATAAACTTTTGGGTATTTTGCGATTCAGTCCCTGCCCCTTTTACATTTTCGCACTTGTGCCCTTCCCAGGCGCGCGTGCGACGCGCGTGAGCCTGGGAAGTTTTGCAAGGAAGCCCTTGCGGCTCTGGTTTTTGCTGTTTGGCCCAGAACCTTTTTGTCTAAGTTGAAAATTTTGGTAAAAATTGCAGACGAGCCCTTATTGTTTTATCTATTTGCATAAAGGCCCCTGCCAGCCCCTTTAATTTGTGCGTGTTTGTCCATTTATTTGAAGCATCATTCTAACTCCAAACTTTCTCAAATTTTGGACTTAAGCTCCTGTTGCATCATATTTCCACGCTATATTTTTATTTTCCATTTTTGTTGCATTTTATTATTTATAAAAATTCAAAAATAGCCAATTTCAGCACTGTTTGCACCATAAAATACCAAAAAATATAAAACCCCCCCCAGAAAAATCCCAAAAAGATATATTTTGTGCCTTTTGGTTTGTTTTAACTCCCAGCCAAAAATCATTAAAAAATATAAAACCAAACTCCAAAAAATTGCAAAACTCTAAAAACCCTCGTAAAAATTTATAAAATCCATAAAAAAATCCAAAAATAGTGTTTTCTTTTCCTAAATTTTCTTGGTTTCATTATCTTTCATGAAAATTAAGTTGGGGAATTTTGGCCACTGATTTCTATTTTATTTCTCCATTTTAAGTTTCAACCTTGCTTTTTACTACTGTTTTCTTTATTTTGATAATTAAAAATACCAAAAACATTCTAAAGATTACCCAAAAATCACAAAAACAGTAAAAAAGTATAAAAAGACCAAAAAGACTTTATTTCCTTATTTTTGAGTATTTTTATCCATTTTTATAAATACTTTAGTTTCCCTTTTATTACATTGTCTTTAATTTCCAATATTGAAAAAGAAAATATAAAAATATAAAATACAAAAAGAAAATATAAAATCAGTAAATTAAAAATCAAAATACAAAATTATAAAATTAAAAATTAAATAAAAAAATATAAAATTAAAAACCCACAAAAAATAGCATAATAGACATTTGATCACATTCACACACAAGTACACTTTTGAGCATTTTTGCCCCGATCTACCTGTCTGCTCCCTGTGTTCGACCTCTACAATACTTGCACCTATACACATCTTGTTGTAGAGTTATAATAAATTTTAACTCCGCACATTTATTTTCATTGCTTGATTTAATTGTTGTGGGTTAATTGTTGTTTGAATTAGGATTTCTCGCGGGTCGCCTCAGCGACATTGTGATCCCGCCTTGTGTGGATTACTTTAGACCTGTGAAAAATCCTGTTCAACACCCACCACCATCTCAAGACACTGAGATGGCGGTGTATCAGCAGGAGCAGCCCCTGGCAGTTCTTTCCCCATTCCCTTATGAGTAGGAGCCGTTGATAGAAGTCAACGGGATTTGGTATGACCGGGAGCAGCTCGAGATCTATAGAGATTATCCTGGATTTAGGTGGTCTACAGGAGGCACCTCATCCCAGCAGCAGCCTCCAGCTCAGGGTGAATAGTTCGGCCAACAGTAGTAGCAACAACCCCATTACTCCCAACCACAGTAGCATTACCAGTGAGGTCCTCATCCCTACTAGCAGGGACAACAGTGGAGGCAGCAGCAACAGCCTCAGCAATTCGCTCAGCCTCCCCCTTACCAATACCAGAGCCAACCTTAGTTTCAGCGAGGCAACCCGTCCGGTTCTCATGGACCAGCCTATGAGAACCCAACCCTTGATGATCTAGCCCATCTTCTCTCAGACCAGCAGGAATCCTTTAGGCGGGAAATGGATGAGTTCAGACAGGAGACGAGGGAGATCATAAAGGGCAAGGCCGCCATACCCACTCCGATCGAGCCCAATTCGAACAACCTCAAGAGGAAGTCTGAGCAGGTACAGTTCACAGAGACCACCCCTCCTAGGGAGTCAATGGGGATATTTCTTCATACACATTTGATGTTGATTTTGTATCACTTAGGAGCGGTAGGATGCCAGCCGGTGGTGCCTCGTCTGAGCGACGACCACATGGTTATCCAAGAGCGCCAGACGAGGAGGATAGCGAGATTGATGCCGATGATGATGATGTTGATAATGGTGGTGCTGAAGCCACCAAGGACGTTGATCTAGTCGACGGTACTGAGGCCGTCGTTTCTTCAGATGCAGTTGGTGGTACTGACTGCACCATTCCAGTTGATGCTGAGCCAAAGCATAGTACTGATGCCGTGAAGACAGATGTCGTGGGTGGTGTTGATGCCACCATTTCTATTCCTGTTGTGTTTCCTCCAGTTCTTATATCTCATGATAATTTAGAAAAGACCAAAAAAATAATAAAAGAAAGGTTTCTTTATCTACTGCGAGTCCATCTATGTTACATGATGATCTTTGTATGGGCTCCATTCCTTCGCAACTGCAGGAACCTATTCCTAGCCCTCTATCTGAGGAGGGCCCATCCATCCCCTTCCCTCAAGCACTCCGTTTGACGAAGGGGAATAAAAATGAAAATCCTAAAAAGACACATCAGTTAGAGTTCAGCCAGTAGATGGTAGACAGATTTCAGATTCAACTGACTCTATAGAAGGCACGTGAGCCCATCCCTCTCTTCCAGAAGAATTTGAGAGAGAAGACAACCGTCCGTAGGAAGAGAAGGAACCATCATGCATAGATCCATGTGCTTACCCATGCCACATGCTTCGCCATATAAAACCGTCTGCCAGCTAAGAGGGCAGATGTAGGAGCTCCCTATGTCAGATGCTGCATTCGTGAGTAGAGATTCGATCAGACTTTATTAGACAGCGGCTCTTCCATCAACCTACTTCGGCATCCTTACTCAACCGATTCAAGTTTGGCCCTCTTCGACAGAGCAGGACAGTCCTTCAATTTGTTGATCGATCTGTTAAGAGGCCGAAGGGGTTGCTGAAAGACGTGGTCTCACAATTCAGGGTCAGAAATTCCCTGTGGACTTCATTGTTTTGGACATGGAGATCCCTAAGTTTGTGACAGATACCCCTATCATTCTAGGATGCCCATTCTTAGCCACGGCCAAGGGAGTGTCCAACCATAATAGTGGGAAGGTGTACTTTTGCGTAGAGGGTGAAAGTATACAAATAGAGATGATTGACGAGACCAGAGCGTGAGATTCAGCATGCTCAGAGCAGTCTAGTGATGCAGAGCAGATGACAGAGGTAGAGTGAGACATCCACCATGAGTGTGATTTTGTGATCACAGATGATGAAGCCATTTGGTATGACCCCGTTTCATGAGCCCTTGTCTCACCTTCAGATACCATAGAGTTACAGCTTCCAGTAGATGAGAGTTCGGAGAGCACACTTTTGACCGAGGACACATTCGAGGCTGACGACCGCATTCAGGAGAGTGAAGCAGATTATGTATCTTGTGATTCTAATTCAGATCCCTCGGATTCAGACATAGACTGGGACAATTTTGATGATTACTTGCCATGTTTGATTCCCACAGAGCTAGCAACAAGGGTGGAGATCGAGCCAGTACAGATTGCAGGTACACTAGTAGGGATGTCTTAACCCGATTTTTATGAGTAGCGAAAGTTCTCACATTCAGATCTGGTTGCCTTCACTCAGACATTCTAGAAGCATATTTGCTAGCTCCTAGTTGCCCAGAATTGAAGCCTTTTCCGCAGTCGCTGAAATATAGATTCCTTGCGGGAGAGCATGATGTGTACCCAGTCATTATCTCAGCAGATTTGACTGGAGAGAAAGAATCTCGTTTGATGGAGGTTCTTGAAAGAAACTACAAGGTGATAGGATGGAGTGTAGCTGATCTCCAGGGGATAAGTCCAGCCATGTGCTCTCATCATATCTATCTCCAAGAGGACGTGAAGCCATCACGTGAGTTCCAGTGACAGTTGAACCCGAACCTTCGAGAAGTGGTCATGAAAGAGATATCAAAATGATGGAGTGCTGATTTTATCTACCCCATCTCCGACTCCAAGTGGGTTAGTCCATTGCATGTGGTGCCCAAGAAGACGAGCATCACTACAGTTGTGAGTGAGTCAGGAGAGGAGATCTCTACCCGGGTACCCACTTCTTGGAGGGTCTATGTGGACTATAGATGCCTAATTCAGGCCACCAAGAAGGATCATTTCCCGCTGCCTTTTATCGATTAGATTATAGAAAGGCTAGCCGAGAAGAGTCATTACTACTTCCTTAACGGGTACACCGGTTACAATCAGGTGGCCATAGCGTTCTAAGAGTAGGACAAAACTACATTCACCTATCCGTTTGGGACTTATGCTTTCAGACGGATGCCCTTTGGTTTACGTAATGCCCCGGTGACATTCTAAAGGTGCATGTTGTCCATCTTCTCGGACATGGTGGGTGACTACTTAGAGGTCTTCATGGATGATTTCTCAGTCTATGGTGATGGGTTTTATGCTTGTCTTGACTACCTAGACCACATGCTTCAGCGATGTATAGAGGTCTATCTTGTTCTATCTTGGGAGAAGAGTCACTTCATGTGACTCAGGGGACGGTTCTTGGTCATATCATCTCCAACAGGGTCATGGAGGTTGATTCGGCCAAGGTGGATATCATCAGGAAACTCAATCCACCGTCCAACCTGCGGCAGTTGTGGTCTTTTCTGGGGCATGTCGGCTTCTACCAACATTTTATTCAGGACTTCAGCAGGATCGCCTTACCTCTCACTGATCTCTTGATGAAAGACACCGAGTTCATTGTAGATGATAAGTGTCTCGCGTCTTTTGAGACTCTCAAGAATCTAGTTGTTGAGGCTCCTGCCCTTCAGCCACCTGATTGGTCTCTCCCATTCGAGATCATGGCGGATGCTTCTGACTTTGCCATAGAGTTGTGTTAGGACAGAAGAGGGATGGATTACCATTTGCCATTCACTGCGCTAGCCGTACATTGGATGCCGCTCAGCGGAACTACACAGCCATCGAGAAAGAGATGCTAGCCGTAGTATTTGCCTTTAATAAGCTCAGATCGTATATTATGGGATCCAGAGTGACCATTTACACGGATCATACCGCCATCAGGTACCTCATGGAAAAGAAGGATGCCAAAACAAGATTGACTATATGGATCCTTCTGCTCCAAGAGTTTGATATTGAGATTAAGGATAAACCTGGAGTCAAGAATGTGGTGGTGGATCATCTCTCCCAATTGGAACATCTTTAGGAATCTGAGTAGATTGAGCCTATCATTGAGACCTTCCTAGATGAGATGATCCTTACTATCACTTCACTCCCATGGTACGCCGACATTGTGAACTATCTTGTCGCCAAGAAAGTTCCACAATGTTGGCCCAGACAGCGACTTGAAGCTTTCCTCACGAAAGCCAAGTCGTACCATTGGGAGGATCCCATCCTTTATCATGAAGGAGGGGATAGCATCTGGCGTCAGTGCATTCCTCAGGAGGAGCACCATAGCGTCCTCACATACTGCCACAAGCTTGAGGCAGGAGGACATCATTCTGGGAGGAGAACAACACAGAAAGTGCTCCAATCTGGCCTATGGTGGCCTACCCTCTTCAAGGATTCTGATGAATTCGTGAAGAGGTGTACTGACTGTCAGAGGATGGGCACTTGTGGACAGCGTGATATGATGCCAATGCAACCCATTCACTTATGTGAGGTTTTTGATGCATGGGGCATCGATTTCATGGGTCCATTCCCTAAGACTCAGGAATTTGAGTACATTCTGCTGGCTGTTGATTATGTGAGTCATTGGGTTGAGTCCATTCCTGCCCAACCCAAGATGCTAAGATTGTTTGTAGATTTCTGAGGAAGAATATCATTTCACGGTTTGGGGTGCCTAGAGTTTTGATATCTGATGGGGGTCTCATTTTATCAACGACAAGGTAAAGGTTCTTGCTAACGAGTTCAGCATAGACCATTAAGTTTCCACTCCATATCATCCTTAGACCAATGGTCTTGCTGAAGTATCGTATAGGGAGATCAAGATGATACTGCAGAAGGTAGTCCGCCCAGACCGAAAGGATTGGCCACAACTTTTGGACTCGATTTGTGAGCATATAGGACTTCCTTCAAGATACCTTTGGGTACGTCTCCCTTTCGTCTCGTTTATGGCAAGCCATGCCATTTACCTGTTGAGATTAAGCATAAGTCACTTTGGGCTATCACAGAGATACTATTAGATCCAGAGAGTATAGGAGATCAGAGGAAGGTAGAATTGGCAACCTTAGAGGAGCTTAGAGATACAGCCTTTTCGAGTAGCCTATAGTATAAGGAGCGAGTGAAGATATGACATGATTCTCATATCAGCCATAAACAGTTTGAGCTGGATCAAATAGTATGGTTATTCGATGCCGGGTTGAGACTATTTCCAGGAAAATTGCAGAGCAAGTGGAAGGGACCATACTTGGTCCGAAAGGTGCACGACAATGGTAGTATTGATATATCTGAGATGTCATCTGAGTCCACCTTTCGAGTTAACGGTCGGCGCCTCAAGCCATAACTAGATCATGATCCGCTGATCGTTGATGTCGCCCCTATTCATTTTGCATGAGATGTGGTCTTTGACTCACATCACTTGCATCTCATGCATGATTATCACTTTCTTCCGCACTTGTATAGATCCAGATGTCCATATCATACATTCTTTGTCTAACATCCCATCTGCATTTTATGATTATGTTATACTTAGGGTGTACTTTACCCTAAGTATAGGGGGTGCCAGAATTTTGTTTATTCTTTTGCTTCTTTTTACCTCTGTTTTGCTACCTATACTTAGGTATATTTTACCCTAAGTATAGGGGAGGTAGACCTGTACATTTTATCCCTCGGTTTTCCCCTTATGTACATATTCTTATACTTAGGATCACTTAATCCTAAGTATAGGGGGAATCACCGACTTCTACTGATTGTATTCTTTCATTCGTCATTGTAGTATAGCCTTTCTTTTCACTTCCCAATACTAAGCACGAGTTATGTCTTCTTCATCGCTCTTTGATCACTCTAATGACATCGTTCGAGCTAAGTATAGGGGGGTGTCGTATATATTGTATATATATACTTTAGACATAACTCGTACTTTAAGTATGTGTTAATAAATAAAATAGCTAAAAACCATAAACCTAAAAATCACAAAAAAATAAAAATTTTCCTTGTACATAAAATTCTTTCTTGCACATACATGACTGTAAATAGCTATTTGTAAAAACTATTTTTGTACAAATGTTTGTAAAAATATTTTGCTTGTGAAAACTTTGTAAATATTTTTTTATCAAAATTATGTATATAGTACAAAATTTTTGAAAAATGTTTGAAAATAAAGTTTGCAAAAACCCATGTGTAAATGTTTGTAAATAGTTAGCAAAACTCATGCATGCATGCATTCAAATATTTTCCAAAATTTTGCACATTTTTCAAAGATTTTGTATATTATGAAAATTGCAAAAAAGATTTTTGTACATATTTTTGTATATTCTTCTGAATCATAGTTGACATTGAAACTAGTCTGGAATTAAATTGGAAAGTGGAGCTTGGTTAAGACCTTAATCCACCTAATTCTCAGAGGAGCCTTATAGGATTTGGGGTTAAGACTCTTTAGGTCCATTAGTGACTTAATTCCCTGAGTCCACTATGCTATGTTCACATGTCATCTTGATGAGCCTAAGTAGAACACTTAACAACACATGCATGACTCTCACAATTAATGGCTTTACTTGGACCATCACCTTACACATAGCTCTCCACGGATGAGGTGATGAAGAGGTGGTTTTCTTTTGCTTGGAGTAGCATACGAGGGTAGTACTTCTAGGCGGAACCTCTCGTCTTCCTTTAGGGAGGGATGTGCACCTCAACTTGGTCTAGCGGTGTTGAGGTCTAAAGAAAGGAGTTGTGGGTTGCAGTAATGCTTCAAAAGAGGGATAGTCTACTTGTTCAAGATGAAAAAGTCCTTGTGTATATGTTGCACCATGTAGATATGTTGTACATATGCACATCAAAAAAAATGTACAAAATCAAGAAAAACTCCAAAAAAGTGGACAAGCCTGATTGAAAATAAAATTCCTGACGGAGTGTATATAGTCAAATAAATCAAAGCTTATGTATTACACCTTCACATCTCATGAAGCTTGCAGCGGGAGACTTAGCTACACTGATTGGGCTCCCAGGGATACGTGGCTACACTAGCCACTGTCCATTCTCTCCTTTCCCCCTCTTCTTGAGTTGGTTGCACTTGAACTTAGAAGGGACTACCCCGCTCCTCGAGGAAAGAGCTGCTAGACTGAGGAATTATAGTTACCTTACTGAGGGCGGTTGTTTCTTTATCATTTCTAAGGTGGGGAGATACATATCACCTACACAATACAAGGAATAATACATGGTCATTAGAGTTTGTGTATGTAGACTTGTTCTTATCTAGATTATCGAGGATTCTTGACCATATAATGGTGGAACTTAGAGGCTGTTGAGTCTTAAACCTAGATTCCAATAATGTTCCGACAAAGTAATAATCTAAAGGTATGACTAAGCTCCATAATTCAATTTAATGAAGATAAGTTTAATAATCAACCTTGATTCTCCTTTTTCTTTTCTTTTTTTTTTCACTTATTTTTCAAATAAGTGTTTTCTAAGGGACTAGCAAAGGTAAAGTATAAGGGGGTGATTAATCCCTGATTCTCACTCTTTATTATTTTATGTGACTTTTACCCGGCATACCCTATAAACTTTGCCAATCACCTCCACGACCTTTGAAACAACCTAATTCCTCCATCGACCCTGTAAACTTACCAACTCTTACCCCCATGAACCCTCCGGGTAATATGTTTTAAGCCCGTGGAGGTTCTTGTGGTAATTTAAAGGGTCGATGGCATAATTATGTTGTGCAAAAAGTCGTAGAGGCATTTTAAAACATTTATAGGGTTTGTTGGGTAAAAATCCCTTCTTTTATTTTAGCTATTTATCTTAGCAAAACAACATGAAAATCCTCGTAAATACAATATCATAGCATTTAGCATGCTTTTATTAAATTTACATAATTAGCATGTTTTTATGCAAAAAGTAAAAGAATAAAGGAAGGATGTATTTATAATAAATACAGAGTGACCCAAACCCCAAGAGAAGGTCAAGCCTTGACCTGATCGCCAAATAAAATAAGTAGAGAGAGATAGGGTCTACCTTGTGTTGTACATATCATCTATGTAGATAAATAGTTATTTTTGACAAAATAAAACTAGATCATTACTTTTACCTCCTTGTATATATTTCTAAAAATAAAATAAAATAAAATAAAAATTAGAACATTAAATAAAAATAAAATTCCTCTTTCATTGTACAAAACACATGTATGAATACTACATCCCCTATTTATTCTATACCTATAAATATTTCATAAAAATAAAATAAAAATTATTTATAATCATAAAATTATGTTGAAAATGAATAAAATATAAAATGGGGGTATTTATGTAAAAATAATAAAATAAAAATAATTGTACATAATACATAGGTATATTATACATGTATATAATACTATGGGAGCTGGGAGCCTAAGCCCCAGGTGCAGGTAACTACCTACACCCGGCCTTTTTTTTGCATGATTTTTGAGTTTTTTTGAATGAAACCTTAGGGGGATTTTCTTAATATATTGAGAGGAATATGTGTTTCAAGTTTCATGCAAAACAAACATTCCTAACATGTTCATCTAGAAGGTACCATTTTCAGCAATTTTCAGCAATTCTGATACCGTTAAAATTTGACGGTCTTGATGAAGATGATAGGAGTCTCGAATTAATTTGAATTTTGAATGACACCTTGGTGATATATAGTGATCTAATTCTCCAAAAGTTTCATTTCAAAAAACTCAAAAAATAACGAAAAAATGAGCCGGGTGTAGGTAGTTTACCTACACCCCCGGGTGTAGGCTCCCTTTTCTCATAATACTATACTATATTGTATATACCCTAATTTATTTTTTCTAAAATAAATAAAAATCAAAGAAAAATTCTTTGAAAAATTATAAACATTTTTATTTTATTCATTTTTTAATTTAAATTCATTTATTATTTTTAATATAATTATCTTTATTTTTCTCATCTCTTTTGTCCTATAGTGTGTTTTGTCTGTATTCCATCCACCCTCTGACTGGGCCACCTTGGATTGTTGACTACGGTCAACTGGTCCCCCGGGTGCCCTTTTTCCCAAGATCGAATTTCACCCAGATTTCTCCCAATTTTAGCTGCTTGATCCAACCGCCTTTCTCCCTGATTCCTAGCTACGAATACAAGTCTCGGATCCCTAACCTTCGCTCGACATTCTCCTCCTCATTCTGTGCTCTGTTCGCGGGCCGCGCCTCCTCCATGTCAGACCCTCACGCCTATATAACCTGAACCACCCCTCCTTTCCCTCCACCTTTTGGCTGTGCCACCACCGCCTGCCTACCGGCCTACCTCTCCTAGAGTGACAAGGAGTGAGAGGGAGTGCGTGGGAGCCGTTTGGAGCGTACTAGCCCTAGTCCGGGGAGGTTCAAACCTCAGCTCCGCCACGAGGAGCCAAGCCTCTGGCTACACCGGCCATCGAGGCCAAGAACCCCGTGGACGTTCGTCTGCAACCCCAGACGCACATCTTCCATCTCAGGTACCCCCCTACGCTTCAATTTTTCATTGAATCCATAGTTTCTTCATCGAACAAAGTATCATCAATCATCCCTTGTTCATTGCATTTCCACCGTATTCCGACCCTTCGTACGCCTCACTCTGACTCTTTATCGTTGTTGCATCCGCTCCGCAACCCATCACGAGGCTTCAGCCATCGGGCTGGAGACCCATACAGGTCAAATCCTCCACTCGCCAGAGACCTGCTTGTTCACCCCCACCTTCTGCCTTCGGTTACTTATGGCAATCTAACCCGTGTTGGAGCCATCCTCAAAGCAAGACCACTTATTCAACAAGGTTGAAGCGCTAGTAGACCTCATCTAGAGGTCCAAGACAACACAGGAAAGCTCGAGGTCATCCGAGCACCCCCAGGACCATCCTCGTGGTCCTGGGCCCTTCTGAGCCTTACTGCAACTACGGAGCTTCATCGCTGATCTCTTCCATAGTCTAGCAGCTCGAGAGGACATCGGAGATGCAAGCTACAACCAACTGAAACCCGCCTCTGGTGAGTTCTTCCCTAATCTTCCAGACGCCTTTTACACCGTCCAATCGAAGGTCGCCCCAGTTATAATCCGAGTCGTTCCTCTACGGGAGGCCTTCCACCGTCAGATCCATCTGAGGATCTCATCTGCGCCCTCCATTGCTGAAGCATTTTCCGTGCAGCCCAGCCGTCCAATCATAAGTGGGACGTCATCGATCGTTGGATCGCGTTTAGTAAAGGGTAAATTTCACTTAGGCCCTTCCTGTTTTACTTTTTATTTTTTAGTCCTGTAAATATCTTACAGGACTAAAATAGTTTGGTTATTTTGCACGTGGACCCTTTTTATTTCTAATATTTATGTTTTAGTGTTGTTTGAGTGATCTCATGTGCTGTCTCACGTGCTATTTTGGTGTATTTGCATGTTTTGTCCTGGAATATATACATGGTATGCTTTGAGTAGAACTTTCTGATATTTGCAAGTATACTCATGTGTGTAGTGTATTACGCATGTGCGCTTATTCTCTGGATATTTTGCATTATTCACCCTGAGCTTTTTATATGTGTTATTAATTGGCTTGTGAACTTTCTGGTAATTGCAATTAGGTCCCTACAAACTGTGTGTTGTGTTTTTAATCAAATAATTATCAAATTAAGCTCAAAAATTATATAAATAATAGTGTTAGCTCATGTTGACATGCATTATTTATCGTGATTTTTGGGATTAATTTTGTTGATCTTTTATTTTCTAAAAATCAAAAACCCATAAAAAGCGTTCTATCTATTTTATAAAATATATAGAAACTATAAAAATTGTGCTAAAAATTCTAAAAAAATAGTATTTGTTTGTTTGTGAGAGCTCTACTTCCAATATCATTTTTGTTGCAAAGTCCTCATAAAAACCCTAAAAATAAAAAAAACTAAAAAACTTATAAAAATCATTAAATATTCTAAAAAATAAAAAATAGGATGTAAGTTTATGTTGTTGGACATTTTTATTTACTTTCTCATAAAATTCACAACCAAGTCATTAGGGCACAACAACTATTTTTAATTTACAATATTGACCTGGCTGCGCACTGTTTGTGTTTTTAGCTCTTGTTTTATTTTTCTAAAATCTCATAAAACCCCCAGAAAATTACCGAAAACACATGAATATTTGAAAAACACAAAAATATTTTTAGTCCAGATTTTTGAGTATTTTTAGCCTTAAATAAAAATCATCAAAGCTTACTTGTACGCTTTAGTTACTTATTTTCTTATTTTTGGTCTCTTATTTAAAAATATAAAAATATGCAAAAGTTAAAAATTAATAAAAATATGCATTTTATGTTCTGATTTCCGCCTACTTCAAAGGTTTCTCGTGCTCCTTGAGTTCGACCCTGGTGGATATAACATGTTAAATTAAATAGCGGAGACCACTGACATTATTTTCATGCTTTGGTTGGTTGATTTGAGTGGATCTCTACTTTTCTTGATTGAGCCTTGGCCTGCTAGTTAGGGTCACAATGACCCTTATTTATTTGATTTCCTACCCTAGTTAGCGGGCCGCTCGTTGGTATCCGATGAACTTAGAGCTGCTTTCTTGGAAACCGACGCATCTCAGAGCGATCGGATACATACCATCTTTTTAATTTGGAGAGTCAGAGAGAGAGAGAGAGTTTTATTTAATTCCTAATTAACTGCTCATTTCCAGCGATTCCTGAACGGGTTCTCGCGTATGTAAAAGAGGCTAAACATTTTTTTGTGGTGTGTCGGCCTATTTCACCCTTCGATGAGGGTGGAGTTCGACTTGAGTGGCGAAATTAGGATAGGCATATGGTAGAGTAATTTCAAACTTGTTTGTGCCCTTCGTAAGTTAGGACCACACTTACACTATAGTTATACTCACCTTAGATCATTTTCACTTGTCAAATTCAACTCACTTCTTCCAGCAAAGTAGAACTATATGTTAGGTGCGGTTTCATCGCTTGCAATTCATATAGTGTAAAAATTTCAATTCTATCTAGCATATTGCACGAAGATTACGAGGAAGTACTGTAAGTATTTCCAACTCAGCATTCATCATCGTGTTTTCCGTTGCACGACTTTTTCGATTCTTCCTTGGTTTTCATTCACATAGGAATAAAGGAAATTGGAATCCCTATGTAGATGTGCATTGTTCCCCACTCAAATTCAAGTGATAACCAAATTAAAACAAGGGAACTGTTAACATTATTGATTAATTAAAAATTGGATAAAATTGGAAATCATTGTTTTCGGGAGAGCACCCCCGTTATTGTTTGATTTTATTGCAACTGAGAGAGAGAGACGACATTAGGATAGAGCCAAGCCAGATTTTTTTTACAGACTACTGGTTCTTTCTTTTTAGGCGATTAATTACTTTTCAGTGAGGATCTACGAGTCGCCAGTAAATGGTTTTAGAATTCCTTAGCAGAGTGGGAGGTTTAGAGGACACTACATAAGGCTCCGTCCTCAAGTAACGATGAACCATACTCATACAGTTTGTACTTACTCTCATATTGGCTGAAAGTAGGTCCAACAAGTCGTAAGAACTGGGCTAGTCTGTAGGGAAATACAGGCACCTAACGGCTCGTTAACTCTTTACAACTTTTGTATTTATCACCAACTAAAAGAGACAAGATAATTTGGTCGAACCTTTATGGCCTTCACTGAGTTGATTTGGTGAATTTGGGGTTTGAATTTGTGTATTGAATTGTGTGACAGTGCACTTGCACACACTAGTCGTGGTTTCGTGAAGCTTTTTTTCATTCCATTCAAAGATGGTGAGTTTTGGCATTCATACCCAGACTCCATGGGTCACGCTCACATGACAAATTCCCAATCTTCGTATCCACCTTCTTTTTAGAGGAACCCTCTCTTTGATGTAATTTCTCCCCAACAACCATTCTATTCACCCACCTACCCATCCTTTATTGAAAATTTGAGATACGAGTCGCTCACAGAATCGAACATTTTCTATGAAGACACAATGGAGCGAGTGGACTCGAGGATGAATATAGGTATAACCAACTTTGATAGAGGAACACGATTCTTGGTTACGTATGAAAATTCACTGTTTGAACCATCCTCTACTCGGGATGATCCACAACCCGAGTATGATCACTTTTCCTTTGACCACAAAGATGACACGCAAAGTCAAGGAAATAGACCTCATGACCAGACCTCGATCACAGAGACCGACTACATCTCGATTCAGAAAAAAAATGTCAATGTTGCGGCATACCAAGTATGGTCACTCAAATTCAAGTCATGAGACGATATTGGATGACATAGCTCGGACCAGTAAGGGGATCGAGTTTTTGACTGAACAATTTGATAATGCCCTCCAAATAGTAAAAGACATGATCATCAACCAAGAGGAATCATGATGATCACTGAGCAAACCCGAAACTCATCATGTGCTGGAGTTCCACACACAAACACCACAAACCACTGACCCTCCTACCGACTTTAGTGAAAATTATAAAAAATTGAAAACTCATAGAATTAAAAAAAATTAGACAACATCAATATAGAAGTGTTTTGTAAGAGTCTGATCTTAGAGATTCCATTAATCGAGGCCATAGAGTATGTTCCCGATCTTCAAAGATTTGTGAATAGTCGGTTATCACCTAAGAAGATGGGAAAGAAAAGATCTAGTGCAGAATATCATTTAATCACTATGGCTAGTTCAATGGTGCAGACTCAGACAAACAAGATCCGGAAAGCAAAAGAGTTGACCAAGGTGACCTGTGAAATTGAGAATATTGACTTTAATAATATTCGGATTTGACGACGATTCTATACTTAATATCTTCCCGAAGTACTTGTTTGACAGACTCGAACTCGGACCGCTCAAAAAGACTCGAGTGATCGTTCAATTCCTCGATCGATCCATTAATACAAGGTCATTGGTATTTCTTTCAGATTTATCGTTGTCTTTTCATTTTTGAATTTTCTCGAGTTGACACATGGCAGCTCCTGGAGCCGCCACGTGTCACTCGTTTTTAACCCTTTTTATTTCGTTTTTATTAAAAACGTATTTTTAAAAATAAAAATAAAAAAATAAAAAAAATAAAAATAAAGAAATTAGAAAAATCTCCTTTTCCTCTCATCTCATGTGCCATGCACATGAGGCCTTTTCCTTCCTCCTTCCCCGGTCAAACCGCGGCCCCAACCGCCTCCACTCCTCCTCTTGCGATCCGTCTCCCTCCAGTCAACCAACCTCCTCTTTGATCTCTCCACCGGCCTACCGGCCTCTGCCTACCCTTATCTCATGTATCTCCCTCCTCCCTATAAATCCATCAATACCTTCCCTTATTTCCCCATCCGCCATTATCTGCAGGAAGGGTGGTGACAACCCCTCCCTTCTTGAGCATAGAAATCCCAGGCGTCATCATCTGAGCTTCGCCGCGCACCGCCCGCAGCTGAGGCAAGGACCAGAGGAGAGCATCTCCATCCTCAACCTCTAGGATACCTTCTTCTCTCTCTTTTTTTTACTTTGTTTTAGCTCATTCCCCTATTCCACCTATCGGACCCATCATCTGGCCTTCACCACCTTCCAGCAAACACGCCAGCGCCTCCTCCGTTCGACGTCGTGCACTCTCCATCGACTCCGGTCGCAGGAGCAGAGCTGGCCGCATGCACCAAACCACAACTACATCACCTTCCACGCAGCTCAGTCCACACAGATCTCCTACAGCAGCTGCCCCTTGCTACCTCTTTACCGCCTCACGCGAGCCTGTGTGTGAGCACCAGTTCGCCTCGCTCCAAGCGCCACCCCTCCGGGCAGCCGATGTCATCGCCTTCACTGATGCCAATGACCTTCCCACGCAACCGACGCACTAGTCGCAGGCCATCTACGCACCATCCTCCATCCGTCGTTGCACGCCGCCCTAAGAAGCGACCGCCTACGATGCACAAGCGACGTAGGTCCCCGCACAACTGCCTGCACCGCCACCAAGCCAGTACCCTCTAGGGATCGTGAAGATAGAAGAAAAAGGAGGGCAGGTCCTCACGTGGGGAAAAACACTCCCTTCTGGGGATAATTTCACGAAACCCCCTAGATCCAGGGAATTACATTGAAGCCATTGCCAATTTGTGACTATGTGCGGTGCACGTGCAGCATGAAGCATTTGCAGAACAATCCCCTTCCAATTTAGCAATTCACACTAAAGACCCTGTCCAGAAGCTCATACGTAATGCATGTGATTCCGAGGGAAATTGTAGAAAAAACCCTCTCTATTATTAGTAATTGCATTTCAGCCCTTATGCAAGTTTATTAATGTAATTTTATTTTCTGTATTGCATAGAGAACCCTAGATTTGCATATTTATTTAAACAATAAATCATCATCATTTTATTCTTCCGAAAATTGCACATTAGCCTACAATTAATTCTCTACATTGTGTCATATTCATGATATTTTTATTCTTTGTAGTTAATTAACTAATATTATTCTTGTAATAATTTGCATAATTTACCCAACTTGTGCTTAAAAATCATATTTAATTAACCATAGCTCCGAAAATTACCAAAAATTCACTGATCGTAGAATTAGTTGATAGTAACATTGTGACTAAAAAGAATTTCAGTTGCAGGCATAATTGCTTTAGAAAAATCATTAGTGCTTTTCAATAATTCATTTTTGATAGGTATTCTAATATTTTTAGGATCTAGGATTTTTCTAAGATAGATCACCTAGTGATATATCTTAGATAATTTTATTTCCTGAAAATAATTAGATTTAATATCTTATTATAATTAATTATTGAAAATATCATTATTCGCATTCATAAATTCACTATTTATTTATTTTGCATCCAAAAATTTCAAAAAAAAATACAGTAGCCTAATTTCATCATATTTAACATTCTGGCCAAGTTTGAGGAATTTTGGAATTCATTTGATTGAAATTTAAATTTTGATCCCTGAACTTCACCAAATTACATCTCATTTATTACTTGCATTTAAAAATACCAAAAAAATACCTCTCCGAAAAATCTAATTTCTTGATCGACTTTAAATCAACCTAAGGAGACAGTTGCCGCTCAGAGTTCGACCATGGACTTACCCAAGTAAAAATATAACAGCTTACTTTAATTGACACATTAATTAAATTTGTGGTTTTTGATCAATCTGAATTTATCCGCCTACAACGCATTGAAAATAACATAATTTAAAGGATTAATTCGGGTTCATCAGACGACTGGATATCATCTGATTCATATGCTTCATCTTCTTCATATCAAAACACTCTCAAGCGTGATTTTTCTGAAAATAACTCTGAAGATAATTGGGAATCATCTGCTTCATCTTCTTCCAATCATTACGATATCCCATCACATGATCATAAAAAGATCTACCGAAAACATATTTAATCATCGACAACCCTCCCTCCCGACCCCATCGTTCCCCTTGTACATCTTCTTCCTCTACTTAGGCCAAGGCCTAAGTATAGGGGGGACTGATTCCGTCTCTATATACCACATTCCTCACCCAATCATTCTCTCAATCACCCCATTCTCACCCTTCTCCCGTACTCAGGCTGACCAGAGCCTAAGTATAGGGGGAGCGATGCCCACTATAATTCCCCATCCTCGCCCACCTCATTTTTCACCCTTTTTCTATACTTCGATTGTTCACAGCCAAAGTACAGGGGGTGGGTCAATCTCTGTTTTTCTTTTTCACTCTCTTACGCTTAGCCCAAGCTGTTTCTTCTCTATGCTTCTTGTGCTCTGAGGACATAGCACTCGCTAAGTATAGGGGTGTATATATACTGCGTATATGTTTTACACATAGCTCGTACTTTCGCGTAAGTCTATACTTATTTACGAGGTGGTGACTAAATTGTAAAAACTAAAAAAACAAAAAAATGAGTTTTGCAACTAACACTGACTGTGTCCAACCAAAATTTTTTGAAAATGGCTTCTTATTTATTTTAGCATAAAAAATTCTTGCAAAAAAATCTCAAAAAAAAATTATGTCTGCATTTCTGGCACTTGCACTTCATCCAGCATTACATGCATTTGCATTTGTGAAAAGCCTTGAGTTCTGAACTGAGTTATGAGAAAAAACCGAGAGTGTCCTGGACTTGACCATAATCCACCTAATTTTTGGAGGAACTTCACCGAGAAAGAGGATTTTACAAGGTTCAGGTCTTTGACTTAATTCTTCCAGTTCCACATGACAATGTGCAGCATTTGACTCTCAGTGCCTAACCTGGTCTCCTCTTTCTGGGTACGACTCTAGAATAGGGAATTAATTTTTACTCTCGCACGAAGCACTTAACTCAACTCAGACGGGGTGTTCGAAGACTGTGTGAGTTTCTTTTCTGGTAGCGTGGACATCTAAAGATCGGAGTACGTGTTGAAATAAATCTTCGGAAAAGGGATGGCGGCAGAACAATTTTTTCTAAGACTCCAAAACAAGTACGGAAAAAAGATTCCATATCCGTAGGGGCACAACAAGATCCATGCAGAGATACCAAAAATTCAAACAAAGAGAAGCCAACTACCAAATAAATATTTGACCCAAAAAAAGGTCCAAGCTTCAAGAAAACCTGCATATCTTGGTGGAGACTTGGCTAAACTGGCCGACTTCACAAGGAGAGGTGACTACACTGGTCACCCTCCAGTTCTTTTCTCCTTCTCCTAATTTCCCCCCTCTTCGATTGTGAACACAGCGCAACAAACCTTAGAAGGAAATACGTGACTCCTCGTGGATGAGTTATTGGAGAAGAAGATTGCATGATAGTCCGACAGTCTGGATGGGAAGAGCTAAAACCTTTCACACATATGAGTTAATTATTCAATGTTCACAGGGTATGCTTTGGGAGGAGGATTGATCTAAGATGATTTCTGAGCCGAACTGTGACAATGATGTGTAGAACTTGGAGGTTTTTGATTTTAAAACCCTAATTCTCATAGAAGTTCCGCCAAACTAACAATCCAAAGGTCGGGTCTAGATCCATTTTCACCTTCTGCTCATGGTCTTGGTATGTAACCCAATCTCATTTCACCTCATTTCATTTCTCTAGATGCTCGGGGACGAGAAAGGTTTAAGTATAGGCAGATGATGAATCTCATATTCATCACTCTAAAAGTGACTAATTAAGCTCATATACCCAAAATTCATCGGCATTTCTTCATTTATATTGCATAATTAGCATTCATTCATATATAAATAATTGTATTTTATCACTCATATTGCATAAAATAAGAAGTCAAAAATCTCAGTCCAATTGACCTATAAAATAGGCTAACTTCCTTGATTTTTAACTAATTCATGCTAACTCCAAACCACCTGAAACCAACTCCATTGTGTGCATACTACCAACAAGAATAAAGAAAAATACAAAAAAATCACTAACATAAATAAGCATACCTGAAACCCAAGCCCTAATTTCAAGATGATCAGACTAAAATGATGATATCTTCCTCATACAGTGTCCCATTTGATCCTACTCATTTTAAACTAATGCAAATTCAAATACCTTCAAAACAAGACCAAGTTCAAGTGAATCAGAGCTCATATGTGAAAGTTGGGTTTTAGGCCTCTTTTATACATTGTGTATTTTCCCTAATTTTGACCAATTATTTTATGTACGTATTTAACTCATTTTATTTCATTTATTTTATTTGACTAAAGTTTTATTAAAATGCACAAAAATCTAAATTCAAAATGAGCTTGAAATCAAAGAATCTAAGTCCGAGTCTTCACTGACTGTCTGTACAAAAGTCCCTTTTCTTGTATTTTATTTTATTTATTCATTTTCCTAATTAAAAAAATATAAAAAAATATATTAACGTGTAAATATTTTTTAATTTTATCATATTTTTCTCGTATTTTTATCTTATTTAAAAATGATAAAAATTTAGAAAACCCAAAAATCAAGGTGTTCTATGTAGATAGAGTACCCTAAAAAATCACTTTTTACAAATGATCAATTTTTTTTGTGTTCATGAAAGTTGTAGATCTCGTTGAGACAAGCAACTTTTGTGAAGAAAATTTTTTTATCCAAGGTTGTTTGCTATTTATTTCTATTTTTCATTGTATTTTTTTTCAGATTTTCTAGTGGTGACACGTGGCAGCTCCTGGAGACACCATGTGTCACCTAATTTTCGCATTTATTTTTCATTTATTTTAATTAAAAAGTAATAAAAATAAATAAATGAAAATAAATAAATAAAAATAAATAAATAAAACATGCCACGTGTCACTCGATCAATCGTCCGATCGTGACTGATCGGATGGCTGATCATTCATCTCCTTCATCCACTCATCTCCTCCCCCTTTCCAGATTTGGGCAGAGGCACATCCGTGAATCTCGCAACCGCCACCTCGCTCTCGATCTCACCTTCCCGAATAGTCTCTCCACCACTCCGCAAATCTCACACGACCTCCATCCTCCTCATCTCAGATCGCCTCCCCGTGCTCGTATCTCAATGAAGTGCCACCTTCCATTCTCGGCACCACCTCAAATTCCATCCCCCAATCTCTGGCCTCCCTTCCAGTTCAAGCTGGAGCTTTGCCACTGCCTCTCTCCTCTATAAAAACTTTTTGTCGCACTTCAAAACCTTTATCCGCCGATTGCACCATAAAAAGGGGCGCGCGGAGATGACAACACCAGCTCATCCGTCTCTACCTCGACGAGGTCCGTGGAAGCTCATCCTCATCGCGATTGATGAATCTCCATTTCATCACCTTTATTCTATCATTTTGGCCTCAAAAACCCCAGCAAATGCATGTAAATAGCATCAATTTGTACATAATAGCATTCATGATTCATTGTATTAATTACACATTAAATAAGGTTTTAATGCCAAAATTATAGAATAAAGAGAAGAAAAGAAAAAGGAATAAAATATTGCAAATATTTTATGACCCTAACCCTGAGACCAAA